>OX422216.1:152376978-152799044 GCA_949130495.1 Sambucus nigra | reverse complement strand
TACTATGGTAATTTACACATTTCTAGACTTAGGCTTAAAAACATGGCATTTGAGGGTGAAACTCGAAATAGCTCCCGAACGGCCCCATGGGTGGCACCAACACCTCCCACGGGACCAATGTAACTCGTCGGAACTGATCCCGCAGCCGCGGGACTCCCGGTTTGAGAATACGATGGCAATTTGCATATTTGTATACTTAGGCTTAAAAATATGGCGTTAGAGGGTGAAAACTCGAAACAACAACTGAACTTCCCCGTGGGTGGCACCGACACCTCCCACGGGACAAATGTAACTCGTAGGAACTGACCGTGCAGCCGCGGGTCTCCTAGTTTGAGAATTCGATGATAATTTGCATATTTCAAGACTCAGGCATAAAAACATGGCGTTAGAGGGTGAGAACTCAAAACAGCCCCCGAACTTCCGTATGGGTGGCATCAACACCTCCCACGGGACTAATGTAACTCGTATGAACTAACCCCGCAGCCGCGGGTCTCCCGGTTTGAGAGTACGACTGTAATTTGCATATTTCTAGACTTAGGCTTAAAAACATGGCGTTAGGAGGTGAGAACTAGAAATAGCCCTCGAACGTCCCCGTGGGTGGGCCCAACACCTCCCATAGGATCAATGTAACTCGTAGGAACTGACCCCATAGTCGCAGGTCTCCCGGTTTGAGAATGCAATGGTAATTTGTATATTTTTATACTTAGGCTTAAAAACATGGCGTTAGAGGGGGAGAACTCGAAACAACCCTCTAACGTCCCCATGGGTGGCACCAACACCTCCCACGGGACTAATGTAACTCGTAGGAGCTGACCCCGCACTCGCGGGACTACTATTTTGAGAATACGACGATAATTTGCATATTTCTATACATAGGCTTAAAAACATGGCGTTAGAGGGTGAAACCCAAAATAGTCCCCGAACGTACCCGTGGGTGGCACCAACACCTCCCACGGGACCAATGTAACTCATAGAAACTGACCCCACTTCCGCGGGAGTCCCGGTTTGAGAATAGGATGATAATTTTCATATTTCTAGACTTAGGCTTAAAAACATGGTGTTAGAGGGTGAAAACTCCAAACAACCCTCTAACGGCCCTGTGGGTGGCACCAACACCTCCCACGGGACCAATATAACTCGTAGGTACTAACCCCGCAGCCGCAGGACTCCCGGTTTGAGAATATGATGATAATTTGCATATTTCTAAACTCAGGCTTAAAAACATGGCGTTTGAGGGTGAAACTCAAAAAAGCCCCCGAACGGCCCCGTGGGTGGCACCAACACCTTCCACGGGACCAATGTAACTCATAGGAACTGACCCCGCAGCCGCGGGACTCCCAGTTTGAGAATACGAAGGTAATTTGCATATTTCTAGACTTATTCAAAACTTGGCGTTAGAGGGTGAAAACTCGAAACAGCCCCCGAACGTCCTCGTGCGTGGCACCAACACCTACCACGGGACCAATGTTACTCGTAAGAACTGACCCCGCAGCCGCGGGTCTCCCGGTTTGAGAGTACAACGGTAATTTGCAAATTTCTATACTTTGTCTTAAAAACATGGCGTTAGAGGAAGAGAACTCAAAACAGCCCTCTAACGGCCCTGTGGGTGGCACCAACACCTTCCACGGGACCAATGTAACTCGTAGGAACTAACCCTGCATCCGCGGGACTCCCGGTTTGAGAATATGATGATAGTTTGTATATTTCTAGACTATAGCTTAAAAATGTGGCGTTAGAGGGTAAGAACTCGGAACAGCCACCGAACGTCCCCGTGGGTGGCACGAACACCTCCCACGGGACCAATGTAACTCGTAGAAACTGCCCACATAGCCGCGGGACTCCCGGTTTGAGAATATGCTTAAAAACATGATGATAATTTGCATAATTCTTGACTTAGGCTTAAAAACATGGCGTTAGAGGGTGAAAACTCAAAACAACCCATTAACGACCCGGTGGGTGACACCAACACCTCCCACGGGACCAATGTAACTTGTAGGAACTGAACCCGCTGCCGCGGGACTCTTAGTTTGAGAATACGATGATAATTTAAATATTTCTGGACTTAGGCTTAAAAACATAGCGTTAGAGGCTGATACCTTAAAACAGCCACCGAACGTCCCCTTGGGTGGCACCAACACCTCCCACGGGACAAATGTAACTCGTAGGAACTGACCCCGCAGCCGCGGGTCTCCCGGTTTGAGAATTCAAAGATAATCTGCATATTTCTAGACTTTGGCTTAAAAACATGGCGTTGGAGGGTGATAACTCAAAATAGCCCACGAACGGCCCCGTGGGTGGCACCCACACCTCCCACGGGACCAATATAAATCGTAGGAACTGACCCTGTAGCCGCGGGACTCCCGTATTGAGAATACAACGATAATTTGCATATTTGTATACTTAGACTTAAAAACAAGGCGATTGAGGGTGAAAACTCGAAACAGCCCCAAAACGGCCCCGTGGGTAGCAACAACACCTCCCACGGGTCCAATGTAACTCGTAGGAACAGACCCCTCAGCCGCGGGTCTCCCGGTTTGAGAATTCGATGATAATTTGCATATTTCTAGACTTAGGCTTAAAAACATGGCGTTAGAGGGTGAGAACTCAAAACACCCCCCGAACGTCCCCGTGGGTGGCACCAACACCTCCCACGCGACAAATGTAACTCGTAGGAAATGACCCCGCAGCCACGGGTCTTCCGGTTTGAGAATACGATGATAATTTTCATATTTCTGGACTTATGCATAAAAACATGGCGTTAGAGGGTGAGAACTCGAAACAGCTCCCGAACGTCCCCGTGGGTGGCACCAACCCCTCCCACGAGTCCAATGTAACTCGTAGGAATAGACCCCTCAGCCGCGGGTCTCCCGGTTTGAGAATTCGATGATAATTTGCATATTTCTAGACTTAGGCTTAAAAACATCGCGTTAGAGGGTGAGAACTCAAAACACCCCCCGAACGTCCCCGTGGGTGGCACCAACGCCTCCCACGCGACAAATGTAACTCGTAGGAACTGACCCCGCAACCATTGGTCTCCCGGTTTGAGAATTCGATGATAATTTGCATATTTCAAGACTCAGGCTTAAAAACATCACGTTAGAGGGTGAGAACTCAAAACAGCCCCGGAACATCCCTGTGGGTGGCACCAACACCTCCCACGGGACCAATGTAACTCGTAGGAACTAACCCCGCAGCCGCGGGTCTCCCGGTTTGAGAGTACGACGGTAATTTGCATATTTCAAGACTTAGACTTAAAAACATGCCGTTGGAGGGTGAGAACTCAAAATAGCTCCCGAACGGCCCCGTGGGTGGCACGCACACCTCCCACGGGACCAATGTAACTCGTAGGAACTGACCCCGTAGTCGCAGGTCTCCCGGTTTGAGAATACGATGGTAATTTCCATATTTTCAGACTTAGGCTTAAAAACATGGCGTTAGAGGGGGAGAACTCAAAACACCCCCCGAACGTCCCTGTGGGTGGCACCAACACCTCCCACGGGACCAATGTAACTCGTAGGAACTGACCCCGCAACCATAGGTCTCCCGATTTGAGAATACGATGGTAATTTGCTAATTTTTAGACTTAGGTTTACAAACTTGGCGTTAGAGGGTGAAAACTCAAAACAGCCTCCGAACGGCCCCATGGGTGGGACCAACACCTCCCACGGGTCCAATGTAACTCGTAGGAATAGACCCCGCAGCCGCGACTCTCTCGGTTTGAGAATTCGATGATAATTTGCATATTTCTAGACTTAGGCTTAAAAACATGGCGTTAAAGGGTGACAACTCAAAACACCCCCGGAACGTCCCCGTGGGTGTTACCAACACCTCCCACGCGACAAATGTAACTCGTAGGAACTGACCCCGCAACCATGGGTCTCCCGGTTTGAGAATACGATGATTATTTGCATATTTCTGGACTTACGCATAAAAACATGGCGTTAGAGGGCGAGAACAAAAAAACAGACCCCGAACGTCCCCGTGGGTGGCACCAACACCTCCCACGGGACCAATGTTACTCGTAGGAACTGACCCCGCAGCCGCGGGTCTCCCGGTTTGGGAGTACGACGATAATTTCCATATTTCTAGGCTTTGTCTTAAAAACGTGGCGTTAGAGGGAGAGAACTCAAAACAGCCCTCTAACGGCCCTGTGGGTGGCACCAACACCTCCCACGGGACCAATGTAACTCGTAGGAATTAACCCCGCAGACGCGGGACTCCTGGTTTGAGAATATGATGATAATTTCTATATTTCTAGACTTTGGCTTAAAAACATGGCGTTAGAGAGTGAAAACTCGAAACAACCCCCAAACGGCCCCGTGGGTGGCACCAACACCTCCCACGGGACGAATGTAACTCGTAGGAACTAACCACGCAGCCGCGGGACTCCCGGTTGGAGAATATGAAGGTAATTTTCATATTTCTAGACTTATTCAAAACTTGGCGTTAGAGGGTGAAAACTCGAAACAGCCCCCAAACTTCCCCGTGGGTGGCACTAACACCTCCCACAGGACAAATGTAACTCGTAGGAACTGACCCCGCAGCCGCGGGACTCCCGATATGAGAATACGATGATAATTAGCATATTTCTATACTTAGGCTTAAAAACATGGCGTTAGAGGGTGAAAACTCGAAACAACACTTTAACGGCCCCGTGGGTGGTACTAACACCTCCCACGGGACCAATGTAACTTGTAGGAACTGACCCCGCAGCCGCGGGACTCCCGGTTTAAGAATACGACAATAATTTGCATATTTCTAGACTTATGCTAAAAAACATGGCGTTAGAGGGTGATACCTTGAAACATCCACCGAACGTCCCCGTCAATGGCACCAACACCTCCCACGGGACAAATGTAACTCGTAGGAACTGACCCCGCAGCCGCGGGTCTCCCTGTTTGAGAATTCAACGATAATTTGCATATTTCTAGACTTAGGCTTAAAAACATGCCGTTGGAGGGTGAGAACTCAAAATAGCTCCCGAACGGCCCCGTGGGTGGCACACACACCTCCCACGGGACCAATGTAACTCGTAGGAACTGACCCCGTAGTCGCAGGTCTCCCGGTTTGAGAATACGATGGTAATTTCCATATTTTCAGACTTAGGCTTAAAAACATGGCGTTAGAGGGGGAGAACTCAAAACACCCCCCGAACGTCCCTGTGGGTGGCACCAACACCTCCCACGGGACGAATGTAACTCGTAGGAACTGACCCCGCAACCATAGGTCTCCCGGTTTGAGAATACGATGGTAATTTGCATATTTTTAGACTTGGGTTTAAAAACTTGGCATTAGAGGGTGAAAACTCGAAACAGCCTCCGAACGGCCCCGTGGGTGGGACCAACACCTCCCATGGGTCCAATGTAACTCGTAGGAATAGACCCCGCAGCCGCGGATCTCCCGGTTTGAGAATTCGATGATAATTTGCATATTTCTAGACTTAGGCTTAAAAACATGGCGTTAGAGAGTGACAACTCAAAACACCCCTGGAACGTCCCCGTGGGTGGCACCAACACCTCCCACGCGACAAATGTAACTCGTAGGAACTGACCCCGCAACCATGGGTCTCTCGGTTTGAGAATACGATGATTATTTGCATATTTCTGGACTTAGGCATAAAAACATGGCGTTAGAGGGTGAGAACAAAAAAACCGCCCCCGAACGTCCCCGTGGGTGGCACCAACACCTCCCACGGGACCAATGTTACTCGTAGGAACTGACCCCGCAGCAGCGGGTCTCCCGGTTTTAGAGTACGACGATAATTTGCATATTTCTAGGCTTTGTCTTAAAAACGTGGCGTTAGAGGGAGAGAACTCAAAACAGCCCTCTAACGGCCCTGTGGGTGGCACCAACACCTCCCACGGGACCAATGTAACTCGTAGGAATTAACCCCGGAGACGCGGGACTTCCGATTTGAGAATATGATGATAATTTCTATATTTCTAGACTTTGGCTTAAAAACATGTCGTTAGAGAGTGAAAACTCGAAACAACCCCCAAACGGCCCCGTGGGTGGCACCAACACCTCCCACGGGACCAATGTAACTCGTAGGAACTAACCACGCAGCTGCGGGACTCCCGGTTGGAGAATATGAAGGTAATATGCATATTTCTAGACTTATTCATAACTTGGCGTTAGAGGGTGAAAAATCGAAACAGCCCCTAAACTTCCCCGTGGGTGGCACTAACACCTCCCACGGGACAAATGTAACTCGTAGGAACTGACTCCGCAGCTGCGGGACTCCCGGTTTGAGAATACGATGATAATTTGCATATTTCTATACTTAGGCTTAAAAACATGGCGTCAGAGGGTGAGAACTCGAAACAACACTTTAACGGCCCCGTGGGTGGTACTAACACCTCCCACGGGACCAATGTAACTTGTAGGAACGGACCCCGCAGCCGCGGGACTCCCGGTTTGAGAATACGACAATAATTTGCATATTTCTAGACTTATGCTTAAAAACATGGCGTTAGAGGGTGATACCTTGAAACGTCCACTGAACGTCCCCGTCAATGGCACCAACACCTCCCATGGGACAAATGTAACTCGTAGGAACTGACCCCGCAGCCGCGGGTCTCCCGGTTTGAGAATTCGATGACAATTTGCATATTTCTAGACTTAGGCTTAAAAACATGGTGTTGGAGGGTGAGAACTCAAAATAGCTCCCGAACGGCCCCGTGGGTGGCACGCACACCTCCCACGGGACCAATGTAACTCGTAGGAACTGACCCCACAGGCGCGGGACTCCCGGTTTGAGAATACGACGATAATTTGCATATTTGTATACTTAGGCTTAAAAATATGGCATTAGAGGGTGAAAAGTCGGAACAGCCTCCGAACGTCCCCGTGGGTGGCACCGACACCTCCCACGGGACAAATGTAACTCGTAGGAACTGACCATGTGGCCGCGGCTCACCTGGTTTGAGAATTCGATGATAATTTGCATATTTCAAGACTCTGGCTTAAAAACATGGCGTTAGAGGGTGAGAACTCAAAACAGCCCCCGAACGTCCCTGTGGGTGGCACCAACACCTCCCACGGGACCAATGTAACTCGTAGGAACTAACCCCGCAGCCGCGGGTCTCCCGGTTTGAGAGTTAGGCTTAAAAACATGGCGTTAGGAGGTGAGAACTAGAAACATCCCCCGAACGTCACCGTGGGTGGGACCAACACCTCCCAGAGGACCAATGTAACTCGTAGGAACTGACCCCGTAGTCGCAGGTCTCCCGGTTTTAGAATACGATGGTAATTTACATATTATTGGACTTCGGCTTAAAAACATGGCGTTAGAGGGGGAGAACTCGAAACAACCCTCTAACGACCCCGTGGGTGGCACCAACACCACCCATGGGACCAATGTACTCATAGGAACTGACCCCGCAGCCGCGGGACTCCTGGTTTGAGAATACGACGATAATTTCCATATTTCTATACATAGGTTTAAAAACAGGGCGTTTGAGGGTGAAAACTCAAAACAGCCCCCGAACGGCCCCGTGGGTGGCACCAATACCTCCCACGGGTCCAATGTAACTCGTTGGAACAGATCCCGCAGTCGCGGGTCTCCCGATTTGAGAATACGATGATAATTTGCTTATTTCTGGACTTAGGCATAAAAACATGGCGTTAGAGGGTGAGAACTCGAAATAGCCCCCGAACGTCCCCGTGGGTGGCACCAACACCTCCCACGGGACCAATGTACCTCGTAGGAACTGACCTCGCAGTCGCGGGTCTCCCGGTTTAAGAGTCCGACGGTAGTTTGCTTATTTCTAGACTTAGGCTTAAAAAATTGGCGTTTTAGGGTGAAACTCGAAACAGCCCTGAACGGCCCCGTGGGTGGCACCAACACCTCCCACAGGACCAATGTAACTCGTAGGAACTGACCCCGCAGCCACGGGACTCCCAGTTTGAGAATACGAAGGTAATTTGCATATTTCTAGACTTATTCAAAACATGGCGTTAGAGGGTGAAGACTCAAAACTGCCCGCGAACGTCCCCGTGGGTGGCACCAACACCTCCCGCGGTATCAATGTAACTCGTAGGAACTGACCCTGCAGTCGCGGGAAACCCTATTTGAGAATACGACGATAATTTGCATATTTTTAGACGTAGGCTTAAAAACATGGCGTTAGAGGGTGAAAACTCGAAACAACCCCTGAACATCCCCGTGGGTGGCTCCAACACCTCCTACGGGACCAATGTAACACGTAGGAATTGTCCTCACAGCCGCGGGACTCCCGGTTTAAAATACAAAAGTAATTTGCATATTTTTAGACTTAGGCAAAAACATGACGCTAGAGGGTGAAGACTCGAAATAGCCTCCCAATGTCCCCGTGGGTGTCACCAACACCTCCCACGGGACAAATGTAACTCGTAGGAACTGACCCCGCAGCCGCGGTCTCCCGGTTTGATAATTCGACGATAATTTTCATATTTCTAGACTTAGGCTTAAAAACATGGCATTTGAGGGTGAGAACTAGAAACAGCCCCCCAACATCCCCGTGGGTGGCACCAACACCTCTCACAGGACCAATGTAACTCGTAGGAACTGTCCCCGCAGTTGCCGGTCTCTCGATTTGAGAATACGATGGTATTTTGCATATTTTTAGACTTAGCGCTTAAAAATAAGGCGTTAGAGGTTGAGAACTCGAAACAGCCCTCTAACGGCACCATGGGTGGCACCATCACCTCCCACAGGACCAATGCAACTCGTAGGAACTAAACCTGTAGCCGCGGGGCAACCGGTTTGAGAATATGATGATAATTCTCACATTTCTAGACTCAGGTTTAAAAACAGGGCGTTTGAGGGTGAAACTCGAAACAGCCCCCGAATGGCCCCGTGGGAGGCACCAACACCTCCCACGGGTCCAATGTAACTCGTAGGAACTGACCCCGCAACTGCGGGACTCTCGGTTTGAGAATACGAAGGTAATTTGCATATTTCTAGACTTAGGTTTAAAAATAGGGTGTTTGAGGGTAAAACTCGAAACAGCCCCCGAAAGGCCCTGTGGGTGGCACCAACGCCTCCCACGGGACCATTGTAACTCGTAGGAACTGATCCCGCAGCCGCGGGACTCGCGGTTTGAGAATACGATGATAATTTGCATATTTCTAGACTTAGTCGTAAAAACATGGCGTTAGAGGGGGTAAACTCGATACAGCCACCGAACCTCCCCGTGGGAGGCACCAACACCTCCCACGGGCCAAATGTAACTCGTAGGAACTGACTCCGTAGCCGCGGGTCTCCCGGTTTGAGAATTCGACGATAATTTGTGTATTTCTAGACTTAGGCTTAAAAACATGGCATTAGGGGGTGAGAACTAGAAACAGGCCCCGAACGTCCCCGTGGGTGGCACCAACTCCTCCCACGGGACCAATGTAACTCGTAGAAACTGACCCCGCAGTCGCGGGTCTCCCGGTTTGAGAATACGACTGTAATTTGAATATTTCTAAACTTTGGGTTAAAAACATTGCGTTAGAGGGTGAGAACTCAAAACATCCCTCTAACGGGCCCGTGGGTGGCACCAACCCTTTAACGACCCCATGGGTGGCACCAACACCTCCCACGGGACCAATGTAACTCGTAGGAACTAACCCCACAGCCGCGGGACTCCCGGTTTGAGAATATGATGATAATTTGCATATTTCTAGACTTAGGTTTAAAAATAGGGCGTTTGAGGGTGAAACTCGAAACAACCCCCGAACAGCCCCGTGGGTTGCACCAAAACCCCCCACGGGTCCAATGTAACTCGTAGGAACTGACACGGCAGTCGAGGGACTCCCGGTTTGAGAATACGAAGGTAATTTGCATATTTTTAGACTTATTCAAAACTTGGCGTTAGAGGGTGAAAACTCGAAACAGCCCGCGAACGTCCCCGTGGGTAGCACCAACACCTTCCACGGGACCAATGTAACTCGTAGGAACTGACCCCGCAGCCGTGGGTCTCCCGGTTTGAGAATTCGATGATAATTTGCATATTTTTAGCTTAGGCTTAAAAACATGGCGTTAGGGGGTGAGAACTAGAAAAAGGCTCCCAACGTCGCCGTGGGAGGCACCAACACCTCCCACGGGACAAATGTAACTCGAAGGAACTGACCCCGCAGCCGTGGGTCTCCCGGTTTGAGAATTCGATGATAATTTACATATTTCTAGACTTACGCTTAAAAACATGGCGATAGAGGGTGAAAACTCGAAACAGCCGTCGAACGTCCCTGTGGGTGGCACCAACACCTCCCACTGGACAAATGTAACTTGAAGGAACTGACCCCGCAGCCGTGGGTCTCCCGGTTTGAGAATTCGATGATAATTTGCATATTTTTAGCTTAGGCTTAAAAACATGGTGTTAGGGGGTGAGAACTAGAAAAAGGCTCCGAACGTCCCCGTGGGAGGCACCAACTCCTCCCACGGACCAATGTAACTCTTAGAAACTGACCCCGCAGTCGCCTGTCTCCCGATTTGAGAATACGACGGTAATTTGCATATTTCTAGACTTTCGGTTAAAAACATTGTGTTAGAGGGTGAGAAATCGAAACATCCCTCTAATGGCCCCGTGGGTGGCACCAATACCTCCCACGGTACCAATGTAACTCGAAGGAACTACCCCCGCAGCCGCGGGATTCCCGATTTGAGAGTACGATGGTAATTTGCATATTTCTAGATTTAGGCTTAAAAACATGGCGTTTGAGAGTGAAACTCGAAACAGCCCCCGAACGGACCCGTGGGTGGAACCAACACCTCCCACGGGACCAATGTAACTCGTAGGAACTAAACTCGTAGCCGCGGGACTCCCGGTTTGAGAATACGACAATAATTAGCATATTTCTAGCCTTTGTCTCAAAAACATGGAGTTAGAGGGAGAGAACTCGAAACAGCCCTCTAACGGCCCCATGATGACACCAACACCTCCCACGAGGCCAATGTAACTCGTAGTAACTAAACCCGTAGCCGCGGAACTCCCGGTTTGAGAATATGATGATAATTTGCATATTTCTAGACATAGGCTTAAAAACATGGCGTTTGAGGGTGAAACTCGAAACAGCCATCGAACGGCCCCGTGGGAGGCACCAACACTTCCCACGGGACCAATGTGACTCGTAGGACCTGACCCCGCACCCGCGGAACTCCCGGTTTGAGAATACGAAGGTAATTTGCATATTTCTAGACTTAGGTTTAAAAACAGGGTGTTTGAGGGTAAAACTCGAAACAGCCCCCGAAAGGCCCTGTGGGTGGCACCAACGCCTCCCACGGGACCATTGTAACTCGTAGGAACTGACCCCGCAGCCGCGGGACTCGCGGTTTGAGAATACGATGATAATTTGCATATTTCTAGACTTAGTCTTAAAAACATGGCGTTAGAGGGGGTAAACTCGATACAGCCACCGAACGTCCCCGTGGGAGGCACCAACACCTCCCACGGGCCAAATGTAACTCGTAGGAATTGACTCCGTAGCCGCGGGTCTCCCGGTTTGAGAATTCGACGATAATTTGCGTATTTCTAGACTTAGGCTTAAAAACATGGCATTAGGGGGTGAGAACTAGAAACAGGCCCCGAACGTCCCCGTGGGTGGCACCAACTCCTCCCACGGGACCAATGTAACTCGTAGAAACTGACCCCGCAGTCGCGGGTCTCCCGGTTTGAGAATACGACTGTAATTTGAATATTTCTAAACTTTGGGTTAAAAACATTGCGTTAGAGGGTGAGAACTCAAAACATCCCTCTAACGGGCCCGTGGGTGGCACCAACACCTCCCACGGGACCAATGTAACTCGAAGGAACTAACCCCATAGCCGCGGGACTCTCGGTTTGAGAGTACAACGGTAATTTGCATATTTCTAGACTTAGGCTTAAAAACATGGCGTTTGAGGGTGAAACTCGAAACAGCCCTCGAACGGCCCCGTGGATGACATCAACACCTCCCACGGGACCAATGTAACTTGTAGAACTAACCCCGCCGCCGCGGGACACCCGATTTGAGAATATGATGATAATTTGCATATTTCTAGACATAGGCTTAAAAACATGGCGTTTGAGGGTGAAACTCAAAATTGCCACAGAAGGGCGCCGTGGGTGGCACGAACACGTCCCACGGGACCAATGTAACTCGTAGGACCTGACCCCGCACCCGCGGGACTCTCTGTTTGAGGATACGAAGGTAATTTGCACATTTCTAGAATTATTCAAAACTTGGCGTTAGAGGGTGAAAACTCGAAATAGCCCCCAAACGTCCCCGTGGTTGGCACCAACACCTCCCACGGGACCAATGTAACTCGTAGGAACTGACCCCGTAGTCCCGGGACTCCCATTTTGAGTGTACGAAAGTAATTTGGATATTTCTAGACTTAGGCTTAAAAACATGGCGTTAGAGGGTGAGAACTCGAAAGAGCCTCCGAACGTCCACAAGGTGGCACCAACACCTCCCACGGGACCAATGTAACTCGGAGGAACTGACCCCGCTGCCGCGGGTCTCCCGGTTTGAGAGTACGACTGTAATTTGCATATTTCTAGACTTAGTCTTAAAAACATGGCATTAGGGGGTGAGAACTAGAAACAGCCCCCGAACGTCCCCGTGGGTGGCACCAACACCTCCCACGGAAACATTGTAACTCGTAGGAACTAACCCCCAACCACGGGACGCCCGGTATGAGAATAAGATGATGATTTGCATATTTCTAGAATTAGGCTTAAAAACATGGCGTTTGAGGGTGAAACTTGAAACAGCCCCTGAACGGCCCCGTGGGTGGCACCAACACCTCCCACGGGACCAATGTAACTCGTAAGAACTGACCCCGCAGCCGCGGGACTCCCGGTTTGAGAACACGAAGGTAATTTGCATACTTCTTGACTTATTCAAAACATGGCGTTAGAGGGTGAAAACTCAAAACTGCCCGCGAACGTCCCCGTGGGTGGAACTAACACCTCCCGCGGGACCAATGTAACTCGCAGGAACTGACCCCGCATCCGCGGGACTCCCGATTTGAAATACGAAAGTAATTTGCATATTTTTAGACTTAGGCAAAACTTGATGCTAGAGGGTGAAGACTCGAAACAGCTCCCCAACGTCCCCGTGGGTGGAACCAACACCTCCCACGGGACAAATGTAACTCGTAGGAACTGACTCTGCAGCCGCGGGTCTCCCGATTTGAGAATTCGACGATAATTTCCATATTTATAGACTTAGGCTTAAAAACATGGCGTTAGAGGGTGAGAACTAGAAACAGCCGCCGAACGTCCCCGTGGGTGGCACCAACACCTCCCACAGGACCAATGTAACTCGTAGGAACTGACCCCACAGTCGCCGGTGTCCCGGTTTGAGAATACGATGGTAATTTGCATATTTTTAGACTTAGGCTTAAAAACATGGCGTTAGAGGTTGAGAACTCGAAACAACCCTCTAACGACCCCATGGGTGGCACCAACACCTCCCACGGGACCAATGTAACTCGTAGGAACTAACCCCACAGCCGCGGGACTCCCGGTTTGAGAATATGATGATAATTTGCATATTTCTAGACTTAGGTTTAAAAATAGAGCGTTTGAGGGTGAAACTCGAAACAACCCCCGAACAGCCCCGTGGGTTGCACCAAAACCCCCCACGGGTCCAATGTAACTCGTAGGAACTGACACGACAGTCGAGGGACTCCCGGTTTGAGAATACGAAGGTAATTTGCATATTTCTAGACTTATTCAAAACTTGGCGTTAGAGGGTGAAAACTCGAAACAGCCCGCGAACGTCCCCGTGGGTAGCACCAACACCTTCCACGGGACCAATGTAACTCGTAGGAACTGACCCCGCAGCCGTGGGTCTCCCGGTTTGAGAATTCGATGATAATTTGCATATTTTTAGCTTAGGGTTAAAAACATGGGGTTAGGGGGTGAGAACTAGAAAAAGGCTCCCAACGTCGCCGTGGGAGGCACCAACACCTCCCACGGGACAAATGTAACTCGAAGGAACTGACCCCGCAGCCGTGGGTCTCCCGGTTTGAGAATTCGATGATAATTTGCATATTTCTAGACTTAGGCTTAAAAACATGGCGATAGAGGGTGAAAACTCGAAACGGCCGCCGAACGTCCCTGTGGATGGCACCAACACCTCCCACTGGACAAATGTAACTCGAAGGAACTGACCCCGCAGCCGTGGGTCTCCCGGTTTGAGAATTCGATGATAATTTGCATATTTTTAGCTTAGGCTTAAAAACATGGCGTTAGGGGGTGAGAACTAGAAAAAGGCTCCGAACGTCCCCGTGGGAGGCACCAACTCCTCCCACGGACCAATGTAACTCTTAGAAACTGACCCCGCAGTCGCCTGTCTCCCGGTTTGAGAATAGGACGGTAATTTGCATATTTCTAGACTTTCGGTTAAAAACATTGTGTTAGAGGGTGAGAAATCGAAACATCCCTCTAATGGCCCCGTGGGTGGCACCAACACCTCCCACGGTACCAATGTAACTCGAAGGAACTACCCCCGCAGCCGCGGGATTCCCGATTTGAGAGTACGATGGTAATTTGCATATTTCTAGATTTAGGATTAAAAACATGGCGTTTGAGAGTGAAACTCGAAACAGCCCCCGAACGGACCCGTGGGTGGAACCAACACCTCCCACGGGACCAATGTAACTCGTAGGAACTAAACCCGTAGCCGCGGGACTCCCGGTTTGAGAATACGACAATAATTAGCATATTTCTAGACTTTGTCTCAAAAACATGGAGTTAGAGGGAGAGAACTCGAAACAGCCCTCTAACGGCCCCATGATGACACCAACACCTCCCACGAGGCCAATGTAACTCGTAGTAACTAAACTCGCAGCCGCGGAACTCCCGGTTTGAGAATATGATGATAATTTGCATATTTCTAGACATAGGCTTAAAAACATGGCGTTTGAGGGTGAAACTCGAAACAGCCATCGAACGGCCCCGTGGGAGGCACCAACACCTCCCACGGGACCAATGTGACTCGTAGGACCTGACCCCGCACCCGCGGAACTCCCGGTTTGAGAATACGAAGGTAATTTGCATATTTCTAGACTTAGGTTTAAAAACAGGGTGTTTGAGGGTAAAACTCGAAACAGCCCCCGAAGGTAATTTGCATATTTCTTGAATTATTCAAAACTTGGCGTTAGAGGGTGAAAACTTAAAACATCCCCCGAACGTCCCCGTGGGCGGCACCAACACCTCCCACGGGACCAATGTAACTCGGAGGAACTGACCCCGTAGTCGCGGGATTCCCATTTTGAGAGTACGACGGTAATTTGGATATTTCTAGACTTAGGCTTAAAAACATGGCGTTAGAGGGTGATAACTCGAAAGAGCCTCCGAACGTCCCCGTGGGTGGCAGCAACACCTCCCACGGGACCAATGTAATTCGGAGGAACTAACCCCGCATCCGCGGGTCTCCCGATTTGAGAGTACGACTGTAATTTGCATATTTCTAGACTTAGGCTTAAAAATATGGCGTTAGGGGGTGAGAACTAGAAACCTCCCCCGAACGGGCGCGTGGGTGGCACCAACACCTCCCACGGGACCATTGTAACTCGTAGGAACTAACCACGCAGCCACGGGACGGCCGGTTTGAGAATACAACGATAATATGCATATTTCTAGACTTTGTCTTAAAAACATGGCGTTAGAGGGAGAGAACTCGAAACAGCCTTCTAACGGCCCCGTGGATGGCACCAACACCTCCCATGGGACCAATGTAACTCGTAAGAACTAACCCCGCAGCCGCGGGACTCCCGGTATGAGAATATGATGATGAATTTCATATATCTAGAATTAGGCTTAAAAACATGGCGTTTGAGGGTGAAACTCGAAACAGCCCCCGAACGGCCCCGTGGGAGGCACCAACACCTCCCACGGGACCAATGTAACTCGTAGGAACTGACCCCGCAGCCGCGGGACTCCCGGTTTGAGAATACGAAGGTAATTGGCATATTTCTAGACTTATTCCAAACTTGGCGTTAGAGGGTGAAAACTCGAAACAGCCCGCGAACATCCCCGTGAGTGGCACCAACACCTCCCGCGGGACGAATGTAACTCGTAGGAACTGACCCCGCAGTCGCGGGAAACCCGATTTGAGAATACGACGATAATTTGCATATTTCTAGACTTAGGTTTAAAAAGATGGCGTTAGCTGGTGAAACCTCGAAACAGCCCCCGAACGTCCCCGTGGGTGGCACCAACACCTCCTACGGGACCAATGTAACACGTAGGAACTGTCCTCGCAGCCGCGGGACTCCCAGTTTGAAATACGAAAGTAATTTGCCTATTTTTGGACTTAGGCAAAACTTGACGCTAGAGGGTGAAGACTCGAAACAGCCCCACAACGTCCCCGTGGGTGGCACCAACACCTCCCACGGGACAAATGTAACTCGTAGGAACTGACCCCGCAGCCGCGGGTCTCCCGGTTTGAGAATATGATGATAATTTGGATATTTCTAGACTTAGGTTTAAAAACAAGGCGTTTGAAGGTGAAACTCGAAACAACCCCCGAACAACCGCGCGTGTGGCACCAACACCTCCCACGGGTCCAATGTAACTCGTAGGAACTGACCCCCCATCCGCGGGACTCCCTCTTTGAGAATACGAAAGTAATTTTCATATTTCTAGACTTAGGTTTAAAAACAGGGCATTTGAGGGTGAAACTCGAAACAGCCCCCGAACGGCCCCGTGGGTGGCACCAACACCTCCCACGGGACCAATGAAACTCATTGGAACTGACCCCGCAGCCGCGGGACTCCCGGTTTAAGAATACGAAGGTAATTTGAATATTTCTAGACTTATTTAAAACTTGGCATTCGAGGGTGAAAACTCGAAACAGTCCCCGAACGTCCCCATGGGGAGCACCAACACCTTCCACGAGACCAATGTAACCCGTAGTAACTGCCCCGCAGTCGCGGGACTCCCGATTTGAGAATACGACGATAATTTGCATATTTCTAGACTTAGGCTTAAAAAATATGGTGTTAGAAGGTGAAAACTCGAAACAACACTTTAACGACCCAGTGGGTGGTACCTACACCTCCCACGGGACCAATGTAACTCGTAGGAACTAACCCCGTAGCCGTGGGACTCCCGGTTTGGGAATGCGATGATAATTTTCATATTTCTAGACTTAGGCTTAAAAACATGGCGTTAGAGGGTGAAAACTCGAAACAGCCACCGAACGTCCCCGTGGGTGGCACCAACACCTCCCACGGGACAAATGTAACTCGTAGGAACTGACCCCGTAGCCGCGGGTCTCCCGGTTTGAGAATTCGACGATAATTTGCATATTTCTAGACTTAGGCTTAAAAACTTGGCGTTAGGGGGTGAGAACTAAAAATAACCCCCGAATGTCCCTGTGGGTGGCACCAACACCTCCCACGGGACCAATGTAACTCGTAGAAACTGACCCCACAGTCGCGGGTCTCCCAATTTGAGAATACGATGGTAATTTGCATATTTCTATACTTTGGGTTAAAAACATTGCGTTAGAGGGTGAGAACTCGAAACAACCCTCTAACGGCCCCGTGGGTGGCACCAACACCTCCCACGGGACCAATGTAACTTGAAGGAACTAACCCCGCAGCCGCGGGACTCCCGATTTGAGAATATGATGATAATTTGCATATTTCTAGACTTAGGTTTAAAAACATGGCGATTGAGGGTGAAACTCGAAACAGACCCCGAATGGCCCCGTGGGTGGAACCAACACCTCCCACGGGACCAATGTAACTCGTAGGAACTAACCCCGCAGCCACGGGACTCCCGGTTTGAGAATACGACGATAATTTGCATACTTCTAGACTTTGTCTTAAAAATATGGCATTAGAGGGAGAGAACTCAAAATAGCACTCTAACGGCCCCGTGGGTGGCACCAACACCTCCGACGGGACAAATGTAACTCGTAGGAACTGACCCCGTAGTCGCGGGATTCATATTTTGAGAGTACGACGGTAATTTGGATATTTCTAGACTTAGGCTTAAAAACATGGCGTTAGAGGGTGATAACTCGAAAGAGCCTCCGAACGTCCCCGTGGGTGGCAGCAACACCTCCCACGGGACCAATGTAACTCGGAGGAACTAACCCTGCAGCCGCGGGTCTCCAGATTTGAGAGTACGACTGTAATTTGCATATTTCTAGACTTAGGCTTAAAAATATGGCGTTAGGGGATGAGAACTAGAAACCGCCCCTGAACGGCCGCGTGGGTGGCACCAACACCTCCCACGGGACCATTGTAACTCGTAGGAACTAACCACGCAGCCACGGGACGGCCGGTTTGAGAATACAACGATAATATGAATATTTCTAGACTTTGTCTTAAAAACATGGCGTTAGAGGGAGATAACTCGAAACAGCCTTCTAACGGCCCCGTGGATGGCACCAACACCTCCCATGGGACCAATGTAACTCGTAAGAACTAACCCCGCAGCCGCGGGACTCCCGTTATGAGAATATGATGATGAATTTCATATATCTACAATTAGGCTTAAAAACATGGCGTTTGAGGGTGAAACTCAAAACAGCCCCCGAACGGCCCCGTGGGAGGCACCAACACCTCCCACGGGACCAATGTAACTCGTAGGAACTGACCCCGCAGCCGCGGGACTCCCGGTTTGAGAATACGAAGGTAATTGGCATATTTCTAGACTTATTCCAAACTTGGCGTTAGAGGGTGAAAACTCGAAACAGCCTGCGAACGTCCCCGTGAGTGGCACCAACACCTCCCGCGGGACCAATGTAACTCGTAGGAACTGACCCCGCAGTCGCAGAAAACCCGATTTGAGAATACGACGATAATTTGCATATTTCAAGACATAGGTTTAAAAACATGGCGTTAGGGGGTGAAACCTCGAAACAGCCCCCGAACGTCCCCGTGGGTGGCACCGACACCTCCTACGGGACCAATGTAACACGTAGGAACTGTCCTCGCAGCCACGGGACTCCCAGTTTGAAATACAAAAGTAATTTGCATATTTTTGGACTTAGGCAAAACTTGACGCTAGAGGGTGAAGACTCGAAACAGTCCCCCAACGTCCCCGTGGGTGGCACCAACACCTCCCACGGGACAAATGTAACTCGTAGGAACTGACCCCGCAGCCGCGGGTCTCCCGGTTTGAGAATATGATGATAATTTGCATATTTCTAGACTTAGGTTTAAAAACAAGGCGTTTGAGGGTGAAACTCGAAACAACCCCCGAATAACCCCGCGTGTGGCACCAACACCTCCCACGGGTCCAATGTAACTCGTAGGAACTGACCCCCCATCCGCGGGACTCCCGCTTTGAAAATACGAAAGTAATTTTCATATTTCTAGACTTAGGTTTAAAAACAGGGCATTTGAGGGTGAAACCCGAAACAGCCCCCGAACGGCCCCGTGGGTGGCACCAACACCTCCCACGGGACCAATGAAACTCATTGGAACTGACCCCGCAGCCGCGGGACTCCCGGTTTAAGAATACGAAGGTAATTTGAATATTTCTAGACTTATTTAAAACTTGGCATTCGAGGGTGAAAACTCGAAACAGTCCCCGAACGTCCCCATGGGGGGCACCAACACCTTCCACGAGACCAATGTAACCCGTAGGAACTGACCCCGCTGTCGCGGGACTCCCGATTTGAGAATACGACGATAATTTGCATATTTCTAGACTTAGGCTTAAAAAATATGGTGTTAGATGGTGAAAACTCGAAATAGCACTTTAACGACCCCGTGGGTGGTACCTACACGTCCCACGGGACCAATGTAACTCGTAGGAACTAACCCCGTAGCCGCGGGACTCCCGGTTTGGGAATGCGATGATAATTTTCATATTTCTAGACTTAGGCCTAAAAACATGGCGTTAGAGGGTGAAAACTCAAAACAACCACCGAACGTCCCCGTGGGTGGCACCAACACCTCCCACGGGACAAATGTAACTCGTAGGAACTGACCCCGCAGCCGCGGGTCTCCCGGTTTGAGAATTTGACGATAATTTGCATATTTCTAGACTTAGGCTTAAAAACTTGGCGTTAGGGGGTGAGAACTAAAAATAACCCCCGAATGTCCCTGTGGGTGGCACCAACACCTCCCACGGGACCAATGTAACTCGTAGAAACTGACCCCACAGTCGCGGGTCTCCCAATTTGAGAATACGATGGTAATTTGCATATTTCTATACTTTGGGTTAAAAACATTGCGTTAGAGGGTGAGAACTCGAAACAGCCCTCTAACGGCCCCGTGGGTGGCACCAACACCTCCCAGGGGACCAATGTAACTTGAAGGAACTAACCCCGCAGCCGCGGGACTCCCGATTTGAGAATATGATGATAATTTGCATATTTATAGACTTAGGTTTAAAAACATGGCGATTGAGGGTGAAACTCGAAATAGCCCCCGAATGGCCCCGTGGGTGGAACCAACACCTCCCACGGGACCAATGTAACTCGTAGGAACTAACCCCGCAGCCACGGGACTCCCGGTTTGAGAATACGATGATAATTTGCATATTTCTAGACTTTGTCTTAAAAACATGGCATTAGAGGGAGAGAACTCAAAATAGCACTCTAACGGCCCCGTGGGTGGCACCAACACCTCCCACGGGACAAATGTAACTCGTAGGAACTGACCCCGCAGCCGCGGGTCTCCCGGTTTGAGAATTTGATAGTAATTTGCATATTTTTAGACTTAGCCTTAAAAACATGGCTTTAGAGGTTCAGAACTCGAAACAACCCTCTAACGGCACCATGGGTGGCACCAACACCTCCCACGGGACAAATGTAACTCGTAGGAACTGACCCCGCAGCCGCGGGTCTCCCGGTTTGAGAATATGATGATAATTTGCATATTTCTAGACTTAGGTTTAAAAACAAGGCGTTTGAGGGTGAAACTCGAAACAACCCCCGAATAACCCCGCGTGTGGCACCAACACCTCCCACGGGTCCAATGTAACTCGTAGGAACTGACCCCCCATCCGCGGGACTCCCGCTTTGAGAATACGAAAGTAATTTTCATATTTCTAGACTTAGGTTTAAAAACAGGGCATTTGAGGGTGAAACCTGAAACAGCCCCCGAACGGCCCCGTGGGTGGCACCAACACCTCCCACGGGACCAATGAAACTCATTGGAACTGACCCCGCAGCCGCGGGACTCCCGGTTTAAGAATACGAAGGTAATTTGAATATTTCTAGACTTATTTAAAACTTGGCATTCGAGGGTGAAAACTCGAAACAGTCCCCGAACGTCCCCATGGGGGGCACCAACACCTTCCACGAGACCAATGTAACCCGTAGGAACTGACCCCGCTGTCGCGGGACTCCCGATTTGAGAATACGACGATAATTTGCATATTTCTAGACTTAGGCTTAAAAAATATGGCGTTAGATGGTGAAAACTCGAAATAGCACTTTAACGACCCCGTGGGTGGTACCTACACGTCCCACGGGACCAATGTAACTCGTAGGAACTAACCCCGCAGCCGCGGGACTCGCGGTTTGGGAATACGAAGATAATTTTCATATTTCTAGACTTAGGCTTAAAAACATGGGGTTAGAGGGTGAAAACTCGAAACAGCCAACGAACGTCCCCGTGGGTGGCACCAACACCTCCCATGGGATAAATGTTACTCGTAGGAACTGACCCCGCAGCCGCGGGTCTCCCGGTTTGAGAATTCGACGATAATTTTCCTATTTCTAGCCTTAGGCTTAAAAACTTGGCGTTAGGGGGTGAGAACTAGAAATAACCCCCGAATTTCCCCGTGGGTGGCACCAACACCTCCCACGGGACCAATGTAACTCGTAGAAACTGACCCCGCAGTCGCGGGTCTCCCGATTTGAGAATACGACGGTAATTTGCATATTTCTAGACTTTGGGTTAAAAACATTGCGTTAGAGGGTGATAACTCGAAACAGCTCTCTAACGGCCCCGTGGGTGGCACCAACACCTCCCACGGGACCAATGTAACTTGAAGGAACTAACCCCGCAGTCGCGGGACTCCCGGTTTGAGAATATGATGATAATTTGCATATTTCTAGACTTAGGCTTAAAAACATGGCGTTTGAGGGTGAAACTCGAAACGGCCCTCTAATGGCCCTGTGGGTGGCCCCAACACCTCCCACGGGACCATTGTAACTCGTAGGAACTAACCCCGCAGCCGCGGGACGCCCGGTTTGAGAATATGATGATAATTTGCATATTTCTAGACTTTGTCTTAAAAACATGGCGTAAGAGGGAGAGAACTCGAAACAGCCCTCAAACGGCCCCGTGGATGGCACCAACACCTCCCACGGGACCACTGTAACTCGTAGGAACTGACCCCGCAGCGGCGGGACTCCCGATTTGCGAATATGATGATAATTTCCATATTTCTCGCGTTAGGCTTAAAAACATGGCGTTTGACGGTGAAACTCGAAACAGCCCCCGAACGGCCCCGTAGGTGGCACCAACACCTCCCACGGGACCAATGTAACTCGTAGGAACTGACCCGGAAGCCGCGGGACTCCCGGTTTGAGAATACGAAGGTAATTTGCATATTTCTAGACTTATTCAAATCTTGGCGTTAGAGGGTGAAAACTCAAAATAGCCCACGAACGTCCCCGTGGGTGGCACCAACACCTCCCGTGGGACCAATGTAACTCGTAGGAACTGACCCTGCAGTCGCGGGAAACCAGATTTGAGAATACGACGACAATTAGCATATTTCTAGACTTATTTAAAACTTGGCGTTAGAGGGTGGTACAAACACCTCCCATGGGACCAATGTAACACGTAGGAACTGTCCTCGCAGCCGCGGAACTCCCGGTTTGAAATACGAAAGTAATTTTCATATTTTTAGACTTTGGTTTAAAAACAAGGCGTTTGAGGGTGAAACTCGAAACAGCCCCGGAACGGCCCCGTGGGTGCCACCAACACCTCCCACGGGACCAATGTAACTAGTAGGGACTGACCCCGTAGCCGCGGGACTCTCGGTTTAAGAATACGAAGGTAATTTGCATATTTCTAGACTTATTTAAAACTTGGCATTTGAGGGTGAAAACTCAAAATAGTCCCCGAACGTCCCCGTGGGTGGCACCAACACCTTCCATGGGACCAATGTAACTCGTAGGAACTGACCCCGCAGTCGCGGGACCCCCGATTTGTGAATACGTGGATAATTTGCATATTTCTAGACTTAGGTAAAAAATCATGGCGTTAGGAGGTGAAAACTCGAAATAGCCCTTTAACGACCCCGTGGGTGGCACCTACACCTCCCACGAGAACAATGTAACTCATAGGAACTGACCCCGCAGCCGCGGGACTCCTGGTTTGAGAATACGATGATAATTTGCATATTTCTAAACTTAGGCTTAAAAACATGGCGTTAGAGGGTAAAAACTCAAAACAGCCACCGAACGTCCCCTTGGGTGGCACCAACACCTCCCACGGGACAAATGTAACTCGTAGGCACTGACCCCGCAGCCGCGGGTCTCCCGGTTTGAGAATTCGACGATAATTTGCATATTTCAAGCCTTAAGCTTAAAAAAATGGCGTTAGGGGGTGAGAACTAGAAACAGCCCCCGAACGTCCCCGTGGGTGGCACCAACTCCTCCCACGGGACCAATGTAACTCGAAGGAACTAACCCCGCAGTTACGGGACTCCCAGTTTGAGAATATGATGATAATTTTCATATTTCTAGACTTAGGCTTAAAAACATGGCGTTTGAGGGTGAAACCCGAAACAGCCCTCGAACGGCCCCGTTGGTGGAACCAACCCCTCCGACGGGACCAATGTAACTCGTAGGAACTAACCCCGCAGCCGCGGGACTCCCGGTTTGAGAATACGATGATAATTTGTATATTTTTAAACTTTGTCTTAAAAACATGGCGTTAGAGGGAGAGAACTCGAAACGGCCCTCTAACGGCCCCGTGGATGACACCAACACGTCCCACGGGACCAATGTATCTCATAGGAACTAACCCCATAGCCGCGGGACTCCCGATTTGAGAATATGATGATAATTTGCATATTTCTAGACATAGGCTTAAAGACATGGCGTTTGAGGGTGAAACTCGAAACAGCCCCTGAATGGCCCCGTGGGTGGCACCAACACCTCCCACGGGACCAATGTAACTCGTGGGAACTGACCCCGCAGCCGCGGGACTCTCGGTTTGCGAATACGATGGTAATTTGCATATTTCAAGACTTATTCAAAACTTGGCGTTAGAGGGTGAAAACTCAAAATAGCCCACGAACGTCCCAGTGGGTGGCACCAACACCTCCCGCGGGACCAATGTAACTCGTAGGAACTGACCCTGCAGTCGCGGGAAACCCGATTTGAGAATACGACGACAATTAGCATATTTCATGACTTAGGCTTAAAAACATGGCGTTAGAGGGTGAAAAATCGAAACAGCCCCCGAACGTCCCCATGGGTGGTACCAACACCTCCTACGGGACCAATGTAACACGTTGGAACTGACCTCGCAACCGCGGGACTCCCGGTTTGAAATACGAAAGTAATTTGCATATTTTTAGACTTAGGCAAAACTTGACGCTAGAGGGTGAAGACGGGAAATAGCCCCCCAACATCCCCGTGGGTGGGACCAACACCTCCCACGGGACAAATGTAACTCGTAGGAACTGACCCCGCAGCTGCGGGTCTCCCGGTTTGTGAATTCGACGATAATTTGCATATTTCTAGACTTAGGCTTAAAAATAGGGCGTTAGAGGGTGAGAACTAGAAACAGCCCCTGAATGTCCCCGTGGGTGGCACCAACACCTCCCAGAGGACCAATGTAACTCGCAGGAACTGACCCCGCAGTCGCCGGTCTCCCGGTTTGAGAATACGATGGTAATTTGCATATTTTTAGACTTAAGCCTAAAAACATGACGTTAGAGGTTGAGAACTCGAAACAGCCCTCTAACGGCCCCATGGGTGGCACCAACACCTCCCACGGGACCAATGTAACTCGTAGGAACTAACCCCGCAGCCGCGGGACTCCCGGTTTGAGAATACGAAGGTAATTTGCATATTTCTAGACTTAGGTTTAAAAACAAGGCGTTTGAGGGTGAAACTCGAAACAGCCCCCGAACGGCGCCGTGGGTGGCACCAACACCTCCCACGGGACCAATGTAACTAGTAGGGACTGACCCCGCAGCCGCGGGACTCCCGGTTTATGAATACGAAGGTAATTTTCATATTTTTAGACTTATTTAAAACTTGGCGTTTGAGGGTGAAAACTCAAAATAGTCCCCGAACGTCCCCGTGGGTGGAACCAACACCTTCCACGAGACCAATGTAACTCGTAGGAGCTGACCCCGCAGTCGCGGGACCCCCGATTTGAGAATACGACGATAATTTGCATATTTCTAGACTTAGGTTAAAAAACATGGCATTAGGAGGTGAAAACTCGAAATAGCCCTTTAACGACCCCGTGGGTGGCACCTACACCTCCCACGGGACCAATGTAACTCATAGGAACTGACCCACAGCCGCGGGACTCCTGGTTTGAGAATACGATGATAATATGCATATTTCTAGACTTAGGCTTAAAAACGTGGCGTTAGAGGGTGAAAACTCGAAACAGCCACCGAACGTCCCCGTGGGTGGCACCAACACCTCCCACTGGACAAATGTAACTAGTAGGCACTGACCCCGCAGCCGTGGGTCTCCCGGTTTGAGAATTCGACAATAATTTGCATATTTCTAGACATAGGCTTAAAAACATGGTGTTAGGGGGTGAGAACTAGAAACAGCCCCCGAACGTCCCCGTGGGTGGCACCAACTCCTCCCACGGGACCAATATAACTCGAAGGAACTAACCCCGCAGTTGCGGGACTCCCAGTTTGAGAATATGATGATCATTTGCATATTTCTAGACTTAGGCTTGAAAACATGGCGTTTGAGGGTGAAACTCGAAACAGCCCCCGAACGGCCCCGTGGGTGGAACCAACCCCTCAGACGGGACCAATGCAACGCGTAGGAACTGACCCCGCAACCGCGGGACTCCCGGTTTGAGAATACGGCGATAATTTGCATATTTCTAGAATTTGTCTTAAAAACATGGCCTTAGAGGGAGAGAACTCAAAATAGCACTCTAACAGCCCCGTGGATGACACCAACACCTCCCACGGGACCAATGTTACTCGTAGGAACTAACCCCGCAACCGCGAGACTCCCGGTTTTAGAATATGATGATAATTTGCATATTTCTAGACATAGGTTTAAAAGCATGGCGTTTGAGGGTGAAACTCGAAACAGCCCCCGAACGGCCCCGTGTGTGGCACCAACACCTCCCACGGGACAAATGTAACTCGTAGGACCTGACCCCGCAGTCATGGGACTCCCGGTTTGAGAATACGATGGTAATTTGCATATTTCTAGAATTATTCAAAACTTGGCGTTAGAGGGTGAAAACTCGAAACAGCCCCCGAACGTCCCCGTGGGTGGCACCAACACCTCCCACGGGACCAATGTAACTCGTAGGAACTGACCCCGTAGTCGCGGGACTCCCATTTTGAGAGTACGACGGTAATTTGGATATTTCTAGACTTAGGATTAAATACATGGCGTTAGAGGGTGAGAACCCGAAAGAGCCTCCGAACGTCCCCGTGGGTGGCACCAACACCTCACACGGGAAAAATGTAACTCGGAGGAACTGACCCCGCAGCCGCGGGTCTCCCGGTTTGAGAGTACGACTGTAATTTTCATATTTCTAGACTTAGATTTCAAAACATGGTGTTAGGGGGTGAGAACTAGCAACAGCCCCCGAACGGCCCCGTGGGTGGCACCAACACCTCCCACAGGACCATTGTAACTCGTAGGAACTAACCCCGCAGCCGCGGGTCTCCCGGTTTGAGAATTCGACGATAATTTGAATATTTCTAGACTTAGGCTTAAAAACTTGGCGTTAGGGGGTGAGAACTAAAAATAACCCCCGAATGTCCCTGTGGGTGGCACCAACACCTCCCACGGGACCAATGTAACTCGTAGAAACTGACCCCACAGTCGCGGGTCTCCCAATTTGAGAATACGATGGTAATTTGCATATTTCTATACTTTGGGTTAAAAACATTGCGTTAGAGGGTGAGAACTCGAAACAGCCCTCTAACGGCCCCGTGGGTGGCACCAACACCTCCCAGGGGACCAATGTAACTTGAAGGAACTAACCCCGCAGCCGCGGGACTCCCGATTTGAGAATATGATGATAATTTGCATATTTCTAGACTTAGGTTTAAAAACATGGCGATTGAGGGTGAAACTCGAAACAGCCCCCGAATGGCCCCGTGGGTGGAACCAACACCTCCCACGGGACCAATGTAACTCGTAGGAACTAACCCCGCAGCCACGGGACTCCCGGTTTGAGAATACGATGATAATTTGCATATTTCTAGACTTTGTCTTAAAAACATGGCATTAGAGGGAGAGAACTCAAAATAGCACTCTAACGGCCCCGTGGGTGGCACCAACACCTCCCACGGGACAAATGTAACTTGTAGGAACTGACCCCGCATCCGCGGGTCTCCCGGTTTGAGAATTTGATGGTAATTTGCATATTTTTAGACTTAGCCTTAAAAACATGGCTTTAGAGGTTCAGAACTCGAAACAACCCTCTAACGGCCCCATGGGTGGCACCAACACCTCCCACGAGACCAATGTAACTCGTAGGAACTAACCACGCATCCGCGGGACTCCCGGTTTGAGAATATGATGATAATTTGCATATTTCTAGACTTTGGTTTTAAAAACAGGGCGTTTGAGGGTGAAACTTGAAACAACCCCCAAACAGCCCCGTGTGTGGCACCAACACCTCCCACGTGTTCAATGTAACTCGTAAGAACTGACCCCGCAGCCGCGGGACTACCGCTTTGAGAATACGAAAGTAATTTGCATATTTCTAGACTTATGTTTAAATACAGGGCGTTTGAGGGTGAAACTCGAAACAGCCCCCGAACGGACCCGTGGGTGGCACCAACACCTCCCACGGGACCAATGAAACTTGTAGGAACTGACCCCGCAGCCGCGGGACTCCCGGTTTGAGAATACGAAGGTAATTTTAATATTTCTAGACTTATTTAAAACTTGGCATTCGAGGGTGAAAACTCGAAACAGTCCCCGAACGTCCCCGTGGGTGGCACCAACACCTTCCACGGGACCAATGTAACTCATAGGAACTGACCCCGCTGTCGCGGGACTCCCGATTTTAGAATACGATGATAATTTGCATATTTCTAGACTTAGGCTTAAAAAATATGGCGTTAGAAGGTGAAAACTCGAAACAACCCTTTAACGACCCCGTGGGTGGTACCTACACCTCCCACGGGACCAATGTAACTCGTAGGAACTAACCCCGCAGCCGCGGGACTCGCGGTTTGGGAATACGAAGATAATTTTCATATTTCTAGACTTACGCTTAAAAACATGGGGTTAGAGGGTGAAAACTCGAAACAGCCAACGAACGTCCCCGTGGGTGGCACCAACACCTCCCATGGGACAAATGTAACTCGTAGGAACTGACCCCGCACCCGCGGGTCTCCCGGTTTGAGAATTCGACGATAATTTGCATATTTCTAGACTTAGGCTTAAAAACTTGGCGTTAGGGGGTGAGAACTAGAAATAACCCCCGAATTTCCCCGTGGGTGGCACCAACACCTCCCACGGGACCAATGTAACTCGTAGAAACTGACCCCGCAGTCGCGGGTCTCCCGATTTGAGAATACGACGGTAATTTGCATATTTCTAGACTTTGGGTTAAAAACATTGCGTTAGAGGGTGATAACTCGAAACAGCCCTCTAACGGCCCCGTGGGTGGCACCAACACCTCCCACGGGACCAATGTAACTTGAAGGAACTAACCCCGCAGTCGCGGGACTCCCGGTTTGAGAATATGATGATAATTTGCATATTTCTAGACTTAGGCTTAAAAACATGGCGTTTGAGGGTGAAACTCGAAACGGCCCTCTAACGGCCCTGTGGGTGGCCCCAACACCTCCCACGGGACCATTGTAACTCGTAGGAACTAACCCCGCAGCCGCGGGACGCCCGGTTTGAGAATATGATGATAATTTGCATATTTCAAGAATTTGTCTTAAAAACATGGCGTAAGAGGGAGAGAACTCGAAACAGCCCTCAAACGGCCCCGTGGATGGCACCAACACCTCCCACGGGACCACTGTAACTCGTAGGAACTGACCCCGCAGCGGCGGGACTCCTGGTTTGCGAATATGATGATAATTTCCATATTTCTAGCGTTAGGCTTAAAAACATGGCGTTTGAGGGTGAAACTCGAAACAGCCCCCGAACGGCCCCGTAGGTGGCACCAACACCTCCCACGGGACCAATGTAACTCGTAGGAACTGACCCGGAAGCCGCGGGACTCCCGGTTTGAGAATACGAAGGTAATTTGCATATTTCTAGACTTATTCAAATCTTGGCGTTAGAGGGTGAAAACTCAAAATAGCCCACGAACGTCCCCGTGGGTGGCACCAACACCTCCCGTGGGACCAATGTAACTCGTAGGAACTGACCCTTCAGTCGCGGGAAACCAGATTTGAGAATACGACGACAATTAGCATATTTCTAGACTTATTTAAAACTTGGCGTTAGAGGGTGGTACCAACACCTCCCATGGGACCAATGTAACACGTAGGAACTGTCCTCGCAGCCGCGGGACTCCCGGTTTGAAATACGAAAGTAATTTTCATATTTTTAGACTTTGGTTTAAAAATAAGGCGTTTGAGGGTGAAACTCGAAACAGCCCCGGAACGGCCCCGTGGGTGCCACCAACACCTCCCACGGGACCAATGTAACTAGTAGGGACTGACCCCGTAGCCGCGGGACTCTCGGTTTAAGAATACGAAGGTAATTTGCATATTTCTAGACTTATTTAAAACTTGGCGTTTGAGGGTGAAAACTCAAAATAGTCCCCGAACGTCCCCGTGGGTGGCACCAACACCTTCCATGGGACCAATGTAACTCGTAGGAACTGACCCCGCAGTCGCGGGACCCCCGATTTGTGAATACGTGGATAATTTGCATATTTCTAGACTTAGGTAAAAAATCATGGCGTTAGGAGGTGAAAACTCGAAATAGCCCTTTAACGACCCCGTGGGTGGCACCTACACCTCCCACGAGAACAATGTAACTCATAGGAACTGACCCCGCAACCGCGGGACTCCTGGTTTGAGAATACGATGATAATTTGCATATTTCTAAACTTAGGCTTAAAAACATGGCGTTAGAGGGTAAAAACTCAAAACAGCCACCGAACGTCCCCTTGGGTGGCACCAACACCTCCCACGGGACAAATGTAACTCGTAGGCACTGACCCCGCAGCCGCGGGTCTCCCGGTTTGAGAATTCGACGATAATTTGCATATTTCAAGCCTTAAGCTTAAAAAAATGGCGTTAGGGGGTGAGAACTAGAAACAGCCCCCGAACGTCCCCGTGGGTGGCACCAACTCCTCCCACGGGACCAATGTAACTCGAAGGAACTAACCCCGCAGTTACGGGACTCCCAGTTTGAGAATATGATGATAATTTGCATATTTCTAGACTTAGGCTTAAAAACATGGCGTTTGAGGGTGAAACCCGAAATAGCCCTCGAACGGCCCCGTTGGTGGAACCAACCCCTCCGACGGGACCAATGTAACTCGTAGGAACTAACCCCGCAGCCGCGGGACTCCCGGTTTGAGAATACGATGATAATTTGTTTATTTTTAGACTTTGTCTTAAAAACATGGCGTTAGAGGGAGAGAACTCGAAACGGCCCTCTAACGGCCCCGTGGATGACACCAACACGTCCCACGGGACCAATGTATCTCATAGGAACTAACCCCATAGCCGCGGGACTCCCGATTTGAGAATATGATGATAATTTGCATATTTCTAGACATAGGCTTAAAGACATGGCGTTTGAGGGTGAAACTCGAAACAGCCCCTGAATGGCCCCGTGGGTGGCACCAACACCTCCCACGGGACCAATGTAACTCGTAGGAACTGACCCCGCAGCCGCGGGACTCTCGGTTTGCGAATACGATGGTAATTTGCATATTTCAAGACTTATTCAAAACTTGGCGTTAGAGGGTGAAAACTCAAAATAGCCAACGAACGCCCCTGTGGGTGGCACCAACACCTCCCGCGGGACCAATGTAACTCGTAGGAACTGACCCTGCAGTCGCGGGAAACCCGATTTGAGAATACGACGACAATTAGCATATTTCATGACTTAGGCTTAAAAACATGGCGTTAGAGGGTGAAAAATCGAAACAGCCCCCGAACGTCCCCATGGGTGGTACCAACACCTCCTACGGGACCAATGTAACACGTTGGAACTGACCTCGCAACCGCGGGACTCCCGGTTTGAAATACGAAAGTAATTTGCATATTTTTAGACTTAGGCAAAACTTGACGCTAGAGGGTGAAGACGGGAAATAGCCCCCCAACATCCCCGTGGGTGGGACCATCACCTCCCACGGGACAAATGTAACTCGTAGGAACTGACCCCGCAGCTGCTGGTCTCCCGGTTTGTGAATTCGACGATAATTTGCATATTTCTAGACTTAGGCTTAAAAATAGGGCGTTAGAGGGTGAGAACTAGAAACAGCCCCCGAACGTCCCCGTGGGTGGCACCAACACCTCCCAGAGGACCAATGTAACTCGCAGGAACTGACCCCGCAGTCGCCGGTCTCCCGGTTTGAGAATACGATGGTAATTTGCATATTTTTAGACTTAAGCCTAAAAACATGACGTTAGAGGTTGAGAACTCGAAACAGCCCTCTAACGGCCCCATGGGTGGCACCAACACCTCCCACGGGACCAATGTAACTCGTAGGAACTAACCCCGCAGCCGCGGGACTCCCGGTTTGAGAATACAAAGGTAATTTGCATATTTCTAGACTTAGGTTTAAAAAAAAGGCGTTTGAGGGTGAAACTCAAAACAGCCCCCGAACGGCGCCGTGGGTGGCACCAACACCTCCCACGGGACCAATGTAACTAGTAGGGACTGACCCCGCATCCGCGGGACTCCCGGTTTAAGAATACGAAGGTAATTTTCATATTTTTAGACTTATTTAAAACTTGGCGTTTGAGGGTGAAAACTCAAAATACTCCCCGAACGTCCCCGTGGGTGGAACCAACACCTTCCACGAGACCAATGTAACTCGTAGGAACTGACCCCGCAGTCGCGGGACCCCCGATTTGAGAATACGACGATAATTTGCATATTTCTAGACTTAGGTTAAAAAACATGGCATTAGGAGGTGAAAACTCGAAATAGCCCTTTAACGACCCCGTGGGTGGCACCTACACCTCCCACGGGACCAATGTAACTCATAGGAACTGACCCACAGCCGCGGGACTCCTGGTTTGAGAATACGATGATAATTTGCATATTTCTAGACTTAGGCTTAAAAACGTGGCGTTAGAGGGTGAAAACTCGAAACAGCCACCGAACGTCCCCGTGGGTGGCACCAACACCTCCCACTACACAAATGTAACTTGTAGGCACTGACCCCGCAGCCGTGGGTCTCCCGGTTTGAGAATTCGACAATAATTTGCATATTTCTAGACATAGGCTTAAAAACATGGTGTTAGGGGGTGAGAACTAGAAACAGCCCCCGAACGTCCCCGTGGGTGGCACCAACTCCTCCCACGGGACCAATATAACTCGAAGGAACTAACCCCGCAGTTGCGGGACTCCCAGTTTGAGAATATGATGATCATTTGCATATTTCTAGACTTAGGCTTAAAAACATGGCGTTTGAGGGTGAAACTCGAAACAGCCCCCGAACGGCCCCGTGGGTGGAACCAACCCCTCAGACGGGACCAATGCAACGCGTAGGAACTGACCCCGCAACCGCGGGACTCCCGGTTTGAGAATACGTCGATAATTTGCATATTTCTAGAATTTGTCTTAAAAACATGGCCTTAGAGGGAGAGAACTCAAAATAGCACTCTAACAGCCCCGTGGATGACACCAACACCTCCCACGGGACCAATGTTACTCGTAGGAACTAACCCCGCAACCGCGAGACTCCCGGTTTTAGAATATGATGATAATTTGCATATTTCTAGACATAGGTTTAAAAGCATGGCGTTTGAGGGTGAAACTCGAAACAGCCCCCGAACGGCCCCGTTTGTGGCACCAACACCTCCCACGGGACAAATGTAACTCGTAGGACCTGACCCCGCAGTCATGGGACTCCCGGTTTGAGAATACGATGGTAATTTGCATATTTCTAGAATTATTCAAAACTTGGCGTTAGAGGGTGAAAACTCGAAACAGCCCCCGAACGTCCCCGTGGGTGGCACCAACACCTCCCACGGGACCAATGTAACTCGTAGGAACTGACCCCGTAGTCGCGGGACTCCCATTTTGAGAGTACGACGGTAATTTGGATATTTCTAGACTTAGGCTTAAATACATGGCGTTAGAGGGTGAGAACTCGAAAGAGCCTCCGAACGTCCCCGTGGGTGGCACCAACACCTCACACGGGAAAAATGTAACTCGGAGGAACTGACCCCGCAGCCGCGGGTCTCCCGGTTTGAGAGTACGATTGTAATTTTCATATTTCTAGACTTAGATTTCAAAACATGGCGTTAGGGGGTGAGAACTAGCAACAGCCCCCGAACGGCCCCGTGGGTGGCACCAACACCTCCCACAGGACCATTGTAACTCGTAGGAACTAACCCCGCAGCCGGGGGACGCCCGGTTTGAGAATATGATTATAATTTGCATATTTCTAGACTTTGCCTTAAAAACATGGCGTAAGAGGGAGAGAACTCGAAACAGCCCTCAAACGGACCCGTGGATGGCACCAACACCTCCCACGGGACCAATGTAACTCGTAGGAACTAACCCCGTAGCGGCGGGACTCCCGGTTTGAGAATATGATGATAATATCCATATTTCTAGAGTTAGGCTTAAAAACATGGCGTTTGAGGGTGAAACTCGAAACAGCCCCCGAACGGCCACGTAGGTGGCACCAACACCTCCCACGGGACCAATGTAACTAGTAGGGACTGACCCCGCAGCCACGGGACTCCCGGTTTAAGAATACGAAGGTAATTTGCATATTTTTAGACTTATTTAATACATGTCGTTTGAGGGTGAAAACTCAAAATAGTCCCTGAACGTCCCCGTGGGTGGCACCAACACCGTCCACGGGACCAATGTAACTCGTAGGAACTGACCCCGCAGTCGCGGGACCCCCGATTTGAGAATACGACGATAATTTGCATATTTCTAGACTTAGGTTAAAAAACATGGCGTTAGGAGGTGAAAACTCGAAATAGCCCTTTAACGACCCCGTGAGTGGCACCTCCACCTCCCACGGGACCAATGTAACTCATACGATCTGACCCCGCAGCCGCGGGACTCCTGGTTTGAGAATACGATGATAATTTGCATATTTCTAGACTTAGGCTTAAAAACATGGCGTTAGAGGGTGAAAACTCAAAACAGCCACTGAACGTCCCCGTGGGTGGCACCAACACCTCCCACGGGACAAATGTAACCCGTAGGCACTGACCCCGCAGCCGCGGGTCTCCCGGTTTGAGAATTCGATAATAATTTGCATATTTCTAGACTTAGGCTTAAAAACATGGCGTTAGGGGGTGAGAACTAGAAACAGCCCCCGAACGTCCCCGTGGGTGGCACCAACTCCTACCACGGGACCAATGTAACTCGAAGGAACTAACCCCGCAGTTGCGGGACTCCCAGTTTGAGAATATGATGATAATTTGCATATTTCTAGACTTAGGTCTAAAAACATGGCGTTTGAGGGTGAAACTCGAAACAGCCCCGGAACGGCCCCGTGGGTGGAACCAACCCCTCCGACGGGACCAATGTAACTCGTAGGAACTAACGCCGCAGCCGCGGGACTCCCGGTTTGAGAATACGATGATAATTTGCATATTTTTAGACTTTGTCTTAAAAACATGGCATTAGAGGGAGAGAACTCGAAACAGCCCTCTAACGGCCCCATGGATGACACCAACACCTCCCACGGGACCAATGTAACTCATAGGAACTAACCCCGCAGCCGCGGGACTCCCTGTTTGAGAATATGATGATAATTTGCATATTTCTAGACATAGGATTAAAGACATGGGGTTTGAGGGTGAAACTCGAAACAGCCCCCGAACGGCCCCGTGGGTGGTACCAACACCTCCCACGGGACCAATGTAACTCGTAGGACCTGACCCCGCAGCAGCGGGACTCTCGGTTTGAGAATACGAAGGTAATTTACATATTTTTAGAATTATTCAAAACATGACGATAGAGGGTGAAAACAAAAAAATAACCACCGAACGTCCCCGTGGGTGGCACCAACACCTCCCACGGGCCCAATGTAACTCGTAGGAACTGACCCCGTAGTCGAGGGACTCCCATTTTGAGAGTACGATGGTAATTGGGATATTTCTTGACTTAGGCTTAAAAACATGACTGAAAACTCGAAAGAGCCTCCAAACGTCCCCGTGGGTGTCACCAACACCTCCCACGGGACCAATGTAACTCGGAGGAACTAACCCCGCAGCCGCGGGACTCCCAGTTTTAGAATATGATGATAATTTGCATATTTCTAGAATTAGGTTTAAAAATACGACGTTTGAGGGTGAAACTCGAAATAGCCCATGAACGGCCCCGTGGGTGGCACCAACACCTACCACGGGTCCAATGTAACTCGTAGGAACTGACCCCGAAGCCGCGGGACTCCCGGTTTGAGAATACGAAGGTAATTTGTATATTTCAATACTTAGGTTTAAAAATAGGGCGTTTGTAGGTGAAACTCGAAACAGCCCCCGAACTTCCCCGTGGGTGGCACCAACACCTTCCATGGGACCAATGTAACTCGTAGGAACTGACCCCGCAGTCGCGGGAATCGCGATTTGAGAATACGACGATAATTTTCATATTTTTAGACTTAGGCGTAAAAACATGGCGTTAGAGGGTGAAACTCGAAACATCCACCGAACGTCCCCGTGGGTGGCACCAACACCTCCCACGGGACAAATATAACTCTTAGGAACTGACCCCGCAGCCGCGGGTCTCCCGATTTGAGAATTCGACGATAATTTTCATATTTATAGACTTAGGCTTAAAAACATGGCGTTAGGGGGTGAGAACTAGAAACTGCCCCCGAACGTCCCCGTGGGTGGCACCATAACCTCCCACGGGACCAATGTAACTCGTAGAAACTGACCCCGCAGTCGCGGGTCTCTCGATTTGAGAATACGACGGTAATTTGCATATTTCTAGACTTTGGGTTAAAAACATTGCGTTAGAGGGTGAGAACTCGAAACAACCCTCTAACGGCCCCGTGGGTGGCACCAACACCTCCCACGGGACCAATGTAACTCGAAGGAACTAACCCCGCAGCCGTGGGACTCCCGGTATGGGAATATGATGATAATTTAAATATTTCTATACTTAGGCTTAAAAACATGGCGTTAGAGGGTGAGAACTCTAAAGAGCCTCCGAACGTCCCCGTGGGTGGCTCCAACACCTCCCACGGGACCAACGTAACTCGGAGGAACTGACCCCGCAACCACGGGTCTCCCGATTTGAGAGTAAGACTGTAATTTGCATATTTCTAGACTTAGGCTTAAAAACATGGTGTTAGAGGGTGAAAACTCGAAAAAGCCCCCGAACGTCCCCATGGGTGGCACCATCACCTCCCACGGGACCATTGTAACTCGTGGGAACTAACCCCGCAGCGGCGGGACGCCCGATTTGAGAATACGACGACAATTTAAATATTTCTAGACTTTGTCTTAAAAACCAGGCGTTAGAGGGAGAGAACTCAAAACAGCCCTCTAACGGCCCCGTGGATGGCACCAACACCTCCCACGGAACCAATGTAACTCGTAGGAACTAACCCCACAGCCGCGGGACTCCCGGTTTGAGAATATGATGATAATTTGCATATTTCTACACATTGGCTTAAGAACATGGTGTTTGAGGGTGAAACTCGAAACAGCCCCTGAATGACCCCGTGGGTGGCACCAACACCTCCCACGGGACCAATGTAACTCGTAGGAACTGACCCCGCAGTCGCGGGACTCCCGGTTTGAGAATACGAAGGTAATTTACATATTTCTAGACATAGGCTTAAAAACATTGCGTTAGAGGTTGAGAACTCAAAATAGCCCTCTAACGGCCCCATGGGTGGCACCAACACCTCCCACGGGACCAATGTAACTCGTAGGAACTAACCCCGCAGCCGCGGGACTCCCGGTTTGAGAAAATGATGATAATTTTTATATTTCTAGACTTAGGTTTAAAAACACGGCGTTTGAGGGTGAAACTCGAAACAGACCCCGAACGGCCCCGTTGGTGGCACCAACACATCCCACGGGTCCAATGTAACTCGTAGAAACTGACCCCGGAGCCGCGGGACTCCCGGTTTGAGAGTACGACGGTAATTTGGATATTTCTAGAGTTAGGCTTAAAAAGATGGCGTTAGAGGGTGAAACTCGAAACATCCCCCGAACGTCCCCGTGGGTGGCACCAACACCTCCCACGTGACCAATGTAACTCGGAGGAACTGACCCCGCAACCGCCGGTCTCCCGGTTAGAGAGTACGACTATAATTTGCATATTTCTAGACTTAGGCTTAAAAACATGGCGTTAGGGGGCGAGAACTAGAAATAGCCCACGAACAGCCCCGTGGGTGGCACCAACACCTCCCACCGGACCATTGTAACTCATAGGAACTAACCCCGCAGCGGCGGGACGCCCGGTTTGAGAATACGATGATAATTTGCATATTTCTAGATTTTGTCTTAAAAACATGGTGTTAGAGGGAGAGAACTCGAAATAGTCCTCTAATGGCCCCGTGGATGGCACCAACACCTGCCACGGGACCAATGTAACTCGTAGGAACTGACCCCGCAGCCGCGGGACTCCCGGTTTCAGAATACGAAGGTAATTTACATATTTCTTGACTTATTCAAAACTTGGCGTTAGAGGGTGAAAACTCGAAACAGCCCGCGAACGTCCCCGTGTGTGGCACCAACACCTCCCGCGGGACCAATGTAACTCGTAGGAACTGACCCCGCAGTCGCGGGAAACCCGATTTGAGAATACGACGATAATTTGCATATTTCTATACTTAGGCTTAAAAACATGGCGTTAGAGGGTGAGAACTCGAAACAGCCTCCGAACGTCCCCGTGGGTGGCACCAACACCTCCCACGGGACCAATATAACTCGGAGGAACAGGCCCCGTAGCCGCGGGTCTCCCGGTTTGAGAGTACGACTGTAATTTGCATATTTCAAGACTTAGGCTTAAAAACATGGCGTTAGGGGGTGAGAACTAGAAATAGCCCCCGAACGGCACCGTGGGTGGCACCAACACCTCCCACGAGACCATTGTAACTCGTAGGAACTAAACCCGCAGCCGCGGGACGCCCGGTTTGAGAATACGACGATAATTTGCATATTTTTGTACTTTGGGTTAAAAACATTGCGTTAGAGGGTGAGAACTCGAAACAGCCCTCTAACGGCCCCGTGGGTGGCACCAACACCTCCCACGGGACCAATGTAACTCGAAGGAACTAACTCGGCAGCCGCGGGACTCCCGGTTTGAGAATATGATGATAATTTGCATATTTCTAGACTTAGGCTTAAAAACACGGCGTTTGAGGGTAAACTCGAAACAGCTCCCGAACGGCCCCGTGGGTGGCACCAACACCTCCCACGGGTCCAATGTAACTCGTAGGAACTGACTCCAGAGCCGCGGGACTCCCGGTTTGAGAATACGAAGGTAATTTGCATATTTCAATACTTAGGTTTAAAAATAGAGCGTTTGAGGGTGAAACTCGAAACAGCCCCCGAACCGCCCCGTTGGTGGCACCAACACCGCCCACGGGACAAATGTAACTCATAGGAACTGACCCCGTAGCCGTGGGACTCCCGATTCAAGAATACAAAGGTAATTTGCATATTTATAGACTCATTTAAAACTTGGTGTTTGAGGGTCAAAACTTGAAACAGTCCCCGAACGTCCCCGTGGGTGGCACCAACACATTCCACGGGACCAATGTAACTCGTAGGAACTGACCCCGCAGTAGCGGGACTCCCGATTTGAGAATACGACGATAATTTGCATATTTCTAGACTTGGGCTTAAAAAACAAGGCGTTAGAAGGTGAAAACTCGAAACAACCCTTTAACGACCCCGTGGGTGGTACCTACAACTCCCACGGGACCAATGTAACTCGTAGGAACTGACCCCGCAGCCACGGGACTCCCGGTTTGAAAATACGACGATAATTTGCATATTTCTAGACTTAGGCTTAAAAACATGGCGTTAGAGTGTGAAACTCAAAACAGCCACCGAACGTCCCCGGGGGTGGCACCAACACCTCCCACGGGACAAATGTAACTAGTAGGAACTGACCCCGTAGCCGCGGGTGTCCCGGTTTGAGAATTCGACGATAATTTGCCAATTTCTAGACTTAGGCTTAAAAACATGGCGTTAGGGGGTGAGAACTAGAAACAGCCCTCGAACGTCCCCGTGGGTGGCACCAACCCCTCCCACGGGACCAATGTAACTGGTAGAAACTGACCCGCAGTCGCGGATCTCTGGATTTTAGAATGCGACGGTAATTTTCATATTTCTAGACTTTGGGTTAAAAACATTGCGTTAGAGGGTGAGAACTCGAAACAGCCCTCTAACGGCCCCGTGGGTGGCCCTAATACCTCCCACGGGACCAATGTAACTCGAAGGAACTAACCCCACAGCCGCGGGACTCCCGGTTTGAGAATATGATGATAATTTGCATATTTCTAGACATAGGCTTAAAAACATGGCGTTAGAGGGTGAAAACTCGAAACAGCCACCGAACGTCCCCGTGGGTGGCACCAACACCTCCCACGGGACAAATGTAACTCGTAGGACCTGACCCCGCAGTCATGGGACTCCCGGTTTGAGAATACGATGGTAATTTGCATATTTCTAGAATTATTCAAAACTTGGCGTTAGAGGGTGAAAACTCGAAACAGCCCCCGAACGTCCCCGTGGGTGGCACCAACACCTCCCACGGGACCAATGTAACTCGTAGGAACTGACCCCGTAGTCGCGGGACTCCCATTTTGAGAGTACGACGGTAATTTGGATATTTCTAGACTTAGGCTTAAATACATGGCGTTAGAGGGTGAGAACTCGAAAGAGCCTCCGAACGTCCCCGTGGGTGGCACCAACACCTCACACGGGAAAAATGTAACTCGGAGGAACTGACCCCGCAGCCGCGGGTCTCCCGGTTTGAGAGTACGACTGTAATTTTCATATTTCTAGACTTAGATTTCAAAACATGGCGTTAGGGGGTGAGAACTAGCAACAGCCCCCGAACGGCCCCGTGGGTGGCACCAACACCTCCCACAGGACCATTGTAACTCGTAGGAACTAACCCCGCAGCCAGGGGACGCCCGGTTTGAGAATATGATGATAATTTGCATATTTCTAGACTTTGTCTTAAAAACATGGCGTAAGAGGGAGAGAACTCGAAACAGCCCTCAAACGAACCCGTGGATGGCACCAACACCTCCCACGGGACCAATGTAACTCGTAGGAACTAACCCCGTAGCGGTGGGACTCCCGGTTTGAGAATATGATGATAATTTCCATATTTCTAGAGTTATGCTTAAAAACATGGCGTTTGAGGGTGAAACTCGAAACAACCCCCGAACGGCCACGTAGGTGGCACCAACACCTCCCACGGGACCAATGTAACTAGTAGGGACTGACCCCGCAGCCACGGGACTCCCGGTTTAAGAATACGAAGGTAATTTGCATATTTTTAGACTTATTTAATACATGTCGTTTGAGGGTGAAAACTCAAAATAGTCTCTGAACGTCCCCGTGGGTGGCACCAACACCGTCCACGGGACCAATGTAACTCGTAGGAACTGACCCCGCAGTCGCGGGACCCCCGATTTGAGAATACGACGATAATTTGCATATTTCTAGACTTAGGTTAAAAAACATGGCGTTAGGAGGTGAAAACTCGAAATAGCCCTTTAACGACCCCGTGAGTGGCACCTCCACCTCCCACGGGACCAATGTAACTCATACGATCTGACCCCGCAGCCGCGGGACTCCTGGTTTGAGAATACGATGATAATTTGCATATTTCTAGACTTAGGCTTAAAAACATGGCATTAGAGGGTGAAAACTCAAAACAACCACCGAACGTCCCCGTGGGTGGCACCAACACCTCCCACGGGACAAATGTAACCCGTAGGCACTGACCCCGCAGCCGCGAGTCTCCCGGTTTGAGAATTCGATAATAATTTGCATATTTCTAGACTTAGGCTTAAAAACATGGCGTTAGGGGGTGAGAACTAGAAACAGCCCCCGAACGTCCCCGTGGGTGGCACCAACTCCTACCACGGGACCAATGTAACTCGAAGGAACTAACCCCGCAGTTACGGGACTCCCAGTTTGAGAATATGATGATAATTTGCATATTTCTAGACTTAGGTCTAAAAAAATGGCGTTTGAGGGTGAAACTCGAAACAGCCCCGGAACGGCCCCGTGGGTGGAACCAACCCCTCCGACGGGACCAATGTAACTCGTAGGAACTAACGCCGCAGCCGCGGGACTCCCGGTTTGAGAATACGATGATAATTTGCATATTTCTAGACTTTGTCTTAAAAACATGGCATTAGAGGGAGAGAACTCGAAACAGCCCTCTAACGGCCCCGTGGATGACACCAACACCTCCCACGGGACCAATGTAACTCATAGGAACTAACCCCGTAGCCGCGGGACTCCCTGTTTGAGAATATGATGATAATTTGCATATTTCTAGACATAGGATTAAAGACATGGGGTTTGAGGGTGAAACTCGAAACAGCCCCCGAACGGCCCCGTGGGTGGTACCAACACCTCCCACGGGACCAATGTAACTCGTAGGACCTAACCCCGCAGCAGCGGGACTCTCGGTTTGAGAATACGAAGGTAATTTACATATTTCTAGAATTATTCAAAACATGACGATAGAGGGTGAAAACAAAAAAATAACCCCCGAACGTCCCCGTGGGTGGCACCAACACCTCCCACGGGCCCAATGTAACTCGTAGGAACTGACCCCGTAGTCGCGGGACTCCCATTTTGAGAGTACGATGGTAATTGGGATATTTCTTGACTTAGGCTTAAAAACATGACGTTAGAGGGTGAGAACTCGAAAGAGCCTCCAAACGTCCCCGTGGGTGTCACCAACACCTCCCACGGGACCAATGTAACTCGGAGGAATTGACCCAGCAGCCGCGGGTGTCCCGATTTGAGAGTACGACTGTAATTTGCATATTTCAAGACTTAGGCTTAAAAACATGGCATTAGGGGGTGAGAACTATAAACAGCCCCCGAATGGCCTCGTGGGTGGCACCAACACCTCCCACGGGACCATTATAACTCGTACGAACTAACCCTGCAGCCGCGGGACACCCGGTTTGAGAATACGACGATAATTTGCATATTTTTAGACTTAGGCTAAAAACCATGGCGTTAGAGGTTGAGAACTCGAAACAGCCCTCTAACGTCCCCATGGGTGGCACCAACACCTCCCACGGGACCAATGTAACTCGTAGGAACTAACCCCGCAGCCGCGGGACTCCCAGTTTTAGAATATGATGATAATTTGCATATTTCTAGAATTAGGTTTAAAAATACGACGTTTGAGGGTGAAACTCGAAATAGCCCATGAACGGCCCCGTGGGTGGCACCAACACCTCCCACGGGTCCAATGTAACTCGTAGGAACTGACCCCGAAGCCGCGGGACTCCCGGTTTGAGAATACGAAGGTAATTTGCATATTTCAATACTTAGGTTTAAAAATAGGGCGTTTGTAGGTGAAACTCGAAACAGCCCCCGAACTTCCCCGTGGGTGGCACCAACACCTTCCATGGGACCAATGTAACTCGTAGGAACTGACCCCGCAGTCGCGGGAATCGCGATTTGAGAATACAACGATAATTTTCATATTTTTAGACTTAGGCGTAAAAACATGGCGTTAGAGGGTGAAACTCGAAACAGCCACCGAACGTCCCCGTGGGTGGCACCAACACCTCCCACGGGACAAATATAACTCTTAGGAACTGACCCCGCAGCCGCGGGTCTCCCGATTTGAGAATTCGACGATAATTTTCATATTTATAGACTTAGGCTTAAAAACATGGCGTTAGGGGGTGAGAACTAGAAACTGCCCCCGAACGTCCCCGTGGGTGGCACCATAACCTCCCACGGGACCAATGTAACTCGTAGAAACTGACCCCGCAGTCGCGGGTCTCTCGATTTGAGAATACGACGGTAATTTGTATATTTCTAGACTTTGGGTTAAAAACATTGCGTTAGAGGGTGAGAACTCGAAACAGCCCTCTAACGGCCCCGTGGGTGGCACCAACACCTCCCACGGGACCAATGTAACTCGAAGGAACTAACCCCGCAGCCGTGGGACTCCCGGTATGGGAATATGATGATAATTTAAATATTTCTAGACTTAGGCTTAAAAACATGTCATTTGAGGGTGAAACTCGAAAGAGCCCCCGAACGGCCCAGTGGGTGGAACCAACACCTCCCACGGGACCAATGTAACTCGTAGGAACTAACCCCACAGCCGCGGGACTCCCGGTTTGAGAATACGACGATAATTTCCATATTTCTAGACTTTGTCTTAAAAACATGGCGTTAGAGGGAGAGAACTCGAAACAGCCCTCTAACGGCCCGGTGGATGACACCAACACCTCCCACGGGACCAATGTAACTCGTAGGAACTAACCCCGCAGACGTGGGACTCCCGGTTTGAGAATATGATGATAATTTGCATATTTCTAGACATAGGATTAAAAACATGGTGTTTGAGGGTGAAACTCAAAACAGCCCCCGAACGGCCCCGTGGGTGGCACCAACACCTCCCACGAGACCAATGTAACTCGTAGGACCTGACCCCGCAGCCGCGGGACTCCCGGTTTGAGAATATGATGATAATTTGCATATTTCTAGACATAGGATTAAAAACTTGGCGTTAGAGGGTGAAAACTCGAAACAGCCCCCGAACGTCCCCGTGGGTGGCACCAACACCTCCCATGGGACCAATGTAACTCGTAGGAACTAACCCCGTAGTCGCGAGACTCCCATTTTGAGAGTACGACGGTAATTTGGATATTTCTAGACTTAGGCTTAAAAACATGGCGTTAGAGGGTGAGAACTCGAAAGAGCCTCCGAACGTCCCCGTGGGTGGCTACAACACCTCCCACGGGACCAACGTAACTCGGAGGAACTGACCCCGCAACCACGGGTCTCCCGATTTGAGAGTACGACTGTAATTTGCATATTTCTAGACTTAGGCTTAAAAACAAGGCGTTAGAGGGTGAAAACTCGAAAAAGCCCCCGAACGTCCCCATGGGTGGCACCATCACCTCCCACAGGACCATTGTAACTCGTGGGAACTAACCCCGCAGCGGCGGGACGCCCGATTTGAGAATACGACGACAATTTAAATATTTCTAGACTTTGTCTTAAAAACCAGGCGTTAGAGGGAGAGAACTCGAAACAGCCCTCTAACGGCCCCGTGGATGGCACCAACACCTCCCACGGAACCAATGTAACTCGTAGGAACTAACCCCACAGCTGCGGGACTCCCGGTTTGAGAATATGATGATAATTTGCATATTTCTACACATTGGCTTAAGAACATGGTGTTTGAGGGTGAAACTCGAAACAGCCCCCGAATGACCCCGTGGGTGGCACCAACACCTCCCACGGGACCAATGTAACTCGTAGGAACTGACCCCGCAGTCGCGGGACTCCCGGTTTGAGAATACGAAGGTAATTTACATATTTCTAGACATAGGCTTAAAAACATTGCGTTAGAGGTTGAGAACTCAAAATAGCCCTCTAACGGCCCCATGGGTGGCACCAACACCTCCCACGGGACCAATGTAACTCGTAGGAACTAACCCCGCAGCCGCGGGACTCCCGGTTTGAGAAAATGATGATAATTTTTATATTTCTAGACTTAGGTTTAAAAACACGGCGTTTGAGGGTGAAACTCGAAACAGACCCCGAACGGCCCCGTTGGTGGCACCAACACATCCCACGGGTCCAATGTAACTCGTAGGAACTGACCCCGGAGCCGCGGGACTCCCGGTTTGAGAGTACGACGGTAATTTGGATATTTCTAGAGTTAGGCTTAAAAAGATGGCGTTAGAGGGTAAAACTCGAAACAGCCCCCGAACATCCCCGTGGGTGGCACCAACACCTCCCACGTGACCAATGTAACTCGGAGGAACTGACCCCGCAACCGCCGGTCTCCCGGTTAGAGAGTACGACTATAATTTGCATATTTCTAGACTTAGGCTTAAAAACATGCCGTTAGGGGGCGAGAACTAGAAATAGCCCACGAACAGCCCCGTGGGTGGCACCAACACCTCCCACCGGACCATTGTAACTCATAGGAACTAACCCCGCAGCGGCGGGACGCCCGATTTGAGAATACGATGATAATTTGCATATTTCTAGACTTTGTCTTAAAAACATGGCGTTAGAGGGAGAGAACTCGAAATAGTCCTCTAATGGCCCCGTGGATGGCACCAACACCTGCCACGGGACCAATGTAACTCGTAGGAACTGACCCCGCAGCCGCGGGACTCCCAGTTTCAGAATACGAAGGTAATTTACATATTTCTTGACTTATTCAAAACTTGGCGTTAGAGGGTGAAAACTCGAAACAGCCCGCGAACGTCCCCGTGTGTGGCACCAACACCTCCCGCGGGACCAATGTAACTCGTAGGAACTGACCCCGCAGTCGCGGGAAACCCGATTTGAGAATACGATGATAATTTGCATATTTCTATACTTAGGCTTAAAAACATGGCGTTAGAGGGTGAGAACTTGAAACAGCCTCCGAACGTCCCCGTGGGTGGCACCAACACCTCCCACGGGACCAATATAACTCGGAGGAACAGACCCCGTAGCCGCGGGTCTCCCGGTTTGAGAGTACGACTGTAATTTGCATATTTCAAGACTTAGGCTTAAAAACATGGCGTTAGGGGGTGAGAACTAGAAATAGCCCCCGAACGGCACCGTGGGTGGCACCAACACCTCCCACGAGACCATTGTAACTCGTAGGAACTAAACCCGCAGCCGCGGGACGCCCGGTTTGAGAATACGACGATAATTTGCATATTTTTGTACTTTGGGTTAAAAACATTGCGTTAGAGGGTGAGAACTCGAAACAGCACTCTAACGGCCCCGTGGGTGGCACCAACACCTCCCACGGGACCAATGTAACTCGAAGGAACTAACTCGGCAGCCGCGGGACTCCCGGTTTGAGAATATGATGATAATTTGCATATTTCTAGAATTAGGCTTAAAAACACGGCGTTTGAGGGTAAACTCGAAACAGCCCCCGAACGGCCCCGTGGGTGGCACCAACACCTCCCACGGGTCCAATGTAACTCGTAGGAACTGACTCCGGAGCCGCGGGACTCCCGGTTTGAGAATACGAAGGTAATTTGCATATTTCAATACTTAGGTTTAAAAATAGGGCGTTTGAGGGTGAAACTCGAAACAGCCCCCGAACGGCCCCGTTGGTGGCACCAACACCGCCCACGGGACAAATGTAACTCGTAGGAACTGACCCCGTAGCCGTGGGACTCCCGGTTCGAGAATACAAAGGTAATTTGCATATTTATAGACTCATTTAAAACTTGGTGTTTGAGGGTCAAAACTTGAAACAGTCCCCGAACGTCCCCGTGGGTGGCACCAACACATTCCACGGGACCAATGTAACTCGTAGGAACTGACCCCGCAGTAGCGGGACTCCCGATTTGAGAATACGACGATAATTTGCATATTTCTAGACTTGGGCTTAAAAAACAAGGCGTTCGAAGGTGAAAACTCGAAACAACCCTTTAACGACCCCGTGGGTGGTACCTACAACTCCCACGGGACCAATGTAACTCGTAGGAACTGACCCCGCAGCCGCGGGACTCCCGGTTTGAAAATACGACGATAATTTGCATATTTCTAGACTTAGGCTTAAAAACATGGCGTTAGAGTGTGAAACTCGAAACAGCCACCGAACGTCCCCGGGGGTGGCACCAACACCTCCCACGGGACAAATGTAACTCGTAGGAACTGACCCCGTAGCCGCGGGTGTCCCGGTTTGAGAATTCGACGATAATTTGCATATTTCTAGACTTAGGCTTAAAAACATGGCGTTAGGGGGTGAGAACTAGAAACAGCCCTCGAACGTCCCCGTGGGTGGCACCAACCCCTCCCACGGGACCAATGTAACTGGTAGAAACTGACCCGCAGTCGCGGATCTCTGGATTTTAGAATGCGACGGTAATTTTCATATTTCTAGACTTTGGGTTAAAAACATTGCGTTAGAGGGTGAGAACTCGAAACAGCCCTCTAACGGCCCCGTGGGTGGCCCCAACACCTCCCACGGGACCAATGTAACTCGAAGGAACTAACCACACAGCCGCGGGACTCCCGGTTTGAGAATATGATGATAATTTGCATATTTCTAGACATAGGCTTAAAAACATGGCGTTAGAGGGTGAAAACTCGAAACAGCCACCGAACGTCCCCGTGGGTGGCACCAACACCTCCCACGGGACAAATGTAACTCGTAGGACCTGACCCCGCAGTCATGGGACTCCCGGTTTGAGAATACGATGGTAATTTGCATATTTCTAGAATTATTCAAAACTTGGCGTTAGAGGGTGAAAACTCGAAACAGCCCCCGAACGTCCCTGTGGGTGGCACCAACACCTCCCACGGGACCAATGTAACTCGTAGGAACTGACCCCGTAGTCGCGGGACTCCCATTTTGAGAGTACGACGGTAATTTGGATATTTCTAGACTTAGGCTTAAATACATGGCGTTAGAGGGTGAGAACTCGAAAGAGCCTCCGAACGTCCCCGTGGGTGGCACCAACACCTCACACGGGAAAAATGTAACTCGGAGGAACTGACCCCGCAGCCGCGGGTCTCCCGGTTTGAGAGTACGATTGTAATTTTCATATTTCTAGACTTAGGCTTAAAAACATGGCGTTAGGGGGTGAGAACTAGCAATAGCCCCCGAACGGCCCCGTGGGTGGCACCAACACCTCCCACAGGACCATTGTAACTCGTAGGAACTAACCCCGCAGTCGGGGGACGCCCGGTTTGAGAATATGATGATAATTTGCATATTTCTAGACTTTGTCTTAAAAACATGGCGTAAGAGGGAGAGAACTCGAAACAGCCCTCAAACGAACCCGTGGATGGCACCAACACCTCCCACGGGACCAATGTAACTCGTAGGAACTAACCCCGTAGCGGTGGGGCTTCCGGTTTGAGAATATGATGATAATTTCCATATTTCTAGAGTTAGGCTTAAAAACATGGCGTTTGAGGGTGAAACTCGAAACAGCCCCCGAACGGCCACGTAGGTGGCACCAACACCTCCCACGGGACCAATGTAACTAGTAGGGACTGACCCCGCAGCCACGGGACTCCCGGTTTAAGAATACGAAGGTAATTTGCATATTTTTAGACTTATTTAATACATGTCGTTTGAGGGTGAAAACTCAAAATAGTCCCTGAACGTCCCCGTGGGTGGCACCAACACCGTCCACGGGACCAATGTAACTCGTAGGAACTGACCCCGCAGTCGCGAGACCCCCGGTTTGAGAATACGACGATAATTTGCATATTTCTAGACTTAGGTTAAAAAACATGGCGTTAGGAGGTGAAAACACGAAATAGCCCTTTAACGACCCCGTGAGTGGCACCTCCACCTCCCACGGGACCAATGTAACTCATACGATCTGACCCCGCAGCCGCGGGACTCCTGGTTTGAGAATACGATGATAATTTGCATATTTCTAGAATTAGGCTTAAAAACATGGCGTTAGAGGGTGAAAACTCAAAACAGCCACCGAACGTCCTCGTGGGTGGCACCAGCACCTCCCACGGGACAAATGTAACCCGTAGGCACTGACCCCGCAGCCGCGAGTCTCCAGGTTTGAGAATTCGATAATAATTTGCATATTTCTAGACTTAGGCTTAAAAACATGGCGTTAGGGGGTGAGAACTAGAAACAGCCCCCGAACGTCCCCGTGGGTGGCACCAACTCCTACCACGGGACCAATGTAACTCGAAGGAACTAACCCCGCAGTTACGGGACTCCCAGTTTGAGAATATGATGATAATTTGCATATTTCTAGACTTAGGTCTAAAAACATGGCGTTTGAGGGTGAAACTCGAAACAGCCCCGGAACGGCCCCGTGGGTGGAACCAACCCCTCCGACGGGACCAATGTAACTCATAGGAACTAACGCCGCAGCCGCGGGACTCCCGGTTTGAGAATACGATGATAATTTGCATATTTCTAGACTTTGTCTTAAAAACATGGCATTAGAGGGAGAGAACTCGAAACAGCCCTCTAACGGCACCGTGGATGACACCAACACCTCCCACGGGACCAATGTAACTCATAGGAACTAACCCCGCAGCCGCGGGACTCCCTGTTTGAGAATATGATGATAATTTGCATATTTCTAGACATAGGATTAAAGACATGGGGTTTGAGGGTGAAACTCGAAACAGCCCCCGAACGGCCCCGTGGGTGGTACCAACACCTCCCACGGGACCAATGTAACTCGTAGGACCTGACCCCGCAGCAGCGGGACTGTCGGTTTGAGAATACGAATGTAATTTACATATTTCTAGAATTATTCAAAACATGACGATAGAGGGTGAAAACAAAAAAATAACCCCCGAACGTCCCCGTGGGTGGCACCAACACCTCCCACGGGCCCAATGTAACTCGTAGGAACTGACCCCGTAGTCGCGGGACTCCCATTTTGAGAGTACGATGGTAATTGGGATATTTCTTGACTTAGGCTTAAAAACATGACGTTAGAGGGTGAGAACTCGAAAGAGCCTCCAAACGTCCCCGTGGGTGTCACCAACACCTCCCACGGGACCAATGTAACTCGGAGGAATTGATCCAGCAGCCGCGGGTGTCCCGTTTTGAGAGTACGACTGTAATTTGCATATTTCAAGACTTAGGCTTAAAAATATGGCATTAGGGGGTGAGAACTATAAACAGCCCCCGAACGGCCTCGTGGGTGGCACCAACAACTCCCACGGGACCATTGTAACTCGTACGAACTAACCCTGCAGCCGCGGGACACCCGGTTTGAGAATACGACGATAATTTCCATATTTTTAGACTTAGGCTTAAAACCATGGCGTTAGAGGTTGAGAACTCGAAACAGCCCTCTAACGTCCCCATGGGTGGCACCAACACCTCCCACGGGACCAATGTAACTCGTAGGAACTAACCCCGCAGCCGCGGGACTCCCAGTTTTAGAATATGATGATAATTTGCATATTTCTAGAATTAGGTTTAAGAATACGACGTTTGAGGGTGAAACTCGAAATAGCCCATGAACGGCCCCGTGGGTGGCACCAACACCTCCCACGGGTCCAATGTAACTCGTAGGAACTGACCCCGAAGCCGCGGGACTCCCGGTTTGAGAATACGAAGGTAATTTGCATATTTCAATACTTAGGTTTAAAAATAGGGCGTTTGTAGGTGAAACTCGAAACAGCCCCCGAACTTCCCCGTGGGTGGCACCAACACCTTCCATGGGACCAATGTAACTCGTAGGAACTGACCCCGCAGTCGCGGGAATCGCGATTTGAGAATACAACGATAATTTTCATATTTTTAGACTTAGGCGTAAAAACATGGCGTTAGAGGGTGAAACTCGAAACAGCCACCGAACGTCCCCGTGGGTGGCACCAACACCTCCCACGGGACAAATATAACTCTTAGGAACTGACCCCGCAGCCGCGGGTCTCCCGATTTGAGAATTCGACGATAATTTTCATATTTATAGACTTAGGCTTAAAAACATGGCGTTAGGGGGTGAGAACTAGAAACTGCCCCCGAACGTCCCCGTGGGTGGCACCATAACCTCCCACGGGACCAATGTAACTCGTAGAAACTGACCCCGCAGTCGCGGGTCTCTCGATTTGAGAATACGACGGTAATTTGCATATTTCTAGACTTTGGGTTAAAAACATTGCGTTAGAGGGTGAGAACTCGAAACAGCCCTCTAACGGCCCCGTGGGTGGCACCAACACCTCCCACGGGACCAATGTAACTCGAAGGAACTAACCCCGCAGCCGCGGGACTCCCGGTATGGGAATATGATGATAATTTAAATATTTCTAGACTTAGGCTTAAAAACATGTCATTTGAGGGTGAAACTCGAAAGAGCCCCCGAACGGCCCAGTGGGTGGAACCAACACCTCCAAAGGGACCAATGTAACTCGTAGGAACTAACCCCACAGCCGCGGGACTCCCGGTTTGAGAATACGACGATAATTTCCATATTTCTAGACTTTGTCTTAAAAACATGGCGTTAGAGGGAGAGAACTCGAAACAGCCCTCTAACGGCCCGGTGGATGACACCAACACCTCCCACGGGACCAATGTAACTCGTAGGAACTAACCCCACAGCCGTGGGACTCCCGGTTTGAGAATATGACGATAATTTGCATATTTCTAGACATAGGATTAAAAACATGGTGTTTGAGGGTGAAACTCAAAACAGCCCCCGAACGGCCCCGTGGGTGGCACCAACACCTCCCACGGGACCAATGTAACTCGTAGGACCTGACCCCCCAGCCGCGGGACTCCCGGTTTGAGAATACGAAGGTAATTTTCATATTTCTAGAATTATTCAAAACTTGGCGTTAGAGGGTGAAAACACGAAACAGCCCCCGAACGTCCCCGTGGGTGGCACCAACACCTCCCATGGGACCAATGTAACTCGTAGGAACTAACCCCGTAGTCGCGAGACTCCCATTTTGAGAGTACGACGGTAATTTGGATATTTCTAGACTTAGGCTTAAAAACATGGCGTTAGAGGGTGAGAACTCGAAAGAGCCTCCGAACGTCCCCGTGGGTGGCTCCAACACCTCCCACGGGACCAACGTAACTCGGAGGAACTGACCCCCGCAACCACGGGTCTCCCGATTTGAGAGTACGACTGTAATTTGCATATTTCTAGACTTAGGCTTAAAAACATGGCGTTAGAGGGTGAAAACTCGAAAAAGCCCCCGAACGTCCCCATGGGTGGCACCATCACCTCGCACGGGACCATTGTAACTCGTGGGAACTAACCCCGCAGCGGCGGGACGCCCGATTTGAGAATACGACGACAATTTAAATATTTCTAGACTTTGTCTTAAAAACCAGGCGTTAGAGGGAGAGAACTCGAAACAGCCCTCTAACGGCCCCGTGGATGGCACCAACACCTCCCACGGAACCAATGTAACTCGTAGGAACTAACCCCACAGCTGCGGGACTCCCGGTTTGAGAATATGATGATAATTTGCATATTTCTACACATTGGCTTAAGAACATGGTGTTTGAGGGTGAAACTCGAAACAGCCCCCGAATGACCCCGTGGGTGGCACCAACACCTCCCACGGGACCAATGTAACTCGTAGGAACTGACCCCGCAGTCGCGGGACTCCCGGTTTGAGAATACGAAGGTAATTTACATATTTCTAGACATAATCTTAAAAACATTGCGTTAGAGGTTGAGAACTCAAAATAGCCCTCTAACGGCCCCATGGGTGGCACCAACACCTCCCACGGGACCAATGTAACTCGTAGGAACTAACCCCGCAGCCGCGGGACTCCCGGTTTGAGAAAATGATGATAATTTTTATATTTCTAGACTTAGGTTTAAAAACACGGCGTTTGAGGGTGAAACTCGAAACAGACCCCGAACGGCCCCGTTGGTGGCACCAACACATCCCACGGGTCCAATGTAACTCGTAGGAACTGACCCCGGAGCCGCGGGCCTCCCGGTTTGAGAGTACGACGGTAATTTGGATATTTCTAGAGTTAGGCTTAAAAAGATGGCGTTAGAGGGTGAAACTCGAAACAGCCCCCGAACGTCCCCGTGGGTGGCACCAACACCTCCCACGTGACCAATGTAACTCGGAGGAACTGACCCCGCAACCGCCGGTCTCCCGGTTAGAGAGTACGACTATAATTTGCATATTTCTAGACTTAGGCTTAAAAACATGGCGTTAGGGGGCGAGAACTAGAAATAGCCCACGAACAGCCCCGTGGGTGGCACCAACACCTCCCACCGGACCATTGTAACTCATAGGAACTAACCCCGCAGCGGCGGGACGCCCGATTTGAGAATACGATGATAATTTGCATATTTCTAGACTTTGTCTTAAAAACATGGCGTTAGAGGGAGAGAACTCGAAATAGTCCTCTAATGGCCCCGTGGATGGCACCAACACCTGCCACGGGACCAATGTAACTCGTAGGAACTGACCCCGCAGCCGCGGGACTCCCGATTTCAGAATACGAAGGTAATTTACATATTTCTTGACTTATTCAAAACTTGGCGTTAGAGGGTGAAAACTCGAAACAGCCCGCGAACGTCCCCGTGTGTGGCACCAACACCTCCCGCGGGACCAATGTAACTCGTAGGAACTGACCCCGCAGTCGCGGGAAACCCGATTTGAGAATACGATGATAATTTGCATATTTCTATACTTAGGCTTAAAAACATGGCGTTAGAGGGTGAGAACTCGAAACAGCCTCCGAACGTCCCCGTGGGTGGCACCAACACCTCCCACGGGACCAATATAACTCGGAGGAACAGACCCCGTAGCCGCGGGTCTCCCGGTTTGAGAGTACGACTGTAATTTGCATATTTCAAGACTTAGGCTTAAAAACATGGCGTTAGGGGTGAGAACTAGAAATAGCCCCCGAACGGCACCGTGGGTGGCACCAACACCTCCCACGAGACCATTGTAACTCGTAGGAACTAAACCCGCAGCCGCGGGACGCCCGGTTTGAGAATACGACGATAATTTGCATATTTTTGTACTTTGGGTTAAAAACATTGCGTTAGAGGGTGAGAACTCGAAACAGCCCTCTAACGGCCCCGTGGGTGGCACCAACACCTCCCACGGGACCAATGTAACTCGAAGGAACTAACTCGGCAGCCGCGGGACTCCCGGTTTGAGAATATGATGATAATTTGCATATTTCTAGACTTAGGCTTAAAAACACGGCGTTTGAGGGTAAACTCGAAACAACCCCCGAACGGCCCCGTGGGTGGCACCAACACCTCCCACGGGTCCAATGTAACTCGTAGGAACTGACTCCGGATCCGCCGGACTCCCGGTTTGAGAATACGAAGGTAATTTGCATATTTCAATACTTAGGTTTAAAAATAGGGCGTTTGAGGGTGAAACTCAAAACAGCCCCCGAACGGCCCCGTTGGTGGCACCAACACCGCCCACGGGACAAATGTAACTCGTAGGAACTGACCCCGTAGCCGTGGGACTCCCGGTTCGAGAATACAAAGGTAATTTGCATATTTATAGACTTATTTAAAACTTGGTGTTTGAGGATCAAAACTTGAAACAGTCCCCGAACGTCCCCGTGGGTGGCACCAACACATTCCACGGGACCAATGTAACTCGTAGGAACTGACCCCGCAGTAGCGGGACTCCCGATTTGAGAATACGACGATAATTTGCATATTTCTAGACTTGGGCTTAAAAAACAACGCGTTAGAAGGTGAAAACTCGAAACAACCCTTTAACGACCCCGTGGGTGGTACCTACACCTCCCACGGGACCAATGTAACTCGTAGGAACTGACCCCGCAGCCGCGGGACTCCCGGTTTGAAAATACGACGATAATTTGCATATTTCTAGACTTAGGCTTAAAAACATGGCGTTAGAGGGTGAAAACTCGAAACAACACTTTAACGGCCCTGTGGGTGGTACTAACACCTCCCACGGGACCAATGTAACTTGTAGGAACTGACCCCGCAGCCGCGGGTCTCCCGGTTTGAGAATTCGACGATAATTTGTATATTTCTAGACGTAGGCTTAAAAACTTGGCGTTAGGGGGTGAGAACTAAAAATAACCCCCGAATGTCCCTGTGGGTGGCACCAACACCTCCCACGGGACCAATGTAACTTGTAGAAACTGACCCCGCAGTCGCGGGTCTCCCAATTTGAGAATATGACGGTAATTTGCATATTTCTAGACTTTGGGTTAAAAACATTGTGTTAGAGGGTGAAAACTCGAAACAGCCCCCGAACGGCCCCGTGGGTGGCACCAACACCTCCCACGGAACTAATGTAACTCGTAGGACCTAACCACGCACTCGCGGGACTCCCGGTTTGAGAAGACGAAGGTAATTTGCATATTTCTAGAATTATAGAAAACTTGGCGTTAGAGGGAGACAACTCGAAACAGCCCTCTAACGGCCCTGTGGATGACACCAACACCTCCCACGGGACCAATGTAACTTGTAGGAACTAACCCCGCAGCCGCGGGACTCTCGGTTTGAGAGTACGACGGTAATTTGGATATTTCCAGACTTAGGCTTAAAAAGATGGCGTTAGAGGGTGAAAATCGAAACAGCCCCCGAACGTCCCCGTGGGTGGCACCAACACCTCCCACGTGACCAATGTAACTCGGAGGAACTGACCCCTCAACCGCCGGTCTCCCGGTTTGAGAGTACGACTGTAATTTGCATATTTCTAGACTTAGTCTTAAAAACATGGCGTTAGGGGGCGAGAACTAGAAATAGCCCCCGAACAGCCCCGTAGGTGGCACCAACACCTCCCACCGGACCATTGTAACTCGTAGGAACTAACCCCGCAGCGGCGGGACGCCCGGTTTGAGAATACGATGATAATTTGCATATTTCTAGACTTTGTCTTAAAAACATGGCGTTTGAGGGAGAGAACTCGAAACAGTCCTCTAACGGCCCCGTGGATGGCACCAACACCTGTCACGGGACCAATGTAACTCGTAGGAACTTACTCCGTAGCCGCGGGACTCCCGGTTTGAGAATACGAAGGTAATTTACATATTTCTAGACTTATTCAAAACTTGGCGGTAGAGGGTGAAAACTCGAAACAGCCTGCGAACGTCCCCGTGTGTGGCACCAACACCTCCCGCGGGACCAATGTAACTCGTAGGAACTGACCCCGCAGTCGCGGGAAACCCGATTTGAGAATACGACGATAATTTGCATATTTCTATACTTAGGCTTAAAAACATGGCGTTAGAGGGTGAGAACTCAAAACAGCCTTCGAACGTCCCCGTGGGTGGCACCAACACCTCCCACGGGACCAATGTAACTCGAAGGAACTAACCCCGCAGCCGCGGGATTCCCGGTTTGAGAATATGATGATAATTTGCATATTTTTAGACATAGGCTTAAAAACATGGCATTAGGGGGTGAGAACTAGAAACAACCCCCGAACGGCCCCGTGGGTGGCACCAACACATCCCACGGGACAAATGTAACTCGTAGGACCTGACCCGGCACCCGCGGGACTCCCGGTTTGAGAAGACGAAGGTAATTTGCCTATTTCTAGAATTATTCAAAACTTGGCGTTAGAGGGTGAAAACTCGAAACAGCCCCCGAATGTCCCCGTGGGTGGCACTAACACCTCCCATGGGACCAATGTAACTCGTAGGAACTGACCCCGTAGTCGCGGGACTCCCATTTTGAGAGTACGACGGTAATTTGGATATTTCTAGACTTAGGCTTAAAAACATGGCGTTAGAGGGTGAGAACTCGAAAGAGCCTCCGAACGTCCCCGTGGGTGGCACCAACACGTCCCATGGGACCAATGTAACTCGAAGGAACTGACCCCGCAGCCGTGGGACTCCTGGTTTGAGAGTACGACTGTAATTTGCATATTTATAGACTTAGGCTTAAAAACATGGTGTTAGGGAGTGTGAACTAGAAACAGCCCCCGAACAGCCCCGTGGGTGGCACCAACACCTCCCACGGGACCATTGTAACTCGTAGGAACTAACCCCGCAGCGGCGGGACGCCCGGTTTGAGAATACGACGATAATTTGCATATTTCTAGACTTTGTCTTAAAAACATGGCGTTAGAGGGGGAGAACTCGAAACAACCCTCTAACGGCCCCATGGATGGCACCAACACCCACGGGACCAATGTAACTCGTAGGAACTAACCCCGCAGCCGTGGGACTCCCGGTTTGAGAATATGATGATAATTTGCATATTTATAAACATGGGCTTAAAAACATGACGTTTGAGGGTGAAAATCGAAACAGCCCCCGAACGGCCCCGTGGGTGGCACCAACACCTCCCACGGGACCAATGTAACTCGTAGGAAGTGACCTCGCAGCCGCGGGACTCCCGGTTTGAGAATACGAAGGTAATTTACATATTTCTAAACTTATTCAAAACTTGGCGTTAGAGGGTGAAAACTCAAAACAGCCCGCGAACGTCCCCGTGGGTGGCAACAACATCTCCCGCGGGACCAATGTAACTCGTAGGAACTGACCCCGCAGTCGCGGGAAACCCGATTTTAGAATACGATGAAAATTTGCATATTTCTAGACTTAGGCTTAAAAACATGGCGTTAGAGGGTGAAAACTCGAAACAGCCCCCGAACGTCCCCGTGGGTGGCACCAACACCTCCTACGGGACCAATGTAACACGTAGGAACTGTCCTCGCAGCCGCGGGACTCCCGGTTTGAAATACGAAAGTAATTTGCATATTTTTAGACTTAGGGAAAACTTGACACTAGAGGGTGAAGACTCGAAATAGCCCCCCAACATCCCCGTGGGTGGCACCAACACCTCCCACGGGACATATGTAACTCGTAGGAACTGACCCCGCAGCTGCGGGTTTCCCGGTTTGAGAATTCGACGATACTTTGCATATTTCTATACTTAGGCTTAAAAACATGGCGTTAGGGGGTGAGAACTAGAAACAGCCCCCGAACGTCCTCGGGGGTGGCACCAACACCTCCCATGGGACCAATGTAACTCGTAGAAACTGACCCCGCAGTCGCGGGTCTCTCGATTTGACAATAGGATTGTAATTTACATATTTCTAGACTTTGGGTTAAAAACATTCCGTTAGAGGGTGAGAACTCGAAACAGCCCTCTAACGGCCCCGTGGGTGGCACCAACACCTCCCACGGGACCAATGTAACTCGAAGGAACTAACCCCGCAGCTGCGGGACTCCCGGTTTGAGAATATGATGATAATTTGCATATTTCTATACTTAGGCTTAAAAAGATGGCGTTTGAGGGTGAAACTTGAAACAGCCCCCGAACGGCCCCGTGGGTGGAACCAACACCTCCCACGGGACCAATGTAACTCGTAGGAACTAACCCCGCAGTCTCGGGACTCCTGATTTGAGAATATGATGATACTTTGCATATTTCTAGACATAGGCTTAAAAACATGGCGTTTGAGGGTGAAACTCGAAACACCCCGCGAACGGCCCCGTGGGTGGCACCAACACCTCCCACGGGACGAATGTTACTCGTAGGACCTGACCCCGCAGCCTCGGGACTCCCGGTTTGAGAATATGAAGGTAATTTGCATATTTCTAGAATTATTCAAAACTTGGCGTTAGAGAGTGAAAACTCGAAATAGCCCCCGAACGTCCCCGTGGGTGGCACCAACACCTCCCACGGGACCAATGAAACTCGGAGGAACTGACCCCTCAGCCGCGGGACTCGTGGCTTTAGACTACGACTGTAATTTGCATATTTCTATACTTAGGCTTAAAAATATGGCGTTAGGGGGTGTGAATTAGAAACAGCCCCCGAACAGCCCCGTGGGTAGCACCAACACCTCCCACGGGACCATTGTAACTCGTAGAAACTAACCCCGAAGCGGCGGGACGCCCGGTTTGAGAATATGACGATAATTTGCATATTTCTAGACTTTGTCTTAAAAACATGGCGTTAGAAGGAGTGAACTCTAAACAGCATTCTAACGGCCCCGTGGATGGCACCAACACCTCCCACGGGACCAATGTAACTCGTAGGAACTAACCCCGCAGTCTCGGGACTCCTGGTTTGAGAATATGATGATACTTTGCATATTTCTAGACATAGGCTTAAAAACATGGCGTTTGAGGGTGAAACTCGAAACACCCCCCGAACGGCCCCGTGGGTGGCACCAACACCTCCCACGGGACGAATGTTACTCGTAGGACCTGACCCCGCAGCCTCGGGACTCCCAGTTTGAGAATATGAAGGTAATTTGCATATTTCTAGAATTATTCAAAACTTGGCGTTAGAGAGTGAAAACTCGAAATAGCCCCCGAACGTCCCCGTGGGTGGCACCAACACCTCCCACGGGACCAATGAAACTCGGAGGAACTGACCCCTCAGCCGCGGGACTCGTGGCTTTAGACTACGACTGTAATTTGCATATTTCTATACTTAGGCTTAAAAATATGGCGTTAGGGGGTGTGAATTAGAAACAGCCCCCGAACAGCCCCGTGGGTAGCACCAACACCTCCCACGGGACCATTGTAACTCGTAGAAACTAACCCCGAAGCGGCGGGACGCCCGGTTTGAGAATATGACGATAATTTGCATATTTCTAGACTTTGTCTTAAAAACATGGCGTTAGAAGGAGTGAACTCTAAACAGCATTCTAACGGCCCCGTGGATGGCACCAACACCTCCCACGGGACCAATGTAGCTCGTAGGAACTAACCCCGCAGCCGCGGGACTCCCGGTTTGAGAATATGATGATAATTTGCATATTTATAGACATAGGCTTAAAAACATGGCATTTGAGGGTGAAACTCGAAACAACCCCCGAACGGCCCCGTGGGTGGCATCAACACCTCCCACGGGACCAATGTAACTCATAGGAACTGACCCCGCAGCCGCGGGACTCCCGGTTTGAGAATTCGACGATAATTTGCATATTTCTAGACTTAGGCTTAAAAACATGGCGTTAGGGGGTGAGAAATAGAAACAGCCCCCGAACGTCCCCGTGGGTGGAACCAACACCTCCCACGGGACCAATGTAACTCGTAGGAACTAACCCCGCAGTCTCGGGACTCCTGGTTTGAGAATATGATGATACTTTGCATATTTCTAGACATAGGCTTAAAAACATGGCGTTTGAGGGTGAAACTCGAAACACCCCCCGAACGGCCCCGTGGGTGGCACCAACACCTCCCACGGGACGAATGTTACTCGTAGGACCTGACCCCGCAGCCTCGGGACTCCCGGTTTGAGAATATGAAGGTAATTTGCATATTTCTAGAATTATTCAAAACTTGGCGTTAGAGAGTGAAAACTCGAAATAGCCCCCGAACGTCCCCGTGGGTGGCACCAACACCTCCCACGGGACCAATGAAACTCGGAGGAACTGACCCCTCAGCCGCGGGACTCGTGGCTTTAGACTACGACTGTAATTTGCATATTTCTATACTTAGGCTTAAAAATATGGCGTTAGGGGGTGTGAATTAGAAACAGCCCCCGAACAGCCCCGTGGGTAGCACCAACACCTCCCACGGGACCATTGTAACTCGTAGAAACTAACCCCGAAGCGGCGGGACGCCCGGTTTGAGAATATGACGATAATTTGCATATTTCTAGACTTTGTCTTAAAAACATGGCGTTAGAAGGAGTGAACTCTAAACAGCATTCTAACGGCCCCGTGGATGGCACCAATACCTCCCACGGGACCAATGTAACTCGTAGGAACTAACCCCGCAGTCTCGGGACTCCTGGTTTGAGAATATGATGATACTTTGCATATTTCTAGACATAGGCTTAAAAACATGGCGTTTGAGGGTGAAACTCGAAACACCCCCCGAACGGCCCCGTGGGTGGCACCAACACCTCCCACGGGATGAATGTTACTCGTAGGACCTGACCCCGCAGCCTCGGGACTCCCAGTTTGAGAATATGAAGGTAATTTGCATATTTCTAGAATTATTCAAAACTTGGCGTTAGAGAGTGAAAACTCGAAATAGCCCCCGAACGTCCCCGTGGGTGGCACCAACACCTCCCACGGGACCAATGAAACTCGGAGGAACTGACCCCTCAGCCGCGGGACTCGTGGCTTTAGACTACGACTGTAATTTGCATATTTCTATACTTAGGCTTAAAAATATGGCGTTAGGGGGTGTGAATTAGAAACAGCCCCCGAACAGCCCCGTGGGTAGCACCAACACCTCCCACGGGACCATTGTAACTCGTAGAAACTAACCCCGAAGCGGCGGGACGCCCGGTTTGAGAATATGACGATAATTTGCATATTTCTAGACTTTGTCTTAAAAACATGGAGTTAGAAGGAGTGAACTCTAAACAGCATTCTAACGGCCCCGTGGATGGCACCAACACCTCCCACGGGACCAATGTAGCTCGTAGGAACTAACCCCGCAGCCGCGGGACTCCCGGTTTGAGAATATGATGATAATTTGCATATTTATAGACATAGGCTTAAAAACATGGCATTTGAGGGTGAAACTCGAAACAACCCCCGAACGGCCCCGTGGGTGGCATCAACACCTCCCACGGGACCAATGTAACTCATAGGAACTGACCCCGCAGCCGCGGGACTCCCGGTTTGAGAATTCGACGATAATTTGCATATTTCTAGACTTAGGCTTAAAAACATGGCGTTAGGGGGTGAGAAATAGAAACAGCCCCCGAACGTCCCCGTGGGTGGAACCAACACCTCCCACGGGACCAATGTAACTCGTAGGAACTAACCCCGCAGTCTCGGGACTCCTGGTTTGAGAATATGATGATACTTTGCATATTTCTAGACATAGGCTTAAAAACATGGCGTTTGAGGGTGAAACTCGAAACACCCCCCGAACGGCCCCGTGGGTGGCACCAACACCTCCCACGGGACGAATGTTACTCGTAGGACCTGACCCCGCAGCCTCGGGACTCCCAGTTTGAGAATATGAAGGTAATTTGCATATTTCTAGAATTATTCAAAACTTGGCGTTAGAGAGTGAAAACTCGAAATAGCCCCCGAACGTCCCCGTGGGTGGCACCAACACCTCCCACGGGACCAATGAAACTCGGAGGAACTGACCCCTCAGCCGCGGGACTCGTGGCTTTAGACTACGACTGTAATTTGCATATTTCTATACTTAGGCTTAAAAATATGGCGTTAGGGGGTGTGAATTAGAAATAGCCCCCGAACAGCCCCGTGGGTAGCACAAACACCTCCCACGGGACCATTGTAACTCGTAGAAACTAACCCCGAAGCGGCGGGACGCCCGGTTTGAGAATACGACGATAATTTGCATATTTCTAGACTTTGTCTTAAAAACATGGCGTTAGAAGGAGTGAACTCTAAACAGCATTCTAACGGCCCCGTGGATGGCACCAACACCTCCCACGGGACCAATGTAGCTCGTAGGAACTAACCCCGCAGCCGCGGGACTCCCGGTTTGAGAATATGATGATAATTTGCATATTTATAGACATAGGCTTAAAAACATGGCATTTGAGGGTGAAACTCGAAACAACCCCCGAACGGCCCCGTGGGTGGCACCAACACCTCCCACGGGACCATTGTAACTCGTAGGAACTAACCCCGCAGCGGCGGGACGCCCGGTTTGAGAATACGACGACAATTTGCATATTTCTAGGGTTTTTTTAGAAACATGGCGTTAGAGGGAGAGAACTCGAAACAACCCTCTAACGGCCCCATGGGTGGCACCAACACCTCCCACGAGACCAATGTAACTCGAAGGAACTAACCCCACAGCTGCGGGACTCCCGGTTTGAGAATATGATGATAATTTCCATATTTCTAGACTTAGGATTAAAAACATGGCGTTTGAGGGTGAAACTTGAAACAGCCCCCGAACGGCCCCGTGGGTGGCACCAACACCTCCCACGGGACCAATGTAACTCGTAGGAACTGACCCTGCAGTCACGGGACTCCCGATTTGAGAATTCGACGATAATTTGCATATTTCTAGACTTAGGCTTAAAAACATGGCGTTAGAGGGTGAAAACTCGAAACAGCCCCCGAACGTCCCCGTGGGTGGCACCAACACATCTTATAGGACCAATGTAACACGTACGAACTGTCCTCGCAGCCGTGGGATGGTTGGTTTGAAATACGAAAGTAATTTGCATATTTTTGGCCATAGGCAAAAGTTGACGCTAGAGGGTGAAAACTCCAAATAGCCCCCTAGCGTCCCCGTGGGTGGCACCAACACCTACCACGAGACCAATGTAACCCGTACGAAGTGACCCCGCAGCCGCGGGACTCCCGGTATGAGAGTAAGACGGTAATTTGCATATTTCTAGACATAGGCCTAAAAACATGGCGTTAGAGGGTGAGTACTCGAAAGAGCCTCCGAACGTCCCCGTGGATGGCACCAACACCTCCCACGGGACCAATGTAACTCGGAGGAACTGACCCCACAGCCGCGGGTCTCCCGGTTTGAGAGTACGACGAGAATTTGCATATTTCTAGAATTAGGCTTCAAAACATGGCGTTAGAGGGTGAAAACTAGAAACAACCCCCGAACGTCCCCGTGGGTGGCACCAACACCTCCCGCGGGACCAATGTAACTCGTAAGAACTGACCCCACAGCCGCGGGACTCCTGGTTTGAGAGTACGATGATAATTTTCATATTTCTAGACTTAGGCTTAAAAATATGGCGTTAGATGGTGAAAACTCAAAACCACCCTTTAACAGCCCCGTGGGTGGTACCAACACCTCCCACGGGACCAATTTAACTCGTAGGAACTGACCCCACAGCCGCGGGACTCCCGGTTTGAGAATACGATGATAATTTTTATATTTCTAGACTTAGTCTTAAAAAGATGGCGTTAGAGGGTGAAAACTTGAAACAGCCCCCGAACGTCCCCGTGGGTGGCACCAACACCTCCCACGGGACAAATGAAACTCGTAGGAACTGACCCCGCAACCAAGGGTCTCCCGGTTTAAGAATAAGGTTATAATTTGCATATTTCTAGACTTAGGCATAAAAACATGGCGTTAGAGGGTGAGATCTCGAAACAGCCCTTGAGCGTCCCCGTGGGTGGACTAACACCTCCCACGGGACCAATGTAAGTCGTTTGAACTGACCTCACAGCCGCGGGTCTCCCGATTTGAGATTACGATGCTAATGTGCATATTTCTAGACTTAGGCTTAAAAACATGGTGTTAGGGGGTGAGAACTAGGAACAGCCCCCGAACGTCCCTGTGGGTGGCACCAACACCTCCCACGAGACCAATGCAACTCATAGAAACTGACCTCGCAGTTGCGGGTCAACCGGTTGGAGAATATGACGGTAATTTGCATATTTCTAGACTTTGCCCTAAAAACATGGCGTTAGAGGGTAAGAACTCGAAACAGCCCTCTAACGGCCCCGTGGGTGGCACCAACACCTCCCACGGGACCAATGTAACTCGTAGGAACTAAACCCGCAGCCATGGGACTCCCGGTTTGAGAATATGATGATAATTTCCATATTTCTAAACTTAGGCTTAAAAACATTGTGTTTGAGGGTGAAACTCGAAACTGTCCCTGAACGGCCCGGTGGGTGGTACCAACACCTCCCACGGGACCAATGTTACTCGTAGGAATTGATCCCACAGCTGCGGGACTCCCAGTTTGAGAATACGAAGGTAATTGGCATATTTCTAAACTTATTCAAAACTTGGCGTTAGAGGGTGAAACTCGAAACAGCCCCCGAACGTTCCCGTGGGTGGCACCAACACCTCCCACGGGACCAATGTAACTCGTAGGAACTGAACCTGCAGTCACAGGATGCCCGGTTTGAGAATACGACGGTAATTTCCATAATTCTAGACATAGGCTTAAAAACATGGCGTTAGAGGGTGAGAACTTGAAACAGCCACCGAACGTCCCTGTGGTTGGCACCAACACCTCCCACGGAACCAATGTAACTCGTAGACACTGACCCCGCAGCCGCGGGTGTCCCGATTTGAGAGTACGACGTTAATTTGTATATTTCTAGACTTAGTCTTAAAAACATGGCGTTTAGGGGTGAGAACTAGAAACAACCCCCGAACGTCCCCATGGGTGTCACCAACACCTCCCACGGGACCAATGCAACTCGTTGGAACTGACCCCGCAGTCGCGGGTATCCCGGTTTGAGAATACGACGATAATTTACATATTTCAAGACTTTGTCTTAAAAACATGGCATTAGAGGAAAAGAACTCGAAACAGCCCTCTAACGGCCTCGTGGATGGCACCAACACCTCCCACGGGATCAATGTAACTCGTAGGAACTGTCCCCGCAGCCGCGGGACTCCCGGTTTGAGCATATGATGATAATTTTCATATCACTAGACTTACGCTTAAAAACATGGCGTTAGAGGGTGAAACTCGAAACAACCCCCGACCGGCCCCGTGGGTGGCACCAACACCTCCCACGGGACAAATATAACTCGTAGGAACTGACCCCGCAACCATGGGTCTCCCGGTTTAAGAGTACGACGGTAATTTGTTTATTTCTAGACTTAGCCTTAAAAACATGGCGTTAGGGGGTGAGAACTCGAAACAGCCCCTGAACGTCCCTGTGGGTGGCACCAACACCTCCCACGGGACCAATGTAACTCGTATGAACGAACCCCGCTGCCGCGGGTCTCCCGATTTGAGAGTACGATCGTAATGTGAATATTTCTAGACTTAGGCTTAAAAACATGGCGTTAGGGGGTGAGAACTAGGAACAGCCCCCGAACGTCCCCGTGGGTGGCACCAACACCTCCCACGGGACCAATGTAGCTCGTAGAAACTGACCTCGCAGTTGCGGGTCTCCTGGTTTGAGAATACGATAATAATTTGCATATTTCTAGACTTTGTCTTAAAAACATGGCGTTAGAGGGTGAGAACTCGAAATAGCCCTCAAACGGCCCCGTGGGTGGCACCAACACCTCCGACGGGACCAATGTAACTCGTAGGAACTAAACCCGCAACCACGGGACTCCCGGTTTGAGAATATGATGATAATTTGCATATTTCTAAACTTAGGCTTAAAAACATGGCGTTTGAGGGTGAAACTCGAAACAGTCCCTGAACGGCCCCGTGGGTGGCACCAACACCTCCCACGGGACAAATGTTACTAGTAGGAACTGACCCCGCAGCTGCGGGACTCCCGGTTTGAGAATACAAAGGTAATTTGCATATTTTTAGACTTATTCAAAACTTGGCGTTAGAGGGTGAAAACTCGAAACAGCCCCCGAACGTCCTCGTGGGTGGCACCAACACCTCCCACGGGACCAATATAACTCGTAGGAACTGACCCTGCAGTCGCGGGACGCCCGGTTTGAGAATACGATGTTAATTTGCATATTTCTAGACTTAGGCTTAAAAACATGGCGTTAGAGGGTGAAAACTCGAAATAGCCCCCTAGCGTCCGCGTGGGTGGTACCAACACCTACCACGAGACCACTGTAACCCGTAGGAACAGACCCCGCAGCCGTGGGACTCTCGGTTTGAGAGTACGACGGTAATTTGCATATTTCTAGGCATAGGCTTAAAAACATGGCGTTAGAGGGTGAGGACTCGAAAGAGCCTCCGAACGTCCCCGTGGACGGCACCAACACCTCCCACGGGACCAATGTAACTCGGAGGAACTGACCCCACAGCCGCGGGTCTCCCGGTTTGAGAGTACGACGGGAATTTGCATATTTCGAGACTTAGGCTTCAAAACATGGCGTTAGAGGGTGAAAACTCGAAACAGCCACCGAACGTCCCCGTGGGTGGCACCAACACCTCCCGCGGAACCAATGTAACTCGTAAGAACTGACCCCACAGCCGCGGGACTCCTGGTTTGAGAGTACGACGATAATTTTCATATTTTTAGACTTATGCTTAAAAATATGGCGTTAGATGGTGAAAACTCGAAACAACCCTTTAACGGCCCCGTGGGTGGTACCAACACCTCCCACGGGACCAATTTAACTCGCAGGAACTGACCCCACAGCTGCGGGACTCCCGGTTTCAGAATACGATGATAATTTGTATATTTCTAAACTTAGGCTTAAAAAGATGGCGTTAGAGGGTGAAAACTTAAAACAGCCCCCGAACGTCCCCGTGGGTGGCACCAACACCTCCCCCGGGACAAATGAAACTCGTAGGAACTGACCCCGCAACCAAGGGTCTCCCAGTTTAAGAATACGCTGATAATTTGCATATTTCTAGACTTAGGCATAAAAACATGGCGTTAGAGGGTGAGATCTCGAAACAGCCCCTGAGCATCCCGTGGGTGGACTAACACCTCCCACGGGACCAATGTAACTCGTTTGAACTGACCTCACAGCCGCGGGTCTCCCAGTTTGAGAGTACGATGGTAATTTGCTTATTTCTAGACTTAGGCTTAAAAACATGGTGTTAGGGATGAGAACTAGGAACAGCCCCCGAACGTCCCCGTGGGTGGCACCAACACCTCCCACGGGACCAATGTAACTCGTAGAAACTGACCTCGTAATTGCGGGTCTACCGGTTTGAGAATATGACGGTAATTTGCATATTTCTAGACTTTGCCCTAAAAACATGGCGTTAGAGGGTAAGAACTCGAAACAGCCCTCTAAGGGCCCCGTGGGTGGCACCAACACCTCCCACAGGACCAATGTAACTCGTAGGAAGTATACCCGCAGCCATGGGACTCCCGGTTTGAGAATATGATGATAATTTGCATATTTCTAAACTTAGGCTTAAAAACATTGTGTTTGAGGGTGAAACTCGAAACTGTCCCTGAACAGACCGGTGGGTGGCACCAACACCTCCCATGGGACCAATGTTACTCGTAGGAATAGACCCCACAGCTGCGGGACTCCCGGTTTGAGAATACGAAGGTAATTTGCATATTTCTAAACTTATTAAAAACTTGTCGTTAGAGGGTGAAAACTCGAAACAGCCCCCGAACGTCCCCGTGGGTGGCACTAACACCTCCCACGGGACCAATGTAACTCGTAGGAACTGACCCTGCAGTCGCAGGACGCCCGGTTTGAGAATACGATGATAATTTGCATAATTCTGGACTTAAGCTTAAAAACAAGGCGTTAGAGGGTTAGAACTTGAAACAGCCACCTAACGTCCCTGTGGTTTGCACCAACACCTCCCACGGGACCAATGTAACTCGTAGGAACTGACCCCGCAGCCGCGGGTGTCCCGATTTGAGAATACGACGTTAATTTACATATTTCAAGACTTTGTCTTAAAAACATGGCGTTAGAGGGAAAGAACTCGAAACAGCCCTCTAACGGCCCCGTGGATGGCACCAACACCTCCCACGGGATCAATGTAACTCGTAGGAACTGTCCCCGTAGCCGCGGGACTCCCGGTTTGAGATTATGATGATAATTTGCATATGACTAGACTTATGCTTAAAAACATGGCGTTAGAGGGTGAAACTCGAAATAACCCCCGAACGGCCCCGTGGGTGGCACCAACACCTCCCACGGGACAAATATAACTCGTAGGAACTGACCCCGCAACCATGGGTCTCCTGGTTTAAGAGTACGAAGGTAATTTGCATATTTCTAGACTTAGCCTAAAAAACATGGCGTTAGGGGGTGAGAACTCGAAACAGCCCCTGAATGTCCCTGTGGGTGGCACCAACACCTCCCACGGGACCAATGTAACTCGTATGAACGAACCCCGGTGCCGCGGGTCTCCCGATTTGAGAGTACGATCGTAATGTGCATATTTATAGAATTAGGCTTAAAAACATGGCGTTAGGGGGGAGAACTAGGAACAGCCCCCGAACGTCCCCGTGGGTGGCACCAACACCTCCCACGGGACCAATGTAACTCGTAGAAACTGACCTCGCAGTTGCGGGTCTCCCGATTTGAGAATACGACAATAATTTGCATATTTCTGGACTTTGTCTTAAAAACATGGCGTTAGAGGGTGAGAACTCGAAATAGCCCTCAAACGGCCCCGTGGGTGGCACCAACAACTCCCACGGGACCAATGTAACTCGTAGGAACTAAACCCGCAACCACGGGACTCCCGGTTTGAGAATATGATGATAATTTGCATATTTCTAAACTTAGGCTTAAAAACATGGCGTTTGAGGGTGAAACTCGAAACAGTCCCTGAACGGCCCCGTGGGTGGCACCAACACCTCCCACGGGATCAATGTTACTAGTAGGAACTGACCCCACAGCTGCGGGACTCCCGGTTTGAGAATACGAAGGTAATTTGCATATTTTTAGACTTATTCAAAACTTGGCGTTAGAGGGTGAAAACTCGAAACAGCCCCCGAACGTCCCCGTGGGTGGCACCAACACCTCGCACGGGACCAATATAACTCGTAGGAACTGACCCTGCAGTCGCGGGACGCCGGGTTTGAGAATACGATGATAATTTGCATATTTCTAGACTTAGGCTTAAAAACATGGCGTTAGAGGGTGAAAATTCGAAACAGCCCCCGAACGTCCCCGTGGGTGGTACCAACACCTCCCACGGGACCAATGTAACTCGTAGAAACTGACCCTGCAGTCGCGGGACTCCTGATTTAAGAATACGACGATAATTTACATATTTCTAGACTTAGTCTTAAAAACATGGCGTTAGAGGGTGAAAACTCGAAACAGCCCCCGAACGTCCCCGTGGGTGGCACCAACACCTCCTACGGGACCAATGTAACACGTAGAAACTGTCCTCGCAGTCGCGGGACGACTGGTTTGAAATACGAAAGTAATTTGCATATTTTTGGCCATAGGCAAAACTTGACGCTAGAGGGTGAAAACTCAAAATAGCCCCCTAGCGTCCGCGTGGGTGGCACCAACACCTACCACGAGACCAATGTAACCCGTAGGAACTGACCCCACAGCCGCTGCACTCCCGGTTTGAGAGTACGACGGTAATTTACATATTTCTAGACATAGGCTTAAAAACATGGCGTTAGAGGGTGAGGACTCGAAAGAGCCTCCGAACGTCCCCGTGGATGGCACCAACACCTCCCACGGGACCAATGTAACTCGGAGGAACTGACCCCGCAGCCGCGGGTCTCCCGATTTGAGAGTACGATGGGAGTTTGCATATTTCGAGACATAGGCTTCAAAACATGGCGTTAGAGGGTGAAAACTCGAAACAGCCCCCGAACGTCTCCGTGGGTGGCACTAACACCTCCCGCGAGACCAATGTAACTTGTAAGAACTGACCCCACAGCCGCGGGACTCCTGGTTTGAGAGTATGACGATAATTTTCATATTTCTAGACTTAGGCTTAAATAATATGGCGTTAGATGGTGAAAACTCGAAACAACCCTTTAACGGCCCCGTGGGTTGTACGACCACCTCCCACGGGACCCATTTAACTCGTAGGAACTGACCCCACAGCCGCGGGACTCCGGGTTTGAGAATACGATGATAATTTGTATATTTCTAGACTAAGGCTTAAAAAGATGGCGTTATAGGGTGAGAACTTGAAACAGCCCCCGAACGTCCCCGTGGGTGGCAACAACACCTCCCACGGGACCAATGTAACACGTAGGAACTGACCTTGCAGTCGCAGGATGCCCTGTTTGAGAATACGACGATAATTTGCATAATTCTAGACTTAGGCTTAAAAACATGGCGTTAGAGGGTGAGAACTTGAAACAACCACCGAACGTCCCTATGTAACTCGTAGGGTTATAGGGTGAAAACTCGAAACCCCCCCCCCGAACGGCCCCGTGGGTGGCATCGACATCTCCCACGGGACCAATGTAACTCGTAGGAACTGACCCCGCAGCCGCGGGTGTCCCGGTTTGAGAGTACGACGTTAATTTGCATATTTCTAGACGTAGGCTTAAAAACATGGCGTTAGAGGGAGAGAACTCGAAACAGCCCTCTAACGGCCCCGTGGATGGCACCAACACCTGCCAAGGGATCAATGTAACTCATAGGAACTGTCCTCGCAGCCGCGGGACTCCCGGTTTGAGGGTGAGATCTCGAAACATCCCCCGAGTGTCCGCGTGGGTGGACCAACACCTCCCACGGGACCAATGTAACTCGTAAGAACTGACCTCGCAGCCGCGGGTCTCCCGGTTTAAGAGTACGACAGTAATTTGCATATTTATGGACTTAGGCTTAAAAACATGGCGTTACGGGGTGAGAACTAGAAACAGACCCTAAACGTCCCCGTGGGTGGCACCAACACCTCCCACGGGACAAATGTAACTCGTAGGAACTGACCCCGCAACCATGGGTCTCCCGGTATGAGAATACGATGATAATTTTCATATTTCTAGACTTAGCCATAAAAACTTGGCGTTAGAGCGTGAGATCTCGAAACAGCCCCCGAGTGTCCCCGTGGGTGGACCAACACCTCCCACGGGACCAATGTAACTCGTAGGAACTGACCTCACAGTCGCGGGTCTCCCGGTTTAAGAGTACGACAGTAATTTTCATATTTCAAGACTTAGGCTTAAAAACATGGCGTTAGGGGGTGAGAACTAGAAACAGCCCCTGAACGTCCCCGTGGGTGGCACCAACACCTCCCACGGGACCAATGTAACTCGTATGAACTGACCCCGCAGAAGCGGGTCTCCTGGTTTGAGAGTACGATGGTAAATTGCATATTTCTAGACTTAGGCTTAAAAACATTGCGTTAGGGGGTGACACGTAGAAGCAGCCACCGAACGTCCCCGTGGGTGGCACCAACACCTCCCACGGGACCAATGTAACTCGTAGGAACTGACCCCGCAGTCGCAGGTCTCCCGATTTGAGAATACGACGGTAATTAGCATATTTCTAGACTTTGGCTTAAAAACATGGCGTTAGAGCGTGAGACCTCGAAACAGCCCTCTTACGGCCCCGTGGGTGGCACCAACACCTCGCACCGGACCAATGTAACTCGTAGGAACTAAACCCGTAGCCACGGGACTCCCGGTTTGACAATATGATGATAATTTGCGTATTTGTAAACTTAGGCTTAAAAAATGGCGTTTGAGGGCGAAACTCGAAACAGCCCGTAAACGGCCCCGTGGGTGGCACCAACACCTCCCACGGGACCAATGTTACTCGTAGGAACTGACCCCACAGCCGCGGGACTCTCGGTTTGAGAATACGAAGGTAATTTGCATATTTTTAGACTTATTCAAAACTTGGCGTTAGAGGGTGAAAACTCGAAACAGCCCCGAACGTCCCCGTGGGTGGCACCAACACCTCCCACGGGACCAATGTAACTCGGAGGAAGTGACCCCGCAGTCGCGGGTCGCCCGATCTGAGAGTACAATGAGAATTTGCATATTTCTAGACTTAGGCTTAAAAAGATGGCGTTAGAGGGTGAAAACTCGAATCAGCCCATGAACGTCCCCGTGGGTGGCACCAACACCTCCCACGGGACGTTTGTAACTCGTAGGAACTGACCCCACAACCGCGGGACTTCTGGTTCGAGAGGACGATGATAATTTTCATATTTCTTGACTTAGGCATAAAAATATGGCGTTAGATGGTGAAAACTCGAAACAACCCTTTAACGGCCCCATGGGTGCCACCAACACCTCCCACGGGACTAATTTAACTCGTAGGAACTGACCCCACAGCCGCGGGACTCCCGGTTTGAGAATACGATGATAATTAGTATATTTCTAGACTTAGGCTTAAAAAGATGGTGTTAGAGGGTGAACACTCGAAACATCCCCCGAACGTCCCCGTGGGTGGCACCAACACCTCCCACGGGATAAATGTAACTCGTAGGAACTGACCCCGCAACCATGGGTCTCCCGGTTTGAGAATACAATGATAATTTGCATATTTCTAGACTAAGGCATAAAAACACGGCGTTAGAGGGTGAGATCTCGAAACAGCCCCTGAGCGTCCCCGTGGGTAGACTAACACCTCCCACGGGACCAATGTAACTCGTTGCAACTGATCTCGCGGCCGCGGGTCTCCCGATTTAAGAGTACGACGGTAATTTGCATATTTCTAGACTTAGGCTTAAAAACATGGCGTTAGGGGGTGAGATCTCGAAACAGCCCCTGAACGTCCCCGTGGGTGGCTCGAACACCTCCCACGGGACCAATGTAACTCGTATGAATGGACCCCGCAGCCGCGGGTCTCCCGATTTGAGAGTACGATGGTAATGTGCATATTTCTAGACTTTGGATTAAAAACATGGCGTTAGGGGGCGAGAACTAGGAACAGCCCCCGAACGTCCACGTGGGTGGCACCAACACCTCCCACGGGACCAATGTAACTCGTAGAAACTAACCTCGCAGTTGGGGGTCTCCCGATTTGAGAATACGATGGTAATTTACATATTTTAAGACTTTGCTTTAAAAACATGGCGTTAGAGGGTGAGAACTCGAAACAGCCCTCTAACGGCCCCGTGGGTGGCACCAACACCTCCCACGGGACCAATGTAACTCGTAGGAACTAAACCCGCAGCCGCGGGACTCCCGGTATGAGAATATGATGATAATTTTCATATTTCTAAACTTAGGGTTAAAAACATAGCTTTTGAGGGTGAAACTCGAAACAGTCCCTGAACGGCCCCGTGGGTGGCACCAACACCTCCCACGGGACCAATGCTACTCGTAGGAACTGACCCCGCAGCTGCGGGACTCCTGGTTTGAGAATAAGAAGGTAATTTGCATATTTCTAGACTTATTCAAAACTTGGCGTTAGAGGGTGAAAATTGGAAACAGCCCCCGAACGTCTCCGTGCATGGCACCAACACCTCCCACGGGACCAATATAACTCATAGGAACTTACCCTGCTGTCGCGGGACGCCCAGTTTGAGAATATGACGATAATTTGCATATTTCTAGACTTAGGCTTAAAAACATGACGTTAGAGGGTGAAAACTCGAAACAGCCCGCGCACGTCCCCGTGGGTGGCACCAACACCTCCCACGGGACCAATGTAAATCGTAAGAACAGACCCTGCAATCGCGGGACTCCCTATTTGAGAATACGACGATACTTTGCATATTTCTAGACTTAGGCTTAAAAACATGGCATTAGAGGGTGAAAACTCGAAACAGCCCTCAAACGTCCCCGTGGGTGGCACCCACACCTCCTACGGGACCAATGTAACATGTAGGAACTGTCCTCGCAGCCGTGGGACTGCCAGTTTGAAATATGAAAGTAATTTTCATATTTTTGGCCTTAGGCAAAACTTGACGCTAGAGGGTGAAAACTCGAAATAGCCCCCTAACGTCCCCGTGGGCGGCACCAACACCTACCACGAGACCAATGTAACCCGTAGGAACTGACACCACAGCCGCGGGACTCCCAGTTTGAGAGTACGACGGTAATTTGTATATTTCTAGACTTAGGCTAAAAAACATGGCGTTAGAGGGTGAGAACTCGAAAGAGCCTCCGAACGTCCCCGTGGGTGGCACCAACAACTCCCACGGGGCCAATGTAACTCGGAGGAACTAACCCCGCAGCCGCGGGTCTCCCGGTTTGAGAGTACGATGGGAATTTCCATATTTCTAGACTTAGGCGTAAAACATGGCGTTAGAGGGTGAAAACTCGAAACAGCCCCCGAACGTCCCCGTGGGTGGCACCAACACCTCCCACGGGACCAATCTAACTCGTAGAAACTGACCCCACAGACATGGGACTCCCGGTTTGAGAATACGAAGGTAATTTGCATATTTCTAGACTTATTCAAAACTTGGAGTTAGAGGTTGAAAACTCGAAACAGCCCCCGAACGTCCCCGTGGGTGGCACCAACACCTGTCATGGGACCAATGTAATTCTTAGGAACAGGCCCCGCAGATGCGGGACTCCCGATTTAAGAATACGATGATAATTTGCATATTTGTAGGCTTACGCTTAAAACTATGGCGTTAGAGGGTGAAAACTCAAAACATCCCCCGAACGTCCCCGTGGGTGGCACCAACACCTCCCGCGGGACCAATGTAACTCGTAGGAACTGACCCTGCTCTCGCGGGATGCCCAGTTTGAGAATACGATGATAATTTGCATATTTCTAGACTTAGGCTTAAAAACATGGTGTTAGAGGGTGAGAACATGAAACAGCCACCGAACGTCCCCATGGGTGGCACCAACACCTCCTACAGGACCAATGTAACTCGTAGGAACTGACCCCGCAGTCGCGTGTCTCCGGATTTGTGAATACGACGGTAATTTACATATTTCTTTACCTTGTCTTAAAAACATGGCGTTAGAGGGAGAGAACTCGAAACATCCCTCTAACGGCCCCGTGGATGGCACAAACACCTCCCACGGGACCAATGTGACTCGTAGGAACTAAACCCGCAGCCACGGGACTCTCGATTTGAGAATATGATGATAATTTTCATATTTCTAAACTTAGGATTAAAAACATGGCGTTTTAGGGTGAAACTAGAAACAGCCCCCGAACGGCCCCGTGGGTGGCACCAACACCTCCCACGGGACCAATGTAACTCGCACGAACGGACTCCGCAGCTGCGGGACTCCCGATTTGAGAATACGAAGGTAATTTGCATATTTCTAGACTTATTCAAAACTTGGCGTTAGAGGGTGAAAACTGGAAACAGCCCCCGAACGTCCCCGTGGGTGGCACCAACACGTCCCACGGGACCAATATAACTCATAGGAACTGACCCTGCAGTCGCGGGACGCCCGGTTTGAGAATACGACAATAATTTCCATATTTCTAGACTTAGGCTTAAAAACATGGTGTTAGAGGGTGAAAACTCGAAACAGCCCCCGAACGTCCCCGTGGGTGGCACCAACACCTCTCACGGGACCAATGTAAATCGTAGGAACTGACCCTGCAGTCGCGGGACTCCCGAGAATACGACGATAATTTGCATATTTCTAGACTTAGGCTTAAAAACATGGCGTTAGAGGGTGAAAACTCGAAACAGCCACCGAACGTCCCCGTTGGTGGCACCAACACCTCCCGCGGGACCAATGTAAATCGTAGGAACTGACCTTGCAGTCGCGGGACTCCCGATTTGAGAATACGACGATAATTTGCATATTTCTGGACTTAGGCTTAAAAGCATGGCGTTAGAGGGTGAAAACTCGATACAGCCCTCGAACGTCCCCGTGGGTGGCACCAACACCTGCTATGGGAACAATGTAACATGTAGGAACTGTCCTCGCAGCCGCGGGACTGCCGGTTTGAAGTACGAAAGTAATTTACATATTTTTGGCCCTAGGAAAAACTTGACGCTAGAGGGTGAATACTCGAAATAGCCCCCTAACGTCCCCGTGGGTGGCACCAACACCTACCACGAGACCAATGTAACCCGTAGGAACTGACCCCACAGCCGCGGGTGTCCCGGTTTGGAATAGGAATCCAGCAACAAAAATGGAATTGGAATCCACAATTTCTTACAAACTAGGGTTCATGAAAACTCTTGAAGGAATAGAAAATTTGCTCTCAAAATCTAACCCTAAAATTCAATCTAGAACTTCTAACCTACTCCTAACCTAGCCTCTCTCTAGCAACTCCCCTTTAAATGATGTAGGGCATGGGCTTTTATAGCACAAAGTCTAGAAATGGACAGCCAATAGTGCTTGTGGCACAAGTTTCATCAGTTGCACACGCCAAAAATCTGCATAATTAATGCCAGAAATTTGTACAGCTGGACCGGTCCGGCTTCCACCCGGATCGGTCCTGTTATATCGGATCGGTTATTTTTTCTGACCGGACCGGTCCGGTCACCACCGGATCGGTTTGGTTCCATCCGGATCCATCCTGTTTTTCTAGTTCATTTCTCTTCATTATCGCGCAACTTCAAAACCTTGTAATTTCTTCACCGTAGCTCGGATTGAGGTACCGTTTTTACCAGTGTTCTTGTAATTTAGAGATATTCAACTTTCTAGTTGGCCCCACCTTCGGACTAAGGCTGGAAAATTACAAAAATTCCCTTCAACTCTCCATTTCTAGGTTTCTTTCACTGTTTTGAGTTCTCCTTAGCACTAACTTGCATGAAATACCTGTAAAACACATGAGAAATACACAAAACAAGAAATACTTGCCAAAAGGGGTTAGTAGAATACATTTGAGACAAATCCAAGCTACTTACACTGCACGGGATCATAAAAATACTGAAATTAAGGGGATAAATGTGAAGAATATGTGCCTAAACACGTTAGATGGTGAAAACTCGAAAAAAACTTTTAACGGCCCCATGGGTGGCACCAACACCTCCCACGGGACCAATTTAACTTGTAGGAACTGACCCCACAGCCGCGGGATTCCCGGTTTGAGAATACGATGATAATTTGTATATTTCTAGACGTAGGCTTAAAAAGATGGCGTTAGAGGGAGAAAACTCGAAACAGCCCACGAACGTCCCCATGGGTGGCACCAACACCTCCCACGAGACAAATGTAACTCATAGGAAATGACTCCGTAACCATGGGTCTCCCGGTTTGAGAATACGATGATAATTTGCATATTTATAGACTTAGGCATACAAATATGGTGTTAGAGGGTGAGATCTCGAAACAGCCCCTGAGCGTCCCCGTGGGTGGACTAACACCTCCCATGGGACCAATGTAACTCGTTGGAACTGACCTCGCAGCAGCGGGTCTCCCAGTTTAAGAGTACGACAGTAATTTGTATATTTCTAGACTCAGGCTTAAAAACATGGCGTTAAAGGGTGAGAACTCGAAACAGCCCCTGAACGTCCCTGTGGGTGGCACCAACACCTCCCACGGGACCAATGTAACTCGTACGAATTGCCCCCGCAGCCTTGGGACTCCCGGTTTGAGAATACGAAGGTAATTTGCATATTTCTAGACTTATTCAAAACTTGGAGTTAGAGGTTGAAAACTTGAAACAACCCTCGAACGTCCCCGTGGGTGTCCCCAACACCTCCCATGGGACCAATGTAATTCGTAGGAACTGGCCCCGTAGTTGCGGGACTCTCGATTTGAGAATACGACGATAATTTACATCTTTGTAGACTTACGCTTAAAAATATGGCGTTAGAGGGTGAAAACTCGAAACAACCCCCGAATGTCCCCGTGGGTGGCACCAACACCTCCCAGGGGACTAATGTAACTCGTAGGAACTGACCCTGCTATCGCGGGACGCCCGGTTTGAGAACACGATGATAATTTGCATGTTTCTAGACTTAGGCTTAAAAACATGGTGTTAGAGGGTGAGAACTTGAAACAGCCACCGAACGTCCCTGTGGGCGGCACCAACACCTCCCACGGGACCAATGTAACTCGTAGGAACTGACCCCGTAGCCGCGGGTCTCCCGGTTTGGGATTACGACGTTAATTTGCATATTTCTAGGCGTAGGCTTACAAACATGGCGTTAGGGGGTGAGAACTAGAAATAGCCCCCGAACGTCCCCATGGATGGCACCAACACCTCCCACGGGACCAATGTAACTCGTAGGAACTGACCCCGCAGTCGCAGGTCTCCCAGTTTGTGAATACGACGCTAATTTACATATTTCTAGGCTTTGTCTTAAAAACATGGCGTTAGAGGGAGAGAACTCGAAACAACCCTCTAACGGCCTCGTGGATAGCACCATCACCTCCCACGGGCTCAATGTAATTCGTAGGAACTAACCCCGCAGCCGCGGGACTCCCGGTTTGAGAATATGATGATAATTTGCATATTACTAGACTTACGCTTAAAAACATGGCGTTTGAGGGTGAAACTCGAAATAACCCCCGAACGGCCCCGTGGGTGGTACCAACACCTCCCACGGGACCAGCGTAACTCGTAGGAACTGACCCCGCAGCCGCATGACTCCCAGTTTAAAAATACGAAGGTAATTTTCATATTTCTAGACTTATTCAAAACTTGACGTTAGAGGGTGAATACTCGAAACAGCCCCCGAACATCCTAGTGGGTGGCACCAACACCTTCACCCGGACCAATGTAACTCATAGGAACTGACCCCGCAGCCGCGTGACTCCCGGTTTGAGAATACGATGATAATTTTCATATTTCCAGACTTAGGCGTATAAACATGGCGTTAGAGGGTGAAAACTCGAAACAGCCCCCGAACGTCCCCGTGGGTGGCACCAACACCTCCCTGGGAACCAATGTAACTCGTAGGAACTGAACCTGCTGTCGCGAGACGCCCGGTTTGAGAATACGATGATAATTTGCATATTTCTAGACTTAGGCTTAAAAACATGGTGTTAGAGGGTGAGAACTCGAAACAGCCCCCGAAAGTCCACGTGGGTGGCACCAACACCTCCCACGGGACAAATGTAACTCGTAGGAACTGACCCCGCAACCATGGGTCTCCCGGTTTGAGAATACGATGATAATTTGCATATTTCTAAACTTAGCCATAAAACCATGGCGTTAGAGGGTGAGATCTCGAAACAGCCCCCGAGCGTCCCCGTGGGTGGACCAACACCTCCCACGGGACCAATGTAACTCGTAGGAACTGACCTCGTAGCCACGGGTCTCCCAATTTAAGAGTATGACAGTAATTTGCATATTTTTAGACTTAGGCTTAAAAAGATGGTGTTAGGGGGTGAGAACTAGAAACAACCCCTGAACGTCACCGTGGGTGCCACAAACACCTCCCATGGGACCAATGTAACTCGTATGAACTGACCCCGCAGCCGCGGGTCTCCTGGTTTGAGAGTACGATGGTAATTTGCATATTTCTAGACTTTGGCTTAAAAACATTGCGTTAGGGGGTGATAACTAGAAACAGCCCCGAACGTCCCCGTGGGTGGCACCAACACCTCCCACGGGACCAATGTAACTCGTAGAAACTGACCCCGCAGTCGTAGGTCTCCCAGTTTGAGAATACGATGGTAATTTCCATATTTTTAGACTTTGGCTTAAAAACAAGGCATTAGAGCATGAGACCTCGAAACAGCCCTCTAACGGCCCCTTGGGTGGCACCAACACCTCCCATGGGACCAATGTAACTCGTAGGAACTAACCCCGCAACCGCGGGACTCCCGGTTTGAGAATATGATGATAATTTGCAGATTTCTAGACTTAGGCTTAAAAACATGGCGTTTTAGGGTGAAACTAGAAATATCCCCGAACGGCCCCGTGGGTGGCACCAACACCTCCCACGGGACCAAGGTAACTCGTACGAACTGACCCCGCAACCGCGGGACTCCCGGTTTGAGAATACGAAGGTAATTTGCATATTTCTAGATTTATTCAAAACTTGGAGTTAGAGGTTGAAAACTCGAAACAGCCCCCGAACGTCCCCGTGGGTGGCACCAACACCTCCCACGGGACCAATGTAATTCGTAGGAACTGGCCCCGTAGTCACGGGACTCCCGATTTGAGAATACGACGATAATTTGCATATTTCTAGACTTACGCTTAAAAATATGGCGTTAGTGGGTGAAAACTCAAAAAAAAACCCGAACGTCCCTGTGGGTGGCACCAACACCTCCTATGGGACCAATGTAATATATAGGAACTGTACTCGCAGCTGCGGGACTCCCGATTTGAAATACGAAAGTAATTTGAATATTTATAGACTTAGGCTTAAAAACATGGCGTCAGAGGGTGAAAACTGGAAACAGCCCCCCAACGTCCCCGTGGGTGGCACCAACACCTCCCACGGGACCAATATAACTTGTAGGAACTGATCCCGCAGTCGGGGGACTCCCGATTTGAGAATACAATGATAATTTTCATATTTCCAGACTTAGGCGTAAAAACATGGCGTTAGAGGGGGAAAACTCGAAACAGCCCCCGAAAGTCCCCGTGGGTGGCACCAACACCTCCCACGGGACAAATGTAACTCGTAAGAACTGACCCCGCAACCATGGGTCTCCCGGTTTGAGAATACGATGATAATTTGCATATTTCTAAACTTAGCCATAAAACCATGGCGTTAGAGGGTGAGATCTCGAAACAGCCCCTGAGCGTCCCCGTGGGTGGACCAACACCACCCACGGTACCAATGTAACTCGTAGGAACTGACCTCATAGCCACAGGTCTCCCGGTTTAAGAGTACGACAGTAATTTGCATATTTCTAGACTTAGGCTTAAAAACATGGTGTTAGGGGGTGAGAACTAGAAACAGCCCCTGAACGTCCCCGTGGGTGCCACAAACACCTCCCACGGGACCAATGTAACTCGTATGAACTGACCCCGCAGCCGCGGGTCTCCTGGTTTGAGAGTACGATGGTAATTTGCATATTTCTAGACTTTGGCTTAAAAACATTGCGTTAGGGGGTGAGAACTAGAAAAAGCCCCGAACGTCCCCGTGGGTGGCACCAACACCTCCCACGGGACCAATGTAACTCGTAGAAACTGACCCCGCAGTCGTAGGTCTCCCGGTTTGAGAATACGACGGTAATTTGCATATTTTTAGACTTTGGCTTAAAAACAAGGCATTAGAGCATGAGACCTCGAAACAACCCTCTAACGGCCCCTTGGGTGGCACCAACACCTCCCATGGGACCAATGTAACTCGTAGGAACTAACCCCGCAACCGCGGGACTCCCGGTTTGAGAATATGATGATAATTTGAAGATTTCTATACTTAGGCTTAAAAACATGGCGTTTTAGGGTGAAACTATAAACAGCCCCCGAACGGCCTCGTGGTTGGCACCAACACCTCCCACGGGACCAATGTAACTCGTACGAACGGACCCCGCAGCCGCAGGACTCCCGGTTTGAGAATACGAAGGTAATTTGCATATTTCTAGACTTATTCAAAACTTGGACTTAAAGGTTGAAAACTCGAAACAGCCCCCGAACGTCCCCGTGGGTGGCACCAACACCTCCCACGGGACCAATGTAATTTGTAGGAACTGGCCCCGTAGTCACGGAACTCCCGATTTGAGAATACGACGATAATTTGCATATTTCTAGACTTACGCTTAAAAATATGGCGTTAGTGGGTGAAAACTCAAAACAACCCCCAAACGTCCCCGTGGGTGGCACCAACACCTCCTATGGGACCAATGTAACATGTAGGAACTGTACTCGCAGCCGCGGGACTCCCGGTTTGAAATACGAAAGTAATTTGAATATTTCTAGACTTAGGCTTAAAAACATGGCGTCAGAGGGTGAAAACTCGAAACAGCCCCCCAACGTCCCCGTGGGTGGCACCAACACCTCCCACGGGACCAATATAACCTGTAGGAACTGACCCCGCAGTCGCGGGACTCCCGATTTGAGAATATAATGATAATTTTCATATTTCCAGACTTAGACGTAAAAACATGGCGTTAGAGGGGGAAAACTCGAAACAGCCCCCGAAAGTCCCCGTGGGTGGCACCAACACCTCCCACGGGACAAATGTAACTCGTAGGAACTGACCCCGCAACCATGGGTCTCCCGGTTTGAGAATACGATGATAATTTGCATATTTCTAAACTTAGCCATAAAACCATGGCGTTAGAGGGTGAGATCTCGAAACAGCCCCTGAGCATCCCCGTGGGTGGACCAACACCACCCACGGTACCAATGTAACTCGTAGGAACTGACCTCGTAGCCACGGGTCTCCCGGTTTAAGAGTATGACAGTAATTTGCATATTTCGAGACTTAGGCTTTAAAACATGGTGTTAGGGGGTTAGAACTAGAAACAGCCCCTTAACGTCCCCGTGGGTGCCACAAACACCTCCCACGGGACCAATGTAACTCGTAGGAACTAACCCCGCAACCGCAGGACTCCCGGTTTGAGAATATGATGATAATTTGAAGATTTCTATACTTAGGCTTAAAAACATGGCGTTTTAGGGTGAATCTATAAACAGCCTCCGAACGGCCCCGTGGTTGGCACCAACACCTCCCACGGGACCAATGTAACTCGTAAGAACGGACCCCGCAGCCGCGGGACTCCCGGTTTGAGAATACGAAGGTAATTTGCATATTTCTAGACTTATTCAAAACTTGGAGTTAAAGTTTGAAAACTCGAAACAGCCCCCGAACGTCCCCGTAGGTGGCACCAACACCTCCCACGGGACCAATGTAATTTGTAGGAACTGGCCCCGTAGTCACGGAACTCTCGATTTGAGAATACGACGATAATCTGCATATTTCTAGACTTACGCTTAAAAATATGGCGTTAGTGGGTGAAAACTCAAAACAACCCCCAAACGTCCCCGTGGGTGGCACCAACACCTCCTATGGGACCAATGTAACATGTAGGAACTGTCCTCGCAGCTGCGGGACTCCCGATTTGAAATACGAAAGTAATTTGCATATTTCTAGACTTAGGCTTAAAAACATGGCGTTAGAGGGTGAAAACTCGAAACAACCCCCCAACGTCCCCGTGGGTGGCACCAACACCTCCCACGGGACCAATATAACTTGTAGGAACTGACCCCTCAGTCGCGGGACTCCCGATTTGAGAATACAATGATAATTTGCAAATTTCTAGACTTAGGCTTAAAAGCATGACGTTAGAGGGTGAAAACTCGAAACAGCACCCGAACGTCCCCGTGGGTGGCACCAACACCTGCTACGGGACCAATGTAACATGTAGGAACTGTCCTCGTAGCCGCGGGACTGCCAGTTTGAAATACGAAAGTAATTTTCATATTTTTAGACTTAGGCAAAACTTGACGCTAGAGCGTGAAAACTCGAAACAACCCCCCAACGTCCCCGTGGGTGGCACCAACACCTACCACGGGACCAATGTAACTCGTAGGAACTGACCCCGCAGCCGCGTGACTCCCGGTTTGAGAGTACGAGGGTAATTTAGATATTTCTAGACTTAGGCTTAAAAATATGGCGTTAGGGGGTGAGAACTCGAAGGAGCCTCCGAACGTCCCCGTGGGTGGCACCAACACCTCCCACGGGACCAATGTAACTCGGAGGAACTGACCCCGCAGCCGCGAGTCTCCCGGTTTGAGAGTACGACTGTAATTTTCATATTTCTAGACTTAGGCTTAATAACATGGAGTTAGGGGGTGAGAACTAGAAACAGCCCCCGAAGGCCCCGTGGGTGGCACCAACACCTCCCACGGGACCAATATAACTCGTAGGAACTAACCCCGCAGCCGCGGGACGCCCGATTTGAGAATACGACGCTAATTTACATACTTCTAGACTTTGTCTTAAAAACATGGCGTTAGAGGGAAAGAACTCGAAACAGCCCCCTAACGACCCCGTGGATGGCACCAACACCTCCCACGGGAAAAATGTAACTCCTAGGAACCAACCCCGCAGCCGCGGGACTCCCGATTTGAGAATATGATGATAATTTGGATATTTCTAGACTTTGGCTAAAAAACATGGCGTTTGTAGGTGAAACTCGAAACAGCTCCCGAACGGCCCTGTGGGTGGAACCAACACCTCCCACGGGACCAATGTAACTCGCAGGAACAGACGCCGCAGCCGCGGGACTCCTGGTCTGAGAATACAAAGGTAATTTGCTTATTTCTAGACTTATTCAAAACTTGGCGTTAGAGGGTGAAAACTCGAAACAGCCCGCGAACATCCCCGCGGGTGGCACCAGCACCTCCCACGGGACCAATGTAACTCGTAGGAACTGTCCGCACAGTCGCGGGAAACCCGATTTAAGAATACGATGATAATTTGCATATTTCTATACTTAGGCTTAAAAACATGGCATTAGAGGGTGAAAACATGAAACAGCCCCCGAACGTCCCCGTGGGTGGCACCAACACCTCCTACGGGACCAATGTAACACGTAGGAACTATCCTCGCAGCCGCGGGACTCCCGGTTTGAAATACGAATGTAATTTTCATATTTTTAGACTTTGACAAAACTTGATGCTAGAGGGTGAAAACTCGAAATAGCCCCCCAACGTCCCCGTGGGTGGCACCCACACCTACCACGGGACCAATGTAACTCGTAGGAACTGACCTCGTAGCCACGGGACTCCCGGTTTGAGAGTAGGACGATAATTTTCATATTTCTAGACTTAGGCTTTAAATCATGGCATTAGAGGGTGAGAACTCGAAAGAGCCTTAAATGTACCCGTGGGTGGCACCAACACCTCCCACGGGACCAATGTAACTCGGAGGAACTAACCCCACAGCCGCGGGTCTCCCGATTTGAGAGTACGACTGTAATTTCCATATTTTTAGACTTAGGCTTAAAAACATGGCGTTAGGGGGTAAGAACTAGAAACAACCCCCGAACGTCCCCGTGGGTGGCGCCAACACCTCCCACGTCACCAATGTAACTCGTAAGAGCTAACCCCACAGCCGCGGGACACCCGGTTTTAGAATACGATGCTAATTTGCATATTTCTAGACTTTGTCTTAAAAACATGGCGTTAGAGGGAGAGAACTCGAAACAACCCTCTAACGACCCCGTGGATGGCACCAACACCTCCCACGGGACCAATGTAACTCCTAGGAACTAACCCCACAGCCGCGGGACTCCCGGTTTGAGAATATGATGATAATTTGAATATTTCTATACTTTCGCTTAAAAACATGGCGTTTGTGGGTGAAACTCGAAACATCCCCCGAACGGCCCCGTGGGTGGCACCAACACCTCCCACGGGACCAATGTACCTCATAGGAACTGACCCCGCAGTCGCGGGTCTCCCAGTTTGAGAATACGAAGTTAATTTACTTATTTCTAGACTTATTCAAAACTTGGCGTTAGAGGGTCAAAACTTGAAACAGCCCGCGAACGTCCCCGTGGATGGCACCAACACCTCCCATGGGACCAATGTAACCCATAGGAACTGACCCCGCAGTTACGGGAAACTCGATTTGAGAATACGACGATAATTTGCATATTTCTAGACGTAGGCTTAAAAACCTGGCGTTATAGGGTGTAACCTTGAAACAGCCCGCGAACGTCCCCATGGTTGGCACCAACACCTCCTACGGGACCAATGTGACACGTAGGAACTATCCTCGCAGCCGCGAGACTCCCGTCTTGAAATACGAAAGTAATTTGAATATCTTTAGACTTTGACAAAACATGACGCTAGTGGGTGAAAACTCGAAATGGCCCCCAACGTCCCAGTGGGTGGCACCAACACCTACCACGGGACCAATGTAACTCGTAGGAACCGACCCCGCAGCCACGGGACTCCCGTTTTGAGAGTAGGACGATAATTTTCATATATCTTGACTTAGGCTTAAAAACATGGCGTTAGAGGGTGAAAACTCGAAACAGCCCCCGAATGTCCCCGTGGGTGGGACCAACACCTCCCAGGGGACCTATGTAACTCGTAGGAACTGACCCCACAGCCGCGGGACTCCCGGTTTGGGAATACGATGAAAATTTAGATATTTCTAGACTTAGTCTTAAAAAGATGGTGTTAGAGGGTCAAAACTCGAAACAGCCCCCGAACGTCCCCGTGGGTGGTACCAACACCTCCCACGGGACAAATGTAAATCGTAGGAACGGACCCCGCAACCATGGGTCTCCCAGTTTGAGAATACGATGATAATTTGCATATTTTTGGACTTAGGCATTAAAACATGGCGTTCGAAGGTGAGATCTCAAAACAGCCCCTGAGCATTCCCGTGGGTGGACCAACACCTCCCCTGGGACCAATGTAACTCGTTGGTACTAACCTCACAGTCGCGGGACTTCCAGTTTGAGAATATGATGATAATTTGTAGATTCTAGACTTAGGCTTAAAAACTTGGCGTTTGAGGGTGAAACTCGAAACAGCACCCGAACGGCCCCGTGGGTGGCACCAACACCTCCCACGGGACCAATGTAACTAGTACGAACTCACCCCGCAGCCGTGGGACACCCGATTTGAGAATATGATGATAATTTGCATATTTCTAGACTTACACTTAAAAATATGGCGTTAGTGTGTGAAAACTCGAAATAGCCCCCGAACGTCCCCGTGGGTGGCACCAACACCTCCTACGTGACCAATGTAACACGTAGAAACTGTCCTCTCAGCCACGGGACTCCCGGTTTGAAATAGGAAAGTAATTTGCATATTTTTAGACTTAGGCAAAACTTGACGCTACAGGGTGAAAACTCAAAACAACCCACCAACATCCCCGTGGGTGGAACCAACACTTCCACGGGACCAATGTAACTCATATGAACTGACCCCGCAGCCGCGGGACTCCCGGTTTGAGAGTACGATGATAATTTGGATATTTCTAGACTTAGCCTTAAAAACATGGCGTTAGAGCGTGAAAACACCAAACAGCCCCCGAACGTCCCCGTGGGTGGAACCAACACCTCCTACGGGACCAATGTAACACGTAGGAACTGTCCTCACAGCCGCGGGACTCCCGGTTTGAAATACGAAAGTAATTTTCATATTTTTAAACTTAGGCAAAACTTGGTGCTAGAGCGTGAAAACTCGAAACAACCCCCCAACGTCCCCGTGGGTGGCACCAACACCTACCACGGGACCAATGTAACTCGTAGGAACTGACCCCGCAGTCGCGGGACTCCCGGTTTGAGAGTACGACGGTAATTTGGATATTTTTAGACTTAAGCTTACAACTATGGCGTTAGAGGGTAAGAACTCGAAAGAGCCTCCGAACGTCCCCGTGGGTGGCACCAACACCTCCCACAGGACCAATGTAACTTGGAGGAACTGACCCCGCAGCCGCGGGTCTCCCGATTTGAGAGTATGACTGTAATTTTCATATTTATAGACTTAGGCTTAAAAACATGTCGTTAGAGGGTTAGAACTCAAAAGATCCTCCGAACGTCCCCCTGGGTGGCACCAACACCTCCCACGGGACCAATGTAACTCGGAGGAACTGACCCCGCAGCCGCGGGTCTCCCGGTTTGAGAATACGATGCTAATTTGCATATTTCTAGACTTTGTCTTAAAAACATGGTGTTAGAGGGAGAGAACTCGAAACACCCATCTAACGACCCCGTGGATGGCACCAACACCTCCCACGGGACAAATGTAACTTCTAGGAACTAACCCCGCAGCCGCAGGGCTCCCGGTTTGAGAATATGATGATAATTTGCCTATTTCTAGACTTTGGCTAGAAAACATGGCGTTTGTGGGTTAAACTCGAAACAGCCCCGAACGGCCCCGTGGGTGGTACCAACACCTCCCACAGGACCAATGTAACTCGTAGGAACAGCCCCCGCAGCCTCGAGACTCCCGGTTTGAGAATACGAATGTAATTTTCTTATTTCTAGACTAATTTAAAACTTGGCGTTAGAGGCTAAAAACTCGACACATCCCGCGAACGTCCCCGTGGGTGGCACCAACACCTCCCAGGGGACCAATGTAACTCGTAGAAACTGACCCTGCAGTCGCGGGAAACCCGATTTGAGAATACGACGATAATTTGCATATTTCTAGACTTACGCTTAAAAATATGGCGTTAGTGGGTGAAAACTCAAAACAGCCCCCGAACGTCCACGTGGGTGGCACCAACACCTCCTATGGGACCAATGTGACATGTAGGAACTGTCCTCGCAGCCGCGGGACTCCCGGTTTGAAATACGAAAGTAATTTGCATATTTTTAGACTTAGGCAAAACTTGACGCTAGAGGGTGAAAACTCGAAACAGCCCCCCAACGTCCCCGTGGGTGGCACCAACACTACCACGTGACCAATGTAACTCGTAGGAGCTGACCCCGCACCCACAGGACTCCCGATTTGAGAGTATGATGGTAATTTGGATATTTCTATACTTATCCTTAAAAACATGGCGCTAGATCGTAAAAACTCAAAACAGCCCCCGAACGTCCCTGTGGGTGGCACCAACACCTCCTACGGGACCAATGTAACACGTAGGAACGGTCCTCGCAGCCGCGGGACTCCCGGTTTGAGAGTACGATTGTAATTTTCATATTTTTAGACTTAGGCTTAAAAACATGGCGTTAGGGGGTGAGAACTAGAAACATCCCCCGAACTGCCCCGTGGGTGGCACCAACACCTCCCAAGTCACCAATGTAACTCGTAGGAGCTAACCCCACAGCCGCGGGACACCCGGTTTGAGAATACGACAATAATTTGCATATTTCTAGACTTTGTCTTAAAAACATGGCGTTAGAGGGAGAGAACTCGAAACAGCCCTCTAATGACCCCGTGGATGGCACCAACACCTCCCACGGGACCAATGTAACTCCTAGGAACTAACCCCGCAGCCGCGGGACTCCCGGTTTGAGAATATGATGATAATTTGCATATTTATAGACTTTCTCTTAAAAACATAGCGTTTGTGGGTGAAACTCGAAACAGCCCCCGAACGGCCCCGTGGGTGGCACCAATGCCTCCCACGGGACCAATGTACCTCGTAGCAACTGACCCCGCAGCCGCGGGTCTCCCGGTTTGATAGTACGGCGGTAATTTGCTTATTTCTAGACTTAGGCTTAAAAACATGGCGTTAGAGGGTGAAAACTTGAAACAACCCACGAACGTCCCCGCGGGTGGCACCAACACCTCCCACGGGACAAATGTAACTCGTAGGAACTGTCCCCGGAGTCGCGAGAAACCCGATTTGAGAATACGACGATAATTTGCATATTCCTAGACGTAGGCTTAAAAACATGGCGTTAGAGGGTTAAAACTTGAAACAGCCCCCGAACGTCCCCATGGGTGGCACCAACACCTCCTACGGGACCAATGTAACACGTAGGAACTGTCCTCGCAGTCGCGAGACTCCCGGCTTGAAATACAAAAGTAATTTGAATATTTTTAGACTTTGACAAAACTTGACGCTAGTGGGTGAAAACTCGAAAGGCCCCCCAACGTCCCTGTGGGTGGCACCAACACCTACTAGAGGACCAATGTAACTCGTTGGAACTGACCCCGCAGCCACGGGACTCCCGATTTGAGAGTAGGACGATAATTTTCATATTTCTAGACTTAGGCTTAAAAACAAGGCGTTAGAGGGTGAGAACTCTAAAGAGTCTCCGAAAGTCCCCGTGGGTGGCACCAACACCTCCCACGGGACCAATGTAACTCGGAGGAACTGACCTCGCATCCGCGGGTCTCCTGATTTGAGAGTACGATGGTAATTTGCTTATTTCTAGACTTAGGCTTAAAAACATGATGTTAGGGGTGAAAACTAGAAATAACCCCCGAACGTCCCCGTGGGTGGCACCAACACTTCAACGGGACCAATGTAACTCGTATGAACTGACCCCGCAGCCGCGGGACTCTTGGTTTGAGAGTACGATGATAATTTGGATATTTATAGACTTAGCTTTAAAAATATGCCGTTAGAGCGTGAAAACTCAAAACAGCCCCCGAACATCCCCGTGGGTGGCACCAACACCTCCCACGGGATCAATGTAACTCGTACGAACTGACCCCGCAGCCGCGGGACTCCCGATTTGAGAATACGATGATAATTTGCATATTTCTAGACTTACCCTTAAAAATATGGCGTTAGTGGGTGAAAACTCGAAACAGCCCCCGAACGTCCCCGTGGGTGGCACCAACACCTCCTACGGGACCAATGTAACACGTAGAAACTGTCCTCGCAGCCGCGGGACTCCCGATTTGAAATACGAAAGTAATTTGCATATTTTTAGACTTAGGCAAAACTTGACGCTACAGGGTGAAAACTCGAAACAACCCCCTAACAACGCCGTGGGTGGAACCAACACTTCCACGCGATCAATGTAACTCGTACGGACTGACCCCGCAGCCGCGGGACTCCCAATTTGAGAATACAATGATAATTTGCATATTTCTAGACTTACCCTTAAAAATATGGCGTTAGTGGGTGAAAACTCGAAACAGCCCCCGAACGTCCCCGTGGGTGGCACCAACACCTCCTACGGGACCAATGTAACACGTAGAAACTGTCCTCGCAGCCGCGGGACTCCCGATTTGAAATACGAAAGTAATTTGCATATTTTTAGACTTAGTCAAAACTTGACGCTACAGGGTGAAAACTCGAAACAACCCCCTAACATCTCCGTGGGTGGAACCAACACTTCCACGGGACCAATGTAACTCGTATGAACTGACCCCGCAGCTGCGGGACTCCCGGTTTGAGAATACGATGATAATTTAGATATTTCTAGACTTAGGCTTAAAAAGATGGCGTTAGAGGGTGAAAACTCGAAACAGCCCCCGAACGTCCCCGTGGGTGGTACCAACACCTCCCACGGGACAAATGTAAATCGTAGGAAGTGACCCCGCAACCATGGGTCTCCCGATTTGAGAATACGATGATAATTTCCATATTTTTGGACTTCGGCATAAAAACATGGCGTTCGAGGGTGAGATATCGAAACAGCCCCCGAGCATCCCCGTGGGTGGACCAACACCTCCCACGGGACCAATGTAACTCGTTGGAACTAACCTCACAGCCGCGGGACTCCCGGTTTGAGAATATGATGATAATTTGTAGATTTCTAGACTTAGGCTTAAAAACATGGCGTTTGAGGGTGAAACTCGAAACAACACCCGAACGACCCCGTGGGTGGCACCAACACCTCCCACGGGACCAATGTAACTCGTAGGAACTGACCCCATAGCTGCGGGACTCCCGGTTTGAAATACGAAAGTAATTTGCATATTTTTAGACTTAGGCAAAACTTGACGCTACAGGGTGAAAACTCGAAACAACCCCCCAATGTAACTCGTACGAACTGACCCCGCAGCCGCGGGACTCCCGATTTGAGAATACGACGATATTTTGCATATTTCTAGACTTACCCTTAAAAATATGGCGTTAGTGGGTGAAAACTCGAAACAACCCCCGAACGTCCCCGTGGATGGCACCAACACGTCCTACGGGACCAATGTAACACGTAGAAACTGTCCTCGCAGCCGCGGGACTCCCGGTTTGAAAAATGAAAGTAATTTGCATATTTTTAGACTTAGGCAAAACTTGACGCTACAGGGTTAAAACTTGAAACAACCCCCTAACATCCCCGTGGGTGGAACCAACACTTCCACGGGACCAATGTAACTCGTATGAACTGACCCCGCAGCCGCGCGACTCCCGGTTTGAGAGTACGATGATAATTTGGATATTTCTAGACTTAGCCTTAAAAACATGACGTTAGAGCGTGAAAACTCAAAACAGCCCCGGAACGTCCCCGTGGCTGGCACTAACACCTCCTACGGGACCAATGTAACACGTAGAAACTGTCCTCGTAGCCGCGGGACTCCCGGTTTGAAAAACGAAAGTAATTTGCATATTTTTAGACTTAGGCAAAACTTGACGCTACAGGGTTAAAACTTGAAACAACCCCCTAACATCCTTGTGGGTGGAACCAACACTTCCACGGGACCAATGTAACTCGTATGAACTGATCCCGCAGCCGCGCGACTCCCGGTTTGAGAGTACGATGATAATTTGGATATTTCTAGACTTAGCCTTGAAAACATGACGTTAGAGCGTGAAAACTCAAAACAGCCCCGGAACGTCCCCGTGGCTGGCACTAACACCTCCTACGGGACCAATGTAACACGTAGGAACTGTCCTCGCAGCCGGGGGACTCCCGATTTGAAATACGAAAGTAATTTGCATATTTTTAGACTTAGGCAAAACTTGATGCTACAGGGTGAAAACTCGAAACAACCCCCTAACATCCCCGTGGGTGGAACCAACACTTCCACGGGACCAATGTAACTCGTATGAACTGACCCCGCAGCCGCGGGACTCCCGGTTTGAGAATATGATGATAATTTAGATATTTCTAGACTTAGGCTTAAAAAGATGGCGTTAGAGGGTGAAAACTCGAAATAGCCCCTGAACGTCCCCGTGGGTGGTACCAACACCTCCCACGGGACAAATGTAAATCGTAGGAAGTGACCCCGCAACCATGGGTCTCCCGATTTGAGAATACGATGATAATTTCCATATTTTTGGACTTCCGCATAAAAACATGGCGTTCGAGGGTGAGATATCGAAACAGCCCACGAGCATCCCCGTGGGTGGACCAACACCTCCCACGGGACCAATGTAACTCGTTGGAACAAACCTCACATCCGCGGGACTCCCGGTTTGAGAATATGATGATAATTTGTAGATTTCTAGACTTAGGCTTAAAAACATGGCGTTTGAGGGTGAAACTCGAAACAACACCCGAACGACCCCGTGGGTGACACCAACACCTCCCACAGGACCAATGTAACTCGTACGAACTGACCCCGCAGCCGCGGGACTCCCGATTTGAGAATACGACGATATTTTGCATATTTCTAGACTTACCCTTAAAAATATGGCGTTAGTGGGTGAAAACTCGAAACAACCCCCGAACGTACCCGTGGGTGGCACCAACACGTCCTATGGGACCAATGTAACACGTAGAAACTGTCCTCGCAGCCGCGGGACTCCCTGTTTGAAAAACGAAAGTAATTTGCATATTTTTAGACTTAGGCAAAACTTGATGCTACAGGGTGAAAACTTGAAACAACCCCCTAACATCCCCGTGGGTGGAACCAACACTTCCACGGGACCAATGTAACTCGTATGAACTGACCCCGCAGCCGCGCGACTCCCGGTTTGAGAGTACGATGATAATTCGGATATTTCTAGACTTTGCCTTAAAAACATGACGTTAGAGCATGAAAACTCAAAATAGCCCCGGAACGTCCCCGTGGCTGGCACTAACACCTCCTACAGGACCAATGTAACACGTAGGAACTGTCCTCGCAGCCGCGGGACTCCCGGTTTTGAAGTACGAAAGTAATTTGCATATTTTTAGACTTAGGCAAAACTTGACTCTACAGGGTGAAAACTCGAAACAACCCCCTAACATCCCCGTGGGTGGAACCAACACTTCCACGGGACCAATGTAACTCGTATGAACTGACCCCGCAGCCGCGGGACTCCCGGTTTTAGAATACGATGATAACTTAGATATTTCTAGACTTAGGCTTAAAAAGATGGCGTTAGAGGGTGAAAACTCGAAACAGCCCCCGAACGTCCCCGTGGGTGGTACCAACACCTCCCACGGGACAAATGTAAATCGTAGGAACTGACCCCGCAACCATGGGTCTCCCGATTTGAGAATACGATGATAATTTCCATATTTTTGGACTTCGGCATAAAAACATGGCGTTCGAGGGTGAGATATCGAAACAGCCCCCGAGCATCCCCGTGGGTGGACCAACACCTCCCACGGGACCAATGTAACTCGTTGGAACTAACCTCACAGCCGCGGGACTCCCGGTTTGAGAATATGATGATAATTTGTAGATTTCTAGACTTAGGCTTAAAAACATGGCGTTTGAGGGTGAAACTCGAAACAACACCCGAACGACCCCGTGGGTGGCACCAACACCTCCCACAGGACCAATGTAACTCGTACGAACTGACCTCGCAGCCGCGGGACTCCCGATTTGAGAATACGACGATATTTTGCATATTTCTAGACTTACCCTTAAAAATATGGCGTTAGTGGGTGAAAACTCGAAACAACCCCCGAACGTACCCGTGGGTGGCACCAACACGTCCTATGGGACCAAAGTAACACGTAGAAATTGTCCTCGCAGCCGCGGGACTCCCGGTTTGAAAAACGAAAGTAATTTGCATATTTTTAGACTTAGGCAAAACTTGATGCTACAGGGTGAAAACTTGAAACAACCCCCAAACATCCTCGTGGGTGGAACCAACACTTCCACGGGACCAATGTAACTCGTATGAACTGATCCCGCAGCCGCGCGACTCCCGGTTTGAGAGTACGATGATAATTTGGATATTTCTAGACTTAGCCTTGAAAACATGACGTTAGAGCGTGAAAACTCAAAACAGCCCCGGAACGTCCCCGTGGCTGGCACTAACACCTCCTACGGGACCAATGTAACACGTAAGAACTGTCCTCGCAGCCGCGGGACTCCCGATTTGAAATACGAAAGTAATTTGCATATTTTTAGACTTAGGCAAAACTTGACGCTACAGGGTGAAAACTCGAAACAACCCCCTAACATCCCCATGGGTGGAACCAACACTTCCACGGGACCAATGTAACTCGTATGAACTGACCACGCAGCCGCGGGACTCCCGATTTGAGAATACGATGATAATTTAGATATTTTTAGACTTAGGCTTAAAAAGATGGCGTTAGAGGGTGAAAACTCGAAACAGCCCCCGAACGTCCCCATGGGTGGTACCAACACCTCCCACGGGACAAATGTAAATCGTAGGAAGTGACCCCGCAACCATGGGTCTCCCGATTTGAGAATACGATGATAATTTCCATATTTTTGGACTTCGGCATAAAAACATGGCGTTCGAGGGTGAGATATCGAAACAGGCCCTGAGCATCCCCGTGGGTGGACCAACACCTCCCACGGGACCAATGTAACTCGTTGGAACTAACCTCACAGCCGCGGGACTCCCGGTTTGAGAATATGATGATAATTTGTAGATTTCTAGACTTAGGCTTAAAAACATGGCGTTTGAGGGTGAAACTCGAAACAACACCCGAACGACCCCGTGGGTGGCACCAACACCTCCCACAGTACCAATGTAACTCGTACGAACTGACCCCGCAGCCGCGGGACTCCCGATTTGAGAATACGACGATATTTTGCATATTTCTAGACTTACCCTTAAAAATATGGCGTTAGTGGGTGAAAACTCGAAACAACCCCCGAACGTACCCGTGGGTGGCACCAACACGTCCTATGGGACCAATGTAACACGTAGAAACTGTCCTCGCAGCCGCGGGACTCCCGGTTTGAAAAACGAAAGTAATTTGCATATTTTTAGACTTAGGCAAAACTTGATGCTACAGGGTGAAAACTTGAAACAACCCCCTAACATCCCCGTGGGTGGAACCAACACTTCCACGGGACCAATGTAACTCGTATGAACTGACCCCGCAGCCGCGCGACTCCCGGTTTGAGAGTACGATGATAATTTGGATATTTCTAGACTTAGCCTTAAAAACATGACGTTAGAGCGTGAAAACTCAAAACAGCCCCGGAACGTCCCCGTGGCTGGCACTAACACCTCCTACGGGACCAATGTAACACGTAGGAACTGTCCTCGCAGCCGCGGGACTCCCGGTTTGAAGTACGAAAGTAATTTGCATATTTTTTTACTTAGGCAAAACTTGACGCTACAGGGTGAAAACTCGAAACAACCCCCTAACATCCCCGTGGGTGGAACCAACACTTCCACGGGACCAATGTAACTCGTACGAACTGACCCCGCAGCCGCGGGAATCCCGATTTGAGAATACGATGATAATTTGCATATTTCTAGACTCACAATTAAAAATATGTGGTTAGTGGGTGAAAACTCGAAACAGCCCCCGAACGTCCCCGTGGGTGGCACCAACACCTCCTACGGGACCAATGTAACACGTAGAAACTGTCCTTGCAGCTGCGGGACTCCCGGTTTGAAATACGAAAGTAATTTGCATATTTTTAGACTTAGGCAAAACTTGACGCTACAGGGTGAAAACTCGAAACAACCCTCTAACATCCCTGTGGGTGGAACCAACACTTCCACGGGACCAATGTAAATCGTATGAACTGACCCCGCAGCCGCGGGACTCCCGGTTTGAGAATACGATGATAATTCAGATATTTCTAGACATAGGCTTAAAAAGATGGCGTTAGAGGGTGAAAACTCAAAACAGCCCCCGAACGTCCCCGTGGGTGGTACCAACACCTCCCACGGGACAAATGTAAATCGTAGGAACTGACCCCGCAACCATGGGTCTCCCGATTTGAGAATACGATGATAATTTCCATATTTTTGGACTTCGGCATTAAAACATGGCGTTCGAGGGTGAGATCTCGAAAAAACCCCCGAGCATCCCCGTGGGTGGACCACCACCTCCCACGGGACCAATGTAACTCGTTGGAACTAACCTCACAGCCGCGGGACTCCCGGTTTGAGAATATGATGATAATTTGTAGATTTCTAGACTTAGGCTTAAAAACATGGCGTTTGAGGGTGAAACTCGAAACAACACCCGAACGACCCCGTGGGTGGAACCAACACCTCCCACAGGACCAATGTAACTCGTACGAACTGACCCCGCAGCCGCGGGACTCCCGATTTGAGAATACGACGATATTTTGCATCTTTCTAGACTTACCCTTAAAAATATGGCGTTAGTGGGTGAAAACTCGAAACAACCCCCAAATGTCCCTGTGGGTGGCACCAACAGCTCCTACGGGACCAATGTAACACGTAAAAACTGTCCTCGCAGCCGCGGGACTCCCGGTTTGAAAAACGAAAGTAATTTGCATATTTTTAGACTTAGGCAAAACTTAACGCTACAGGGTGAAAACTCGAAACAACCCCCTAACATCCCCGTGGGTGGAACCAACACTTCCACGGGACCAATGTAACTCGTATGAACTGACCCCGCAGCCGCGCGACTCCCGGTTTGAGAGTACGACAATAATTTGGATATTTCTAGACTTAGCCTTAAAAACATACTTTAGAGCGTGAAAACTGAAAACAGACCCGGAACGTCCCCGTGGGTGGCACTAACACCTCCTATGGGACCAATGTAACACGTAAGAACTGTCCTCGCAGCCGCGGGACTCCCGGTTTGAAATACGAAAGTAATTTTCATATTTTTAGACTTAGGTAAAACTTGATGCTAGAGCGTGAAAACTCGAAACAGCCCCCCAGCGTCCCCGTGGGTGGCACCAACACCTACCACGGGACCAATGTAACTCGTAGGAACTGACCGCGCAGTCGCGCAACTCCCGGTCTGAGAGTACGACGGTAATTTGGATATTTCTAGACTTAGGCTTACAACTATGGCGTTAGAGGGTAAGAACTCGAAAGAGCCTCCGAACGTCCCCGTGGGTGGCACCAACACCTACCACGAGACGAATGTAACTCGTAGGAACTGACCCCGCAGCCACGGGACTCCCGGTTTGAGAGTAGGACTGTAATTTTCATATTTCTAGACTTAGGCTTAAAAACATGGCGTTAGGGGGTGAGAACTAGAAACAGCCCCCGAACGGCCCCGTGGGTGACACCAACACCTCCCAGGGGACAAATGTAACTCGTAGGAACTAACCCCGCAGCCGCGGGACGCCCGATTTGAGAATACGACCCTAATTTGCATATTTCTAGACTTTGTCTTAAAAACATGGGGTTAGAGGGAGAGAACTCGAAACACCCATCTAACGACCCCGTGGATGGCACCAACACCTCCCACGGGACAAATGTAACTTCTAGGAACTAACCCCGCAGCCGCAGGGCTCCCGGTTTGAGAATATGATGATAATTTGCCTATTTCTAGACTTTGGCTAGAAAACATGGCGTTTGTGGGTTAAACTCGAAACAACCCCCGAACGGCCCCGTGGGTGGTAACAACACCTCCCACAGGACCAATGTAACTCGTAGGAACAGCCCCCGCAGCCTCGAGACTCCCGGTTTGAGAATACGAATGTAATTTTCTTATTTCTAGACTAATTTAAAACTTGGCGTTAGAGGGCTGAAAACTCGACACATCCCGCGAACGTCCCCGTGGGTGGCACCAACACCTCCCAGGGGACCAATGTAACTCGTAGAAACTGACCCTGCAGTCGCGGGAAACCCGATTTTAGAATACGACGATAATTTGCATATTTCTAGACTTACGCTTAAAAATATGGCGTTAGTGGGAGAAAACTCAAAACAGCCCCCGAACGTCCACGTGGGTGGCACCAACACCTCCTATGGGACCAATGTGACATGTAGGAACTGTCCTCGCAGCCGCGGGACTCCCGGTTTGAAATACGAAAGTAATTTGCATATTTTTAGACTTAGGCAAAACTTGACGCTAGAGGGTGAAAACTCGAAACAGCCACCCAACGTCCCCGTGGGTGGCACCAACACTACCACGGGACCAATGTAACTCGTAGGAGCTGACCCCGCACCCACAGGACTCCCGATCTGAGAGTATGACGGTAATTTGGATATTTCTATACTTATCCTTAAAAACATGGCGCTAGATCGTAAAAACTCGAAACAGCCCCCGAACGTCCTTGTGGGTGGCACCAACACCTCCTACGGGACCAATGTAACACGTAGGAACGGTCCTCGCAGCCGCGGGACTCCCGGTTTGAGAGTACGACGATAATTTGGATATTTCTAGACTTAGCCTTAAAAACATGACGTTAGAGCGTGAAAACTCAAAACAGACCCGGAACGTCCCCGTGGGTGGCACTAACACCTCCTATGGGACCAATGTAACACGTAGGAACTGTCCTCGCAGCCGCGGGACTCCCGGTTTGAAAAACGAAAGTAATTTGCATATTTTTAGACTTAGGCAAAACTTGACGCTACAAGGTGAAAACTCAAAACAACCCCCTAACATCCCCGTGGGTGGAACCAACACTTCCACGGGACCAATGTAACTCGTATGAACTGACCCCGCAGCCGTGCGACTCCCGATTTGAGAGTACGACGATAATTTGGATATTTCTAGACTTAGCCTTAAAAACATGACGTTAGAGCGTGAAAACTCAAAACAGACCCGGAACGTCCCCGTGGGTGGCACTAACACCTCCTATGGGACCAATGTAACACGTAGGAACTGTCCTCGCAGCCGCGGGACTCCCGGTTTGAAATATGAAAGTAATTTTCATATTTTTAGACTTAGGTAAAACTTGACGCTAGAGCGTGAAAACTCGAAACAGCCCCCCAGCGTCCCCGTGGGTGGCACCAACACCTACCACGTGACCAATGTAACTCGTAGGAACTGACCGCGCAGTCGCGGGACTCCCGGTCTGAGAGTACGGCGGTAATTTGGATATTTCTAGACTTAGGCTTACAACTATGGCGTTAGAGGGTAAGAACTCGAAAGAGCCTCCGAACGTCCCCGTGGGTGGCACCAACACCTACCACGAGACGAATGTAACTCGTAGGAACTGACCCCGCAGCCACGGGACTCCCGGTTTGAGAGTAGGACTGTAATTTTCATATTTATAGACTTAGGCTTAAAAACATGTCGTTAGAGGGTTAGAACTCAAAAGATCCTCCGAACGTCCCCCTGGGTGGCACCAACACCTCCCACGGGACCAATGTAACTCGGAGGAACTGACCCCGCAGCCGCGGGTCTCCCGGTTTGAGAGTACGATGGTAATTTGCATATACCTAGACTTAGGCTTAAAAACATGGCGTTAGAGGGTGAAAACTCGAAACAGTCCCCGAACGTCCCCGTGGGTGGCGCCAACACCTCCCACGAGACCAATGTAACTCGGAGGAACTGACCCCACAGCCGCGGGACTCGCGGTTTGAGAGTACGATGATAATTTGGATTTTTCTAGACTTAGGCTTAACAACATGGCGTTAGAGGGTGAAAACTTGAAACAACCCTTTAACGGCCCCGTGGGTGGCAACAACACCTCCCACGGGACCAATTTTACTCGTAGGAACTGACCCCACAGCTGCGGGACTCCCGGTTTGAGAATACGATGATAATTTACAAATTTCTAGACTTAGGCTTAAAAATATGGGGTTAGAGGGTGAAAACTCGAAACAGCCCCCCAACGTCCCCGTGGGTGGCAGCAACACCTACCACGGGACCAATGTAACTCGTAGGAACTGACCGCGCAGTCGCGGGACACCCGGTCTAAGAGTACGACGGTAATTTGGATATTTCTAGACTTAGGCTTTCAACTATGGTGTTATAGGGTCAGAACTCGAAAGAGCGTCCGAACGTCCCTGTGGGTGGCACCAACACCTACCACGAGATGAATGTAACTCGTAGGAACTGACCCCGCAGCCACGGGACTCCCGGTTTGAGAGTAGGACTGTAATTTTCATATTTATAGACTTAGGCTTAAAAACATGTCATTAGAGGGTGAGAACTCGAAAGATCCTCCGAACGTCCCCGTGGGTGGCACCAACACCTCCCACGGGACCCATGTAACTCGGAGGAACTGACCCCGCAGCCGCGGGTCTCCCGGTTTGAGAGTACGACGGTAATTTGCATATACCTAGACTTAGGCTTAAAAACATGGCGTTAGAGGGTGAAAACTTGAAACAGTCCCCGTGGGTGGCACCAACACCTCCCACGAGACCAATGTAACTCGGAGGAACTGACCCCACTGCCGCGGGACTCGCGGTTTGAGAGTATGATGATAATTTGCATTTTTCTAGACTTAGGCTTAACAACATGGCGTTAGAGGATGAAAACTTGAAACAACCCTTTAACGGCCCCGTGGGTGGCACCAACACCTCCCACGGGACCAATTTTACTCGTAGGAACTGACCCCACAGCTGCGGGACTCCCGGTTTAATAGTACGACGGTAATTTGCATATTTCTAGACTTAGGCTTAAAAACGTGGCGTTAGAGGGTGAGAACTCGAAAGAGCCTCCGAACGTCCCCGTGGGTGGCACCAACACCTCCCACGGGACCAATTTAACTCGAATGAACTGACCCGTAGCCGCGGGCTCCTGATTTGAGAGTACGATGGTAATTTGCATATTTCTAGACTTAGGCTTGAAAACATGGCGTTAGGCGGTGAGAACTAGAAACAGCCCCCGAACGTCCCTGTGGGTGGCACCAACACCTCCCACGGGACCAATGTAACTCGTAGGAACTAAACTCTCAGCCACGTGACTCCCGGTTTGAGAATATGATGATAATTTGCATATATCTAGGCTTAGGCTTAAAAACCTGGCGTTTGACGGTGAAACTCGAAACAGCCCCCGAACAACCCCATGTGTGGCACCAACACCTCCCATGGGACCAATGTAACTCGTAGTAACTGACCCCGTAGCCGCGGGACTCCCGGTTTGAGGATATGAAGGTAATTTGCATATTTCTGGACTTATTCAAAACTTGGCGTTAGAGGGTGAAAACTCGAAACAACCCCGAACGTCCCCGTGGGTGGCACCAACTCCTCCCACGAGACCAATATAACTCGTAGGAACTAACCCCGCAGTCGCGGGACTCCCGATTCTAGAATACAACGATAATTTACATATTTCTAGACTTAGGCTTAAAAACATGGCGTTAGAGGGTGAAAACTTGAAACAGCCCCCGAATGACCCCGTGGGTGGCACCAACACCTCCTACGAGACCAATGTAACACGTACAAACTGTCCTCGCAGCCGCGGGACACCCGGTTTCAAATAGGAAAGTAATTTGCATATTTTTAGACTAAGGAAAAACTTGACGCTAGAGGGTGAAAACTCGAAACAACCTCCAAAATCCCCGTGGGTGGCACAAACACTACCACTGGACCAATGTAACTCGTAGGAATTGACCACGTAGCCGTGGGACTCCCGGTTTTGTGAGTATGATGATAATTTGGATATTTCTAGACTTAGTCTTAAAAACATAGCGTTAAAGCATGAAAATTCAAAACAGCCCCCGAACGTCCCCGTGGGTGGCACCAACACCTCCTACGGGACCAATGTAACACGTAGGAACTGTCCTCGCTGCCGCGGGACTCCCGGTTTGAAATATGAAAGTACTTTACATATTTTTAGACTTAGGCAAAACTTGACGCTAGAGCGTGGAAACTCGAAACAGCCCCGCAACGTCCCCGTGGGTGGCACCAACACCTACCACGGGACCAATGTAACTTGTAGGAACTGACCCCGTAGCCGCGGGACTCCCGATTTGAGAGTGCGATGATATTTTGGATATTTCTAGACTTAGGCTTACAAATATGGCGTTAGAGGGTGCGAACTCAAAAGAGGCTCCGAACGCCCCCGTGGTTGGCACCAACACGTCCCACGGGACCAATGTAACTCGGAGGAACTGACCCCGCAGTCGCGGGTCTCCCGGTTTTGATAGTACGACAGTAATTTTCATATTTCTAAACTTAGGCTTAAAAACATGGCGTTCGGAGGTGAGAACTAGTAAGAGTTCCCGAACGGCCCCGTGGGTGACACCAACACCTCCCACGGGACAAATGTAACTTGTAGGAACTAACCTCGTAGCCGCGGGACGCCCGGTTTGAGAATACGATGCTAATTTTCATATTTCTAGACTTTATCTTAAAAACATGGCGTTAGATGGAGAGAACTCGAAACACCCCTCTAACGACCTCGTGGATGGCACAAACACCTCCCACGGGACCAATGTAACTCCTAGGAACTAACCCCGCAGCCGTGGGACTCCCGGTTTGAGAATATGATGATAATTTGCATATTTCTAGACTTGGGCTGAAAAACATGGCGTTTGTGAGTGAAACTCAAAACAGCCCCCGAACGGCCCCGTGGGTGGCACCAACACCTCCCACAAGACCAATGTAACTCGTAGGAACAGACCCCGCAGCCGCGGGACTCCCAGTTTGAGAATAAGAAGGTAATTTTCTTATTTCTAGACTTATTCAAAACTTGGCGTTAGAGGGTGAAAACTCGAAACATCCCGCGAACGTCCCCGTGGGTGGCACCAACACCTCCCACGGGACCAATGTAACTCGTAGGAACTGAACCCGCAGTCGCGGGAAATCTGATTTGAGAATACGACAATAATTTGCATATTTCAAGACTTAGGCTTAAAAACATGACGTTAGAGGGTGAAAACTTGAAACAACCCTTTAACGGCCTGTGGGTGGTACCAACACCTCCCACGAGACCAATATAACTCGTAGGAACTAACCCCGCAGTCGCGGGACTCCCGGTTCTAGAATACAACGATAATTTACATATTTCTAGACTTAGGCTTAAAAACATGGCGTTAGAGGATGAAAACTCGAAACAGCTCCCGAACGACCCCGTGGCTGGCACCAACACCTCCTACGGGACCAATGTAACACGTAGAAACTGTCCTCGCAGCCGCGGGACTCCCGGTTTGAAATACGAAAGTAATTTGCATATTTTTAGACTAAGGTAAAACTTGATGCTAGAGGGTGAAAACTCGAAACAACCCCCCAACATCCCCATGGGTGGCACAAACACTACCACGGGACCAATGTAACTCGTAGGAATTGACCACGCAGCCGCGGGACTCCCGGTTTGAGAGTACGACGATAATTTGGATATTTCTAGACTTAGTCTTAAAAACATAGCGTTAGAGCGTGAAAATTCAAAACAGCCTCCGAACGTCCCCGTAGGTGGCACCAACACCTCCTACGGGACCAATGTAACACGTAGGAACTGTCCTCGCTGCCGCGGGACTCCCGGTTTGAAATACGAAAGTAATTTTCATATTTTTAGACTTAGGCAAAACTTGACGCTAGAGCGTGAAAACTCGAAACAGCCCCGCAACGTCCCCGTGGGTGGCACCAACACCTACCACGGGACCAATGTAACTTGTAGGAACTGACCCCGCAGCCGCGGGACTCCCGGTTTGAGAGTACGATGATATTTTGGATATTTCTAGACTTAGGCTTACAAATATGGCGTTAGAGGGTGCGAACTCAAAAGAGGCTCCGAACGCCCCCGTGGGTGGCACCAACACCTCCCACGGGACCAATGTAACTCGGAAGAACTGACCCCGCAGTCACGGGTCTCCCGGTTTTGATAGTACAACTGTAATTTTCATATTTCTAAACTTAGGATTAAAAATATGGCGTTCGGAGGTGAGAACTAGTAACAGTCCCCGAACGGCCCCGTGGGTGACACCAACACCTCCCACGGGACAAATGTAACTCGTAGGAACTAACCTCGTAGCCGCGGGACGCCCGGTTTGAGAATACGATGCTAATTTGCATATTTCTAGACTTTATCTTAAAAACATGGCGTTAGATGGAGAGAACTCAAAACACCCTTCTAACGACCTCGTGGATGGCACAAAGACCTCCCACGGGACCAATGTAACTCCTAGGAACTAACCCCGCAGCCGCGGGACTCCCGGTTTGAGAATATGATGATAATTTGCATATTTCTAGACTTGGGCTGAAAAACATGGCGTTTGTGGATGAACTCGAAACAGCCCCCGAACGGCCCCTTGGGTGGCACCAACACCTCCCACAAGACCAATGTAACTCGTAGGAACAGACCCCGCAGCCGCGGGACTCCCAGTTTGAGAATAAGAAGGTAATTTTCTTATTTCTAGACTTGTTCAAAACTTGGCGTTAGAGGGTGAAAACTCGAAACATCCCGCGAACGCCCCCTTGGGTGGCACCAACACCTCCCACGGGACCAATGTAACTCGTAGGAACTGAACCCGCAGTCGCGGGAAATCTGATTTGAGAATACGACAATAATTTGCATATTTCTAGACTTAGGCTTAAAAACATGACGTTAGAGGGTGAAAACTTGAAACAACCCTTTAACGGCCCTGTGGGTGGTACCAACACCTCCCACGGGACCAATTTAACTTGTAGGAACTGATCCCATAGCCCCGGGTCTCCCGGTTTGATAATACGATGATAATTTGCATATGTCTAGACTTTGGCTTAAAAAGATGGCGTTAGATGGTGAAAACTCGAAAATGCCCCCGAACGTCCCCGTGGGTGGCACCAACACCTCCCACGGGACAAATGTAAATCGTATGAACTAAACCCACAGCCACGGGACTCCCGGTTTGAGAATATGATGATAATTTGCATATTTCTAGACTTAGGCTTAAAAACATGGCGTTTGAGGGTGAAACTCGAAACAGCCCCCGAACAACCCCGTGGGTGGCACCAACATCTCCCACGGGACCAATGTAACTCGTAGGAACTAACCCCGCAGCCGCAGGACTCCCGGTTTGAGAATACGAAGGTAATTTGCATATTTCTTGACATATTCAAAACTTGGCGTTAGAGGGGGAAAACTCTAAACAGCCCCCGAACGTCCCCGTGGGTGGCACCAACACCTCCCACGGGACCAATATGACTCGTAGGAACCGACCCCGCAGTCCCGGGACTCCCGATTTGAGAATACAACGATAATTTGCATATTTCTAGACTTAGGCTTAAAAACATGGCGTTAGAGGGTGAAAATTCGAAACAGCCCCCGAACGTCCACGTGGGTGGCACCAACACCTCCTACGGGACCAAAGTAACTCGTAGGAACTGACCCCGTAGCCATGGGTCTCCCGGTTTAAGAGTACGACAGTAATTTGCATATTTCTAGACTTAGGCTTAAAAACATGGTGTTAGGGGGTGAGAACTAGAAACAGCCCCTGAACGTCATCGTGGGTGCCACAAACACCTCCCACGGGACCAATGTAACTCGTATGAACTGACCCCGCAGCCGCGGGTCTCCTGGTTTGAGAGTACGATGGTAATTTGCATATTTCTAGACTTTGGCTTAAAAATATTGCGTTAGGGGGTGAGAACTGGAAACAGCCCCGAACGTCCCCGTGGGTGGCACCAACACCTCCCACGGGACCAATGTAACTTGTAGAAACTGACCCCGCAGTCGTAGGTCTCCCGGTTTGAGAATACGACGGTAATTTGCATATTTTTAGACTTTGGCTTAAAAACAAGGCATTAGAGCATGAGACCTCGAAACAACCCTCTAACGGCCCCTTGGGTGGCACCAACACCTCCCATGGGATCAATGTAACTCGTAGGAACTAACCCCGCAACCGCGGGACTCCCGGTTTGAGAATATGATGATAATTTGCAGATTTCTAGACTTAGGCTTAAAAACATGGCGTTTTTGGGTGAAACTAGAAATATCCCCCGAACGGCCCCGTGGGTGGCACCAACACCTCCCACGGGACCAATGTAACTCGTACGAACTGACCCCGCAACCGCGGGACTCCCGGTTAGAGAATACGAAGGTAATTTGCATATTCTAGACTTATTCAAAACTTGGAGTTAGAGGTTGAAAACTCGAAACAGCACCCGAACGTCCCCGTGGGTGGCACCAACACCTCCCACGGGACCAATGTAATTCGTAGGAACTGGCCCCGTAGTCACGGGACTCCCGATTTGAGAATACGATGATAATTTGCATATTTCTAGACTTATGCTTAAAAATATGGCGTTAGTGGGTGAAAGCTCAAAAAAAACCCCGAACGTCCCCGTGGGTGGCACCAACACCTCCTATGGGATCAATGTAACCTATAAGAACTGTCCTCGCAGCCGCGGGACTCCCGGTTTGAAATACGAAAGTAATTTGAATATTTCTAGACTTAGGCTTAAAAACATGGCGTCAGAGGGTGAAAACTCGAAACAGCCCCCCAACGTCCCCGTGGGTGGCACCAACACCTCCCACGGGACCAATATAACTTATAGGAACTGATCCCGCAGTCGCGGGACTCCCGATTTGAGAATACAACGATAATTTTCATATTTCCAGACTTAGGCATAAAAACATGGCGTTAGAGGGGAAAACTCAAAACAGCCCCCGAAAGTCCCCGTGGGTGGCACCAACACCTCCCACGGGACAAATGTAACTCGTAGGAACTGACCCCGCAACCCTGGCTCTCCCAGTTTGAGAATACGATGATAATTAGCATATTTCTAAACTTAACCATAAAACCATGGCGTTAGAGGGTGAGATCTCGAAACAGCACCCGAGCGTCCCCGTGGGTGGACCAACACCACCCACGGTACCAATGTAACTCGTAGGAACTGACCTCGTAGCCACGGGTCTCCCGGTTTAAGAGTACGAAAGTAATTTGCATATTTCTAGACTTAGGCTTAAAAACATGGTGTTAGGGGGTGAGAACTAGAAACAACCCCTGAACGTCCCCGTGGGAGCCACAAACACCTCCCACGGGACCAATGTTACTCGTGTGAACTGACCCCGCAGCCGCGGGGTCTCCTGGTTTGAGAGTACGATGGCAATTTCATATTTCTAGACTTTGGGTTAAAAACATTGCGTTAGGGGGTGAGAACTAGAAACAGCCCCGAACATCCCCGTGGGTGGTACCAACACCTCCCAGGGGACCAATGTAACTCGTAGAAACTGACCCTGCAGTCGTAGGTCTCCCGGTTTGAGAATACGACGGTAATTTGCATATTTTTAGACTTTGGCTTAAAAATAAGGCGTTAGAGCGTGAGACCTCGAAACAGCCCTCTAACGGCCCCTTGGGTGGCACCAACACCTCCCATGGGACCAATGTAACTCGTAGGAACTAACCCCCGCAACCGCGGGACTCCCGGTTTGAGAATATGATGATAATTTGCAGATTTCTAGACTTAGGCATAAAAACATGGCGTTTTAGGGTGAAACTAGAAATATCCCCCGAACGGCCCCGTGGGTGGCACCAATACCTCCCATGGGACCAATGTAACTCGTACGAACTGACCCCGCAACCGCGGGACTCTCGGCTTGAGAATACGAAGGTACTTTGCATATTCTAGACTTATTCAAAACTTGGAGTTAGAGGTTGAAAACTCGAAACAGCACCCGAACGTCCCCGTGGGTGGCACCAACACCTCCCACGGGACCAATGTAATTCGTAGGAACTGGCCCCGTAGTCACGGGACTCCCGACTTGAGAATACGACGATAATTTGCATATTTCTAGACTTACGCTTAAAAATATGGCGTTAGTGGGTGAAAACTAAAAAAAACCCCTAACGTCCCCGTGGGTGGCACCAACACCTCCTATGGGACCCATGTAACATATAGGAACTGTCCTCGCAGCCGCGGGACTCCCGGTTTGAAATACGAAAGTAATTTGAATATTTCTAGACTTAGGCTTAAAAACATGGCGTCAGAGGGTGAAAACTCGAAACAGCCCCCCAACGTCCCTGTGGGTGGCACCAACACCTCCCACGGGACCAATATAACTTTTAGGAACTGACCCCGCAGTCGCGAGAATCTCGATTTGAGAATACAACGATAATTTTCATATTTCCAGACTTATGCGTAAAAGCATGGCGTTAGAGGGGGAAAACTCGAAACAGCCCCCGAAAGTCCCCGTGGGTGGCACCAACACCTCCCACGGGACAAATGTAACTCGTAGGAACTGACCCCGCAACCATGGGTCTCCCGGTTTGAGAATACGATGATAATTTGCATATTTCTAAACTTAACCATAAAACCATGGCGTTAGAGGGTGAGATCTCGAAACAGCCCCCGAGCGTCCTCGTGGGTGGACCAACACCACCCACGGTACCAATGTAACTCGTAGGAACTGACCTCGTAGCCAGGGGTCTCCCGGTTTAAGAGTACGAAAGTAATTTGCATATTTCTAGACTTAGGCTTAAAAACATGGTGTTAGGGGGTGAGAACTAGAAACAGCCCCTGAACGTCCCCGTGGGTGCCACAAACACCTCCCACGGGACCAATGTAACTCGAATGAACTGACCCCGCAGTCGCGGGTCTCCTTGTTTGAGAGTACGATGGTAATTTGCATATTTCTAGACTTTGGGTTAAAAACATTGCGTTAAGGGTTGAGAACTAGAAACAGCCCCGAACATCCCCGTGGGTGGCACCAACACCTCCCACGGGACCAATGTAACTCGAAGAAACTGACCCTGCCGTCGTAGGTCTCCCGATTTGAGAATACGACGGTAATTTGCATATTTTTAGACTTTGGCTTAAAAACAAGGCGTTAGAGCATGAGACCTCGAAACAGCCCTCTAACGGCCCCTTGGGTGGCACCAACACCTCCCATGGGACCAATGTAACTCGTAGGAACTAACCCCGCAGCCGCGGGTCTCCCGATTTGAGAATATGATGATAATTTGCAGATTTCTATACTTAGGCTTAAAAACATGGCGTTTTAGGGTGAAACTATAAACAGCCCCCGAACGGCCCCGTGGTTGGCACCAACACCTCCCACGGGACCAATGTAACTCGTACGAGCTGACCCCGCAGTCGCGGGACTCCCGGTTTGAGAATACGAAGGTAATTTGCATATTTCTAGACTTATTCAAAACTTGGAGTTAAAGGTTGAAAACTCAAAACAGCCACCGAACTTCCCCGTGGGTGGCACCAACACCTCCCACGGGACCAATGTAATTCGTAGGAACTGGACCCGTAGTCACGGGACTCCCGATTTGAGAATACGACGATAATTTGCATATTTCTAGACTTACGCTTAAAAATATGGCGTTAGTGGGTGAAAACTCAAAACAACCCCCGAACGTCCCCGTGGGTGGCACCAACACCTCCTATGGGACCAATGTAACATGTAGGAACTGTCCTCGCAGCCGCGGGACTCCCGGTTTGAAATACGAAAGTAATTTGCATATTTCTAGACTTAGGCTTAAAAATATGGCGTTAGAGGGTGAAAACTCGAAACAACCCCCCAACGTCCCCGTGGGTGGCCCCAACACCTCCCACGGGACCAATATAACTTGTAGGAACTGACCCCGCAGTCGCGGGACTCCCGATTTGAGAATACAATGATAATTTGAATATTTCTAGACTTAGGCTTAAAAGCATGGCGTTAGAGGGTGAAAACTCGAAACAGCCCCCGAACATCCCCGTGGGTGGCGCCAACACCTGCTACGGGACCAATGTAACATGTAGGAACTGTCCTCGCAGCCGCGGAACTGCCGGTTTGAAATACGAAAGTAATTTTCATATTTTTAGACTTAGGTAAAACTTGACACTAGAGCGTGAAAACTCGAAACAACCCCCCAACGTCCCCGTGGGTGGCACCAACACCTACCACGGGACAAATGTAACTCGTAGGAACTGACCCCGCAGCCGCGTGACTCCCTGTTTGAGAGTACAACGGTAATTTGGATATTTCTAGACATAGGCTTAATAACATGGCGTTAGGGGGTGAGAACTAGAAACAGCCCCCGAAGGCCCCATGGGTGGCACCAACACCTCCCACGGGACCAATGTAACTCGTAGGAGCTAACCCCGCAGCCGCGGGACGCCCGGTTTGAGAATACGACGCTGATTTGCATACTTCTAGACTTTGTCTTAAAAACATGGCGTTAGAGGGAAAGAACTCGAAACAGCCCCCTAACGACCCTGTGGATGGCACCAACACCTCCCACGGGAAAAATGTAACTCCTAGGAACCAACCCCGCAGTCGCAGGACTCCCGGTTTGAGAATATGATGATAATTTGGATATTTCTAGACTTTGGCTTAAGAACATGGCGTTTGTAGGTGAAACTCGAAACAGCCCCCGAACGGCCGTGTGGGTGGCACCAACACCTCCCACGGGACCAATATAACTCGTAGGAACAGACGCCGCAGCCGCGGGACTCCCGGTCTGAGAATACAAAGGTAATTTGCTTATTTTTAGACTTATTCAAAACTTGGCGTTAGAGGGTGAAAACTCGAAACAGCTCGCGAACGTCACCGCGGGTGGCACCAGCACCTCCCACGGGACCAATGTAACTCGTAGGAACTGTCCCCACAGTCGCGGGAAACCCGATTTAAGAATACGAGGATAATTTGCATATTTCTATACTTAGGCTTAAAAACATGGCATTAGAGGGTGAAAACATGAAACAGCCCCCGAACATCCCCGTGGGTGGCACCAACACCTCCTACGGGACCAATGTAACACGTAGGAACTATCCTCGCAGCCGCGGGACTCCCGATTTGAAATACGAAAGTAATTTGCTTATTTTTAGACTTTGACAAAACTTGACGCTAGAGGGTGAAAACTCGAAATAGCCCCCCAACGTCCCTGTGGGTGGCACCCACACCTACCACGGGACCAATGTAACTCGTAGGAACTGACCTCGTAGCCACGGGACTCCCGGTTTGAGAGTAGGACGATAATTTTTATATTTCTAGACTTAGGCTTTAAATCATGGCATTAGAGGGTGAGAACTCGAAAGACCCTCTAAATGTACCCGTGGGTGGCACCAACACCTCCCACGGGACCAATGTAACTCGGAGGAAGTAACCCCACAGCCGCGGGTCTCCCGATTTGAGATTACGACTGTAATTTCCATATTTTTAGACTTAGGCTTAAAAACATGGCGTTACGGGGTGAGAACTAGAAACAACCCCCGAACGGCCCTGTGGGTGGCACCAACACCACCCACGTCACCAATGTAACTCGTAAGAGCTAACCCCACAGCCGCGGGACACCCGGTTTGAGAATACGATGCTAATTTGCATATTTCTAGACTTTGTCTTAAAAACATGGCGTTAGAGGGAGAGAACTCGAAACAGGCCTCTAACGACCCCGTGGATGGCACTAAGACCTCCCACGGGACCAATGTAACTCCTAGGAACTAACCCCGCAGCCGCGGGACTCCCGGTTTGAGAATATGATGATAATTTGAATATTTCTAGACTTTCGCTTAAAAACATGGCGTTTGTGGGTGAAACTCGAAACAGCCCCCGAACGGCCCCGTGGGTGGCACCAACACCTCCCACGGGACCAATGTACCTCGTAGGAACTGACCCCGCAGTCGCGGGTCTCCCAGTTTGAGAATACAAAGTTAATTTTCTTATTTCTAGACTTATTCAAAACTTGGCGTTAGAGGGTGAAAACTTGAAACAGCCCGCGAACGTCACCGTGGGTGGCACCAAAACCTCACATGGGACCAATGTAACTCATAGGAACTGACCCCGCAGTCGCGGGAAACTCAATTTGAGAATACAACGATAATTTGCATATTTCTAGACGTAGGCTTAAAAACCTGGCGTTACAGGGTGTAAACTTGAAACAGCCCGCGAACGTCCCCATGGGTGGCACCAACACCTCCTACGGGACCAATGTAACACGTAGGAACTATCCTCTCAGCCACGAGACTCCCGGCTTGAAATACGAAAGTAATTTGAATATTTTTAGACTTTGACAAAACATGATGCTAGTGGGTGAAAACTCGAAATGGCCCCCCAACGTCCCCGTGAGTGGCACCAACACCTACCACGGGACCAATGTAACTCGTAGGAACTGACCCCGCAACCACGGGACTCCCGGTTTGAGAGTAGGACGATAATTTTCATATATCTAGACTTAGGCTTAAAAACATGGCGTTAGAGGGTGAGAACTCGAAAGAGTCTCCGAAAGTCCCCGTGGGTGGCACCAACACGTCCCACAGGACCAATGTAACTCGGAGGAACTGACGCCGCATCCGTGGGTCTCCCGATTTGAGAGTACGACGGTAATTTGCTTATTTCTAGACTTAGGCTTAAAAACATGGCGCTTGAGGGTGAAAACTCGAAACAGCCCCGAATGTCCCCGAGGGTGGGACCAACACCTCCCAGGGGACCAATGTAACTCGGAGGAACTGACCCCACAACCGCGGGACTCCCGGTTTGAGAATACGATGAAAATTTAGATATTTCTAGACTTCGTCTTAAAAAGATGGCGTTAGAGGGTGAAAACTCAAAACAGCCCCCGAACGTCCCCGTGGGTGGTACCAACACCTCCCTTGGGGCAAATGTAAATAGTAGGAACTGACCCCGCAACCATGGGTCTCCCGGTTTGAGAATACGATGATAATTTGCATATTTTTGGACTTAGGCATAAAAACATGGCGTTCGAAGGTGAGATCTCAAAACAGCCCCCGAGCGTTCCTGTGGGTGGACCAACACCTCCCACGGGACCGATGTAACTCGTTGGAACTAACCTCACAGTCGCGGGACTTCCGGTTTGAGAATATGATGATAATTTGTAGATTTCTAGACTTAGGCTTTAAAACTTGGCGTTTGAGGGTGAAACTCGAAACAGCACCCGAACGGCCCCGTGGGTGGCACCAACACCTCCCACGGGACCAATGTAACTAGTACGAACTGACCCCGCAGCCGCGGGACTCCCGATTTTAGAATACGATGATAATTTGCATATTTCTAGACTTACACTTAAAAATATGGCGTTAGTGTGTGAAAACTCGAAACAGCCCCTGAACGTCCCCGTGGGTGGCACCAACACCTCCTACGTGACCAATGTAACACGTAGAAACTGTCCTCGCAGCCGCGGGACTCCCGGTTTGAAATACGAAAGTAATTTTCATATTTTTAGACTTAGGCAAAACTTGACGCTACAGAGTGAAAAAACTCGAAACAACCCACCAACATCACCGTGGGTGGAACCAACACTTCCACGGGACCAATGTAACTCGTATGAATAGACCCCGCAGCCGCGGGTCTCCTGGTTTGAGAGTACGTTGATAATTTGGATATTTCTAGACTTAGCCTTAAAAACATGGCGTTAGAGCGTGAAAACACCAAACAGCCCCCGAACGTCCCCGTGGGTGGAATAAACACCTCCTACGGGACCAATGTAACACGTAGGAACTGTCCTCACAGCCGCGGGACTCCCGGTTTGAAATACGAAAGTAATTTTCATATTTTTAGACTTAGGCAAATCTTGGCGCTAGAGCATGAAAACTCGAAACAACCCCCCAACGTCCTCGTGGGTGGCACCAAAACCTACCACGGGACCAATGTAACTCGTAGGAACTGACCCCGCAGTCGCGGGACTCCCGGTTTGAGAGTACGACTGTAATTTGGATATTTTTAGACTTAGGCTTACAACTATGGCGTTAGAGGGTAAGAACTCGAAAGAGCCTCCGAACATCCCCGTGGGTGGCACCAACACCTCCCACAGGACCAATGTAACTTGGAGGAACTGACCCCGCAACCGCGGGTCTCCCGATTTGAGAGTACGACTGTAATTTTCATATTTCTAGACTTAGGCTTAAAAACATGGCGTTAGGGGGTGAGAACTAGAAACAGCCCCCGAACATCCCCGTGGGTGACACCAACACCTCCCACGGGACAAATGTAACTCGTAGGAACTAACCCCGCAGCCGCGGGATGCCCGGTTTGAGAATACGATGCTAATTTGCATATTTCTAGACTTTGTCTTAAAAACATGGGGTTAGAGGGAGAGAACTCGAAACACCCATCTAACGACCCCGTGGATGGCACCAACACCTCCCACGGGACAAATGTAACTCCTACGAACTAACCCCGCAGCCGCAAGGCTCCCGGTTTGAGAATATGATGATAATTTGCTTATTTCTAGACTTTGGCTAGAAAACATGGCGTTTGTGGGTTAAACTCGAAACAGCCCCCGAACGGCCCCGTGGGTGGCACCAACACCTCCCACATGACCAATGTAACTCGTAGGAATAGCTCCCACAGCCTCGGGACTCCCAGTTTGAGAATACGAATGTAATTTTCTTATTTCTAGAATATTCAAAACTTGGCGTTAGAGGCTGAAAACTCGAAACAGCCCGCGAACGTCCCCGTGGGTGGCACCAACACCTCCCAGGGGACCAATGTAACTCCTAGGAACTGACCCCGCAGTCGTGGGAAACCCGATTTGTGAATACGACGATAATTTGCATATTTCTAGACTTACGCTTAAAAATATGGCGTTAGTGGGTGAAAACTCAAAACAGCCCCCGAACGTCCTCGTGGGTGGCACCAACACCTACTATGGGACCAATGTGACATGTAGGAACTTTCCTCGCAGCCGCGGGACTCCCGGTTTGAAATACGAAAGTAATTTGCATATTTTTAGACTTAGGCAAAACTTGACGCTAGAGGGTGAAAACTCGAAACAGCCCCCCAACGTCCCCGTGGGTGGCACCAACACTACCACGGGACCAATGTAACTCGTAGGAACTGACCCCGCATCCACGAGACTCCCGATTTGAGAGTACGACAGTAATTTGGATATTTCTATACTTATCCTTAAAAACATGGTGCTAGATCGTAAAAACTCGAAACAGCCCCCGAACGTCCCCGTGGGTGGCACCAACACCTCCTACGGGACCAATGTAACACGTAGGAACGGTCCTCGCAGCCGCGGGACTCCCGGTTTGAGAGTACGATTGTAATTTTCATATTTTTAGACTTAGGCTTAAAAACATGGCGTTAGGGGGTGAGAACTAGAAACATCCCCCGAACGGCACCGTGGGTGGCACCAACACCTCCCACGTCACCAATGTAACTCGTAGGAGCTAACCCCACAGCCGCGGGACACCCGGTTTGAGAAAACGACGCTAATTTGCATATTTCTAGACTTTGTCTTAAAAACATGGCGTTAGAGGGAGGGAACTCGAAACAGCCCTCTAACGACCCCGTGGATGGCACCAACACCTCCCACGGGACCAATGTAACTCCTAGGAACTAACCCCGCAGCCGCGGGACTCCCGGTTTGAGAATATGATGATAATTTGCATATTTATAGACTTTCTCTTAAAAACATAGCGTTTGTGGGTGAAACTCGAAACAGCCCCCGAACGGCCCCGTGGGTGGCACCAATACCTCCCACGGGACCAATGTACCTCGTACGAACTGACCCCGCAGCCGCGGGTCTCCCGATTTGAGAGTACGGCGGTAATTTTCTTATTTCTAGACTTAGGCTTAAAAACATGGCGTTAGAGGGTGAAAACTTGAAACAGCCCACGAACGTCACCGCGGGTGGCACCAACACCTCCCACGGGACCAATGTAACTCGTAGGAACTGTCCCCGCAGTCGCGAGAAACCCGATTTGAGAATACGACGATAATTTGTATATTCCTAGACGTAGGCTTAAAAACATGGCGTTAGAGCTTTAAAACTTGAAACAACCCTCGAACGTCCCCATGGGTGGCACCAACACCTCCTACGGGACCAATGTAACACGTAGGAACTGTCCTCGCAGCCGCGAGACTCCCGACTTGAAATAAAAAAGTAATTTGAATATTTTTAGACTTTGACAAAACTTGACGCTAGTGGGTGAAAACTCGAAAGGCCCCCCAATGTCCCCGTGGGTGGCACCAACACCTACTAGTGGACTAATGTAACTCGTAGGAACTGACCCCGCAGCCACGGGACTCCCGGTTTGAGAGTAGGACGATAATTTTCATATTTCTAGACTTAGGCTTAAAAACAAGGCGTTAGAGGGTGAGAACTCGAAAGAGTCTCCGAAAGTCCCCGTGGGTGGCACCAACACCTCCCACGGGACCAATGTAAGTCGGAGGAACTGACCCCGCATCCGCGGGTCTCCTGATTTGAGAGTACGTAGATAATTTGCTTATTTCTAGACTTAGGCTTAAAAACATTATGTTAGGGGTGAAAACTAGAAACAGCCCCCGAACGTCCCCGTGGGTGGCACCAACACCTCCTACGGGACCAATGTAACTCGTAGGAACTGACCCCATAGCCGCGGGACTCCCGGTTTGAAATACGAAAGTAATTTGCATATTTTTAGACTTAGGCAAAACTTGATGGTACAGAGTGAAAACTCGAAACAACCCCCCAACATCCCCGTGGGTGGAACCAACACTTCAACGGGACCAATGTAACTCGTATGAACTGACCCCGCAGCCGCGGGACTCTTGGTTTGAGAGTACGACGATAATTTGGATATTTCTAGACTTAGCCTTAAAAACATGGCGTTAGAGCGTGAAAACTCAAAACAGCCCCCGTGGGTGGCACCAACACCTCCCACGGGATCAATGTAACTCGTACGAACTGACCCCACAGTCGCGGGACTCCCGATTTGAGAATACGATGATAATTTGCATATTTCTAGACTTACCCTTAAAAATATGGCGTTAGTGGGTGAAAACTCAAAACAGCCCCCGAACGTCCCGGTGGGTGGCACCAACACCTCCCACGGGACAAATGTAAATCGTAGGAACTAACCCCGCAACCATGGGTCTCCCGATTTGAGAATACGATGATAATTTCCATATTTTTGGACTTCGGCATAAAAACATGGCGTTCGAGGGTGAGATCTCGAAACAGCCCCCGAGCATCCCCGTGGGTGGACCAACACCTCCCACGGGACCAATGTAACTTGTTGGAACTAACCTCACAGCCGCGGGACTCCCGGTTTGAGAATATGATGATAATTTGTAGATTTCTAGACTTAGGCTTAAAAACATGGCGTTTGAGGGTGAAACTCGAAACAACACCCGAACGACCCCGTGGGTGGCACCAACACCTCCCACAGGACCAATGTAACTCGTACGAACTGACCCCGCAGCCGTAGGACTCCCGATTTGAGAATACGACGATATTTTGCATATTTCTAGACTTACCCTTAAAAATATGGCGTTAATGGGTGAAAACTCGAAACAGCCCCCGAACGTCCCTGTGGGTGGCACCAACACCTCCTACGGGACCAATGTAACACGTAGAAACTGTCCTCGCAGCAGCGGGACTCCCGGTTTGAAAAACAAAAGTAATTTGCATATTTTTAGACTTAGGCAAAACTTGACGCCACAGGGTGAAAACTCGAAACAACCCCCTAACATCCCCGTGGGTGGAACCAACACTTCCACGGGACCAATGTAACTCGTATGAACTGACCCCGTAGCCGCGCGACTCCCGGTTTGAGAGTACGACGATAATTTGGATATTTCAAGACTTAGCCTTAAAAACAAGACGTTAGAGCGTGAAAACTCAAAACAGCCCCGGAACGTCCCCGTGGGTGGCACTAACACCTCCTACGGGACCAATGTAACACGTAGGAACTGTCCTCGCAGCCGCGGGACTCCCGGTTTGAAATACGAAAGTAATTGTCATATTTTTAGACTTAGGTAAAACTTGACGCTAGAGCGTGAAAACTCGAAACATCCCCACAACGTCCCCGTGGGTGGCACCAACACCTACCACGGGACCAATGTAACTCGTAGGAACTGACCCCGCAGACGCGGGACTCCCGGTCTGAGAGTACGACGGTAATTTGGATATTTCTAGACTTAGGCTTACAACTATGGCGTTAGAGGGTAAGAACTCGAAAGAGCCTCCGAACGTCCCCGTGGGTGGCACCAACACCTCCCACGAGACCAATGTAACTCGGTGGAACTGACCCCACAGCCGCGGGACTCGCGGTTTGAGAGTACGATGATAATTTGAATATTTGTAGACTTAGGCTTAAAAACATGGCGTTAGAGGGTGAAAACTTGAAACAACCCTTTAACGGCCCCGTGGGTGGCAACAACACCTCCCACGGGACCAATTTTACTCGTAGGAACTGACCCCACAGCTGCGGGACTCCCGGTTTGAGAATACGATGATAATTTGCATATTTCTAGACTTAGGCTTAAAAATATGGGGTTAGAGAGGATGAAAACTCGAAACAGCCCCCGAACGTCCCCGTGGGTGGCACCAACACCTCCCACGGGACAAATGTAAATCGTAGGAACTGACCACACAACCATGGGTCTCCCGGTTTGAGAATACGATGATAATTTGCATATTTTTGGACTTAGGCATAAAAACATGGCGTTAGAGGGAGAGATCTCGAATCATCCCCTGAGCGTCCCCGTGGGTGGACCAACACCTCCCACGGGACCAATGTAACTCGTTGGAACTAACCTCGCAGCCGCGGGTCTCCCCGTTTAAGAGTACGACGGTAATTTGCATATTTCTAGACTTAGGCTTAAAAACATGGCGTTAGAGGGTGAGAACTCGAAAGAGCCTCCGAACGTCCCAGTGGGTGGCACCAACACCTCCCACGGGACCAATGTAACTCGTATGAACTGACCCGTAGCGGCGGGACTCCCGGTTTGAGAATATGAAGGTAATTTGCGTATTTCTAGACTTATTCAAAACTTGGCGTTAGAGGGTGAAAACTCGAAACAGCCCCGAATGTCCCCGTGGGTGGCACCAACACCTCCCACGAGACCAATATAACTCGTAGGAACTAACCTCGCAGTCGCGGGACTCCCGATTCTAGAATATAACGATAATTTACATATTTCTAGACTTAGGCTTAAAAACATGGCGTTAGAGGGTGAAAACTCGAAACAGCCCCCGAACGTCCCCGTGGGTGGCACCAACACCTCCTGCGGGACTAATGTAACACGTAGAAACTGTCCTCGCAGCCGCGGGACTCCCGGTTTGAAATACGAAAGTAATTTTCATATTTTTAGACTAAGGTAAAACTTGACGCTAGAGGGTGAAAACTCGAAACAACCCCCCAACATCCCCGTGGGTGGGACCAACACCTCCCACGGGACCAATGTAACTCCTAGGAACTAACCCCGCAGCCGCGGGACTCTCGGTTTGAGAATATGATGATAATTTGCATATTTCTAGACTTTCGCTGAAAAACATGGCGTTTGTGGGTGAAACTCGAAACAGCCCCCGAACGGCCCCGTGGGTGGCACCAACACCTCCCACAAGACCAATGTAACTCGTAAGAACAGACCCCGCAGCCGCGGGACTCCCAGTTTGAGAATAAGAAGGTAATTTTCTTATTTCTAGACTTATTCAAAACTTGGCGTTAGAGGGTGAAAACTCGAAACATCCCGCGAACGTCCCCGTGGGTGGCACCAACACCTCCCACGGGACCAATGTAACTCGTAGGAACTAAACCCGCAGTCGCGGTAAATATGATTTGAGAATACGACAATAATTTGCATATTTCTAGACTTAGGCTTAAAAACATGACGTTAGAGGGTGAAAACTTGAAACAACCCTTTAACGGCTCTGTGGGTGGTACCAACACCTCCCACGGGACCAATTTAACTTGTAGGAACTGATCCCATAGCCCCGGGTCTCCCGGTTTGATAATACGATGATAAATTGCATATTTCTAGACTTAGGCTTAAAAAGATGGCGTTAGAGGGTGAAAATTCGAAAATGCCCTCGAACGTCCCCGTGGCTGGCACCAACACCTCCCACGGGACAAATGTAAATCGTAGGAACTAAACCCGCAGCCACGGGACTCCCAGTTTGAGAATATGATCATAATTTGCATATTTCTAGACTTAGGCTTAAAAACATGGCGTTTGAGGGTGAAACTCGAAACAGCCCCCGAACAACCCCGTGGGTGGCACCAACATCTCCCATGAGACCAATGTAACTCGTAGGAACTGACCCTGCAGCCGCAGGACTCCCGGTTTGAGAATACGAAGGTAATTTGCATATTTCTTGACATATTCAAAACTTGGCGTTAGAGGGGGAAAACTCGAAACAGCCCCCGAACGTCACCGTGGGTGGCACCAACACCTCCTACGGGACCAAAGTAACACGTAGGAGCTGTCCTCGCAGCCGCGGGATTGCCGGTTTGAAATACGAAAGTAATTTGTATATTTTTAGACTTAGGCAAAACTTGACGCTAGAGGGTGAAAACTCGAAACATCCCCCCAACGTCCCCGTGGGTGGCACCAACACCTACCACGAGACCAATGTAACTCGTAGGAACTGACCACGCAGCTGCGGGACTCCCGGTTTGAGAGTACGATGGTAATTTGGATATTTCTAGACTTTGGCTTAAAAACATGGCGTTAGAGGGTGAGAACTCGAAAGGGGCTCCGAACGTCCCCGGGGGTGGCACCAACACCTCCCACGGGACCAATGTAACTCGTAGGAACTAACCCCGTAGCCACGGGACACCCGGTTTGAGAATACGATGATAATTTGCATATTTCTTGACTAAGGCTTAAAAACATGGCGTAAGAGGGTCAGAACTTGAAACAACCACCGAACGTCCCTGTGGGTGGCACCAACACCTCCCACGGGACCAATGTAACTCGTAGGAACTGACCCCGCAGCCGCAGGTCTCTCGGTTTGAGAGTACGACGATAATTTGGATATGTCTAGACTTAGGCTTACAAATATGGCGTTAGAGGGTAAGAACTCGAAAGAGCCTCCGAACGTCCCCATGGGTGGCACCAACACCTCCCACGGGACGATTGTAACTCGGAGGAACTGACCCCGCAGCCGCGGGTCTCCCGATTTGAGAGTATGACTATAATTTTCATATTTCTAGACTTAGGCTTAAAAACATGGGGTTAGGGGGTGAGAACTAGAAACCTCCCCCGAACGGCCCCATGGGTGACACCAACACCTCCCACGGGACAAATGTAACTCGTAGGAACTAACCCCGCAGCCGCGGGACGCCCGGTTTGAGAATACGACGCTAATTTGCTTATTTCTAGACTTTATCTTAAAAACATGGCATTAGAGGGAGAGAACTCGAAACACCCCTCTAACGACCCCGTGGATGGCACCAACACCTCCCACGGGACAAATGTAACTCCTAGGAACTAAACCCGCAGCCAAGGGACTCCCGGTTTGAGAATATGATGATAATTTGCATATTTCCAGACTTAGGCTTGAAAACATGGCGTTTGAGGGTGAAACTCGAAATAGCCCCCGAACAACCCCGTGGGTGGCACCAATATCTCCCACGGGACCAATGTAACTCTTAGGAACTGACCCCGCAGCCGCAGGACTCCCGGTTTAACAATACGAAGGTAATTTGCATATTTCTTGACTTATTCAAAACTTGGCGTTAGAGGGTGAAAGCTCGAAACAGGCCCTGAACGTCCCCGTGTGTGGCACCAACACCTCCCACGGGACCAATATAACTCGTAGGAACCGACCCCGCAGTCGCGGGACTCCCGATATTAGAATACAACGATAATTTGCATATTTCTAGACTTAGGCTTAAAAACATGGCATTAGAGGGTGAAAATTCGAAACAGCCCCCGAACGTCCACGTGGGTGGCACCAACACCTCCTAAGGGACGAAAGTAACACGTAGGAGCTGTCCTCGTAGCCACGGGATTGCCGGTTTGAAATACGAAAGTAATTTTCATATTTTTAGAGTTAGGTAAAACTTGACGCTAGAGGGTGAAAACTCGAAACAGCCTCCCAACGTCCCCGTGGGTGGCACCAACACCTACCACGAGACCAATGTAACTCGTAGGAACTGACCCCGTAGCCGCGGGACTCCCGGTTTGAGAGTACGATGGTAATTTGGATATTTCTAGACTTAGGCTTAAAAACATGGCGTTAGAGGGTGAGAACTCGAAAGAGGCTCCGAATGTCCCCAGGGGTGGCACCAACACCTCCCACGAGACCAATGTAGGTCGTAGAAACTAACCCCGTAGCCGCGGGACGCCCGGTTTGAGAATACGATGATAATTTGCATATTTCTAGACTTAGGCTTAAAAACATGGCGTAAGAGGGTGAGAACTCAAAACAGCCACCGAACGTCCCTGTGGGTGGCACCAACACCTCCCACGGGACAAATGTAACTCGTAGGAACTGACCCCGCAGCCGCGGGTCTCTCGGTTTGAGAGTACGACGATAATTTGGATATGTCTAGACTTAGGCTTACAAATATGGCGTTAGAGGGTAAGAACTCGAAAGAGCCTCCGAACGTCCCCATGGGTGGCACCAACACCTCCCACGGGACGATTGTAACTCGGAGGAACTGACCCCGTAGCCGCGGGTCTCCCGGTTTGAGAGTACGACTATAATTTTCATATTTCTAGACTTAGGCTTAAAAACATGGGGTTAGGGGGTGAGAACTAGAAACAACAACCGAACGGCCACATGGGTGACACCAACACCTCCCACGGGACAAATGTAACTCGTAGGAACTAACCCCGCAGCCGCGGGATGCCTGGTTTGAGAATACGACGCAAATTTGCATATTTCTAGGATTTATCTTAAAAACATGGCCTTAGAGGGAGAGAACTCGAAACACACCTCTAACGACCCCGTGGATGGCACCGACACCTCCCACGGGACAAATGTAACTCCTAAGAACTAACCCCGCAGCCGCGGGACTCCCGATTTGAGAATATGATGATAATTTGCATATTTCTAGACATTGGCTGAAAAACGTGGCATTTGCGGGTGAAACTCGAAACAGCCCCCGAACGGCCCCGTGGGTGGCACCAACACCTCCCACAGGACCAATGTAACTCCTAGGAACAGACCCCGCAACCGCGGGACTCCCGGTTTGAGAATACGAAGGTAACTTGCTTATTTCTAGACTTATTCAAAACATGGGGTTAGAGGGTGAAAATTCGAAAAAGCCCCCGAACGTCCACGTGGGTGGCACCAACACCTCCTACGGGACCAATGTAACTCGTAGGAACTGACCCCGCAGTCGCGGGAAACCCGATTTGAGAATACGATGATAATTTGCATATTTCTAGACTTAGGCTTAAAAACATGATGTTAGAGGGTGAAACCTTGAAACAGCCCCTGAACGTCCCCGTGGGTGGAACCAACACCTCCTATGGGACCAATGTAACACATAGGAACTATCCTCGCAGCCACGGGACTTTCGATTTGAAATACGAGAGTAATTTACATATTTTTATACTTTGACAAAACCTGACGCTAGAGGGTAAAAACTCGAAATAGCCGTCCAACGTCCCCGTGGGTGGCACCAACACCTACCACGGGACCAATGTAACTCGTAGGAACTGACCCCGTAGCCACGGGACTCCCGGTTTGAGAGTAGGACGGTAATTTTCATATTTATAGACTTAGGCTTAAAAACATGGCGTTAGAGGGTGAGAAGTCAAAAGAGGCTCTGAACGTCCCCGTGGGTGGCACCAACACCTCCCACGGGACCAATGTAACCCGGAGGAACTGACCCCGCAGCCACGGGTCTCCCAGTTTGAGAGTACGATGGGAATTTACATATATCTAGACTTAGGCTTAAAAACATGGCATTAGAGGGTGAAAACTCGAAACAACCCCTGAACGTCCTCGTGGGTGGCACCAACACCTCCCTCGGGACAAATGTAACTCGGAGGAACTGACCCCACAGCCGCTGGACTCGCGGTTTGAGAGTACGACGATAATTTGCATATTTCTGGACTTACGCTTAAAAACATGGCGTTAGAGGCTGAAAACTTGAAACAACCCTTTAACGGCCCTGTGGGTGGCACCAACACCTCCCACGGGACCAATTTAACTCGTAGGAACGACCCCACAGCCGCGGGACTCCCGATTTGAGAATACAATGATAATTTGCATATTTCTAGACGTAGGCTTAAAAAGATGGCGTTAGAGGGTGAAAACTCGAAACAGCCCCCGAACTTCCCCGTGGGTGGCACCAACACCTCCCACGGGACAAATGTAAATCGTAGGAACTGACCCCACAACCATGGGTCTCCCGGTTTGAGAATACGATGATAATTTTCATATTTTTGGACTTAAGCATAAAAACATGGCGTTAGAGGGTAAGATCTCGAAACAGCCCCCGAGCGTCCCCGTGGGTGGACCAACGACGCCCACGGGACCAAAGTAACTCGTTGGAACTAACCTCACAGCCGCGGGTCTCCCCGTTTAAGAGTACGACGATAATTTGCATATTTCTAGACTTAGGCTTTAAAACATGGCGTTAGAGGGTGAGAACTCGAAAGAGCCTCCGAACGTCCCTGTGGGTGGCACCAACACCTCCCACGGGACAAATGTACCCCGTCTGAACTGACCTTATTGCCGCGGGCTCCCGGTTTGAGAGTACGTTGGTAATTTGCATATTTCTAGACTTAAGCTTGAAAACATGGCGTTAGGGGGTGAGAACTAGAAACAGCCCCCGAACATCCCCGTGGGTGGCACCAACACCTCCCACGGGACCAATGTAACTCGTAGGAACTAAACCCGTAGCCACGAGACTCCCGGTTTGAGAATATGATTATAATTTGCATATTTCTAGACTTAGGCTTAAAAACATGGCGTTTGAGGGTGAAACTAAAAACACCCTCCGAAAAACCCCGTGGGTGGCACCAACACCTCCCACGGGACCAAAGTAACTCGTAGGAACTGAACCTGCAGCCGCGGGACTCCCGGTTTGAGAATACGAAGGTAATTTGCATATTTCTAGACTTATTCAAAACTTGGCGTTAGAGGGTGAAAACTCGAAACAGCCCCCGAACGTCCCCGTGGGTGGCACAAACACCTCCCACACGACAAATATAACTCGTAGGAACTAACCCCGCAGCCGCGGGATGCTCGGTTTGAGAATACGATGATAATTTTCGTATTTCTAGACTTAGGCTTAAAAATATGGCGTTAGATGGTGACAACTTGAAACAGCCACAGAATGTCCCTGTGGGTGGCACCAACACCTCCCACGGGACCAATGTAACTAGTAGGAACCGACCCCGCAGCCGCGGGTGTCCCGGTTTGAGAGTACGATGTTAATTTGTATATTTCTAGACTTAGGCTTAAAAACAAGGCGTTACGGGGTGAGAACTAGAAACAACCCGCGCACGTCCCCATGGGTGGCACCAACACCTCCCACGGGACAAATGTAACTCGTAGGAACTGACCCCGTAGTCGCGGGTCTCCCGGTTTGAGAGTACGACTGTAATTTTCATAGTTTTAGACTTAGGCTTAAAAACATGGCGTTAGGGGGAGATAACTCGAAACATCCCTCTAAAGTCCCCGTGGATGGCACCAACACCTCCCACGGGACCAATGTAACTCGTAGGAACTAACCCCACAGCCGCGGGACTCCCGGTTTGAGAATACGACAATAATTTTCTTATTTGTAGACTTAGGCTTAAAACCATGGCGTTAGAGAGTGAAACTCGAAACAACCCCCGAACGGCCCCGTGGGTGGCACCAATAACTCCCACGGCCAAATGTAGCCCGTAGGAACAGACCCCGCAGCCGCGGGACTCCCAGTTTAAGAATACGAAGGTAATTTGCATATTTCTAGACTTTGGTTTAAAAACATGGCGTTAGAGGGAGAGTACTCGAAACAGCCCTCTAACGGCTCCGTGGGTGGCGCCAACACCTCCCACGGGACCATGGTAACTCGTTGGAACTAATCCCGCAGCCGCGGGACTCCCGGTTTGAGAATACGACAACAATTTGCGTATTTCTAGACTTAGTCTTAAAAACATTGTGTTAGAGGATGAAAACTCGAAACAACCCTTTAACGACCCCGTGGGTGGCACCGACACCTCCCACGGGACAAATGTAACTCGTAGGAACTGACCCCGCAGCCGCGGGACTCCCTGTTTAAGAATACGGCGATAATTTGCATATTTCTAGACTTAGGCTTAAAAACATGGCGTTAGAGGGTGAAAACTCGAAACAGCCCCCGAACGTCCCCGTGGGTGGCACCAACACCTCCCACGGGACCAATGTAACTCGGAGGAACTATCCCCACAGCCGCGGGACTCGCGGTTTGAGAGTACGATGATAATTTGAATATTTCGAGACTTACGCTTAAAAACATGGTGTTAGAGTGTGAAAACTTGAAACAACCCTTTAACGGCCACGTGGGTGGCACCAACACCTCCCACGGGACCAATTTAACTCGTAGGAACTGACCCCACAGCTGCGGGACTCCCGGTTTGAGAATACGATGATAATTTGCATATTTCTAGACTTAGGCTTAAAAAATGGCGTTAGAGGGTGAGAACTCGAAAGAGTCTCCGAAAGTCCCCGTGGGTGGCACCAACACCTCCCACAGGACCAATGTAACTCGGAGGAACTGACCCCGCATCCGCTGGTCTCCCGATTTGAGAGTACGACGGTAATTTGGATATTTCTAGACTTAGGCTTAAAAACATGGCATTAGAGGGTGAAAACTCGAAACAGCCCCCGAACGTCCCCGTGGGTGGCACCAACACCTCCCACGGGACCAATGTAACTCGGAGGAACTTACCCCACAGCCGCGGGACTCGCGGTTTGAGAGTACGACGGTAATTTGCATATTTCTAGACTTAGGCTTCAAAACATGGTGTTAGAGGGTGAGAACTCGAAAGAGCCTCCGAACGTCCCTGTGGGTGGCACCAACACCTCCCACGGGACCAATGTAACCCGTATGAACTGACCCTGTAGCCGCGGGCTCCCGGTTTGAGAGTACGTTGGTAATTTGCATATTTCTAGACTTAAGCTTGAAAACATGGCATTTGGTGGTGAGAACTAGAAACAGCCCCCAAACGTCACTGTGGGTGGCACCAACACCTCCCACGGGACCAATGTAACTCGTAGGAACTAAACCCGCAGCCACGGGACTCCCGGTTTGAGAATATGATGATAATTTGCATATCTCTAGACTTAGGCTTAAAAACATGGCGTTTGAGGGTGAAACTCGAAACAGCCTCCGAACAACCCCGTGGGTGGCACCAACACCTCCCACGGGACCAATGTAACTCGTAGGAACTGACCCCGCAGCCGTGGGACTCCCGGTTTGAGAATACGAAGGTAATTTGCAAATTTCTAAACTTATTCAAAACTTGGCGTTAGAGGGTGAAAACTCGAAACAGCCCCCGAACGTCCCCGTGGGTGGGACCAACACCTCCCACACGACCAATACAACTCGTAGGAACTAACCCCGCAGCAGCGGGATGCTCGGTTTGAGAATACGATGATAATTTTCATATTTCTAGACTTAGGCTTAAAAATATGGCGTTAGAGGGTGAGAAGTTGAAACAGCCACAGAACGTCCCTGTGGGTGGCACCAACACCTCCCACGGGACCAATGTAACTCGTAGGAACTGACTCCGCAGCCGCGGGTCTCCCGGTTTGTGAGTACGACGGTAATTTACATATTTCTAAACTTAGGCATAAAAACATGGCGTTAGAGGGTGAGAATTCAAAACAGCACCCGAACGTCCTCGTGGGTGGAAACAACACCTCCCACGGGACCAATGTAACTCGTTGGAACTGACCCCACAGCCGCGGGTCTCCCGGTTTGAGAGTACGATGGTAATTGGAATATTTCTAGACATAGTCTTAAAAACATGGCGTTTGAGGGTGAGAACTCGAAACAACACTCTAACGGCCCCGTGGGTGGCACCAACACCTCCCACGGGACCAATGTAACTCGTAGGAACTGGCCCCGCAGTCTTGGGAGTCCCGATATGAGAATACGACGATAATTTGCATATTTCTAGACTTAGGATTAAAAATATGGCGTTAGAGGGTGAGAACTCGAAAGAGCCTCCGAACGTCCCCGTGGGGGGCACCAACAACTCCCACGGGACCAATGTAACTCGGAGGAACTGACCCCACAGCCGCGGTTCTCCCGGTTTTAGAGTACGTTGGTAATTTGCATATTTCTAGACTTAGGATTAAAAACAAGGCGTTAGGGGGTGAGAACTAGAAACAGCCCCCGAACGGCCCCGTGGGTGGCACCAACACCTCCCACAGGACCAATGTAACTCGTAGTAACTAACCGCGCAGCCGCGGGATGCCCGATTTGAGAATACGACGATAATTTGCATATTTCTAGACTTTGGCTTAAAAACATGGCGTTAGAGGGTGAGAACTTGAAACAGCCACCGAACGTCCGTGTGGGTGGCACCAACACCTCCCACGGGACCAATTTAACTCGTAGGAAATGACCCCGCAGCAGCGGGTCTCCTGGTTTGAAAGTACGACGTTAATTTGCATATTTCTAGACTTACGCTTAAAAACATAGCATTAGGGGTTTGAGAACTAGAAACAGCCCCCCCACGTCCCCATGGGTGGCACCAACACCTCCCACGGGAAAAATGTAAATCGTAGGAACTGACCCCGCAGTCGCGGGTCTCCCGATTTGAGAATACGATGATAACTTGCATATTTATAAACTTAGGCTTAAAAACATGGCGTTAGAGTTTGAATTTCGAGACAACCCCCGAACGGCCCCGTGGGTGGCAGCAACACCTCCCACGGTACCAATGTAACTCGTAGGAACTAACCCCGCATCCGCGGGACTCCCGATTTAAGAATACGAAGGTAATTTGCATATTTCTAGACTTATTCAAAACTTGGCGTTAGAGGGTGAAAACTCGAAACAGCCCCCGAACGTCCCCGTGGGTGGCACCAACAACTCCCACGGGACCAATATAACTCGTAGGAAATGACCCCGCAGTCACGGGACTCCCGATTTGAGAATACAACGATAATTTGCATATTTCTAGAGTTAGGCTTAAAAGCATGGCGTTAGAGGGTGAAAACTCGAAACTGCCCCCGAAAGTCCCCGTGGGTGGCACCAACACCGCCTACGGGTCCAAAGTAACAAGTAGGAACTATCCTCGCAGCCGTGGGACAGCTGGTTTGAAATACGAAAGTAATTTGCATATTTTTAGACTTAGGTAAAACTTGATGCTAGAGGGTGAAAACTCGAAATAGCCCTCCAACGTCCCCGTGGGTGGTACCAACACCTACCACGAGACCAATGTAACTCGTAGGAACTGACCCCGTAGCCGCTGGACTCCCGGTTTGAGAGTACGATGGTAATTTGGATATTTCTATACTTAGGCTTAAAAACATGGCGTTAGAGGGTGAGAACTCGAAATAGCCTCCGAACGTCCCCGTGGGTGGCACCAACACCTCCCACGGGACCAATTTAACTCGTATGAACTAACCCCGCAGCCACGGGTCTCCCGGTTTGAGAGTACGATGTTAATTTGCATATTTCTAGACTTAGGCTTAAAAACATGGCGTTAGGGGGTGAGAACTAGAAACAGCCGCCGCACGTCCCCATGGGTGGCACCAACACCTCCCGCGGGACCAATGTAACTCGTAGGAACAGACCCTGTAGTCGCGGGTCTCCCGATTTGAGAATACGATGGTAATTTACATATTTATATACTTTGTCTTAAAAGCATGACGTTAGAGGGAGAGAACTCGAAACATCCCTCTAAAGTCCCCGTGGATGGCACCAACACCTACCACGGGACCAATGTAACTCGTAGGAACTAACCCCGCAGCCGTGGGACTCCCAGTTAGACAATATGATGATAATTTGAAAATATATAGACTTAGTCTTAAAAACATGGCGTTAGAGGGTGAAAACTCGAAACAGCCCCCGAACGTCCTTGTGGGTGGCACCAACACCTCCCACGGGACAAATGTAACTCGTAGGAGCTGACCCTACAACCATGGGTCTCCCGATTTGAGAATACGACGGTAATTTACATATTTCTAGACTTTTTTTTTAAAACATGGCGTTAGAGGGAGAGAACTCGAAATAGCCCTCTAACAGCTCCGTGGGTGGCACCACCACCTCCCACGGGACCAATGTAACTTGTTGGAACTAACCCCGTGGCCGCGGGACTCCCGGTTTGAGAATACGACAACAATTTGCATATTTCTAGACTTAGTCTTAAAAACATGGTGTTAGACGATGAAAACTCGAAACAACCCTTTAACGACCCCGTGGGTGGCACCTACACCTCCCACGGGACAAATGTAACTCATAGGAACTGACCCCGTAGCCGCGGGACTCCCGATTTAACAATACGATGATAATTTGCATATTTCTAGACTTAGGCTCAAAAACATGGCGTTAGAGGGTGACAACTCGAGACAGCCATCGAACGTCCCCGTGGGTGGCACCAACACCTCCGATGGGACAAATGTAACTCATAGGAACTGACCCCGCAGCCGCGGGTCTCCCGGATTGAGAATTCAACGATAATTTGCATATGTCTAGACTTAGGCTTAAAGACATGGCGTTAGGGGGTGAGAACTAGAAACAACCCCCGAACATCCCCGTGGGTGGCACCAACACCTCCCAAGGGACCAATGTAACTCGTACGAACTGACCCCACATCCGCAGGTCTCCCGATTTGAGAGTACGACGGTAATTGGCATATTTCTAGACATAGGCTTAAAAACATGGCGTTTGAGGGTGAGAACTCAAAATAGCCCTCTAACGGCGCCGTGGGTGGCACCAACACCTCCCACAGGACCAATGTAACTCGTAGGAACTGGCCCCGCAGTCGCGGGAGTCCCGATATGAGAATACGACGATAATTTGCATATTTCTAGATTTATGCTTAAAAACATGGCGTTAGTGGGTGAAAACTTGAAACAACCCCCGAACGTCCCCGTGGGTGGCACCAACACCTCCTCCGGGACCAATGTAACATGTAGGACCTGTCCTCACAGACGCGGGACTCCTAGTTTCAAATACCAATGTAATTTGCATATTTTTAGACTTAGGCAAAACTTGACGCTAGAACGTGAAAACTCGAAACAGCCTCCCAACATCCCCGTGGGTGGTACCAACATTACCACGGGACCAATGTAACTCGTAGGAACTGACCCCGCATCAACGGGACTCCCGATTGGAGAGTACGATGGTAATTTGGATATTTCTAGACTTAGGTTTAAAAACATGGCGTTAGAGGGTGAGAACTCGAAAGAGCCTCTGAACGTCCCCGTGGGTGGCACCAACACCTCCCACGGGACCAATGTAACTCGGAGGAACTGACCCCACAGCCGCGGGTCTCCCGGTTTGAGAGTACGACGGTAATTTTCATATTTGTACACTTAGGCTTAAAAACAAGGCGTTAGGGGGTGAGAACTAGAAACAGCCCCTGAACGGCCCCGTGGGTGGCACCAACACCTCCCACAGGACGAATGTAACTCGTAGTAACTAACTGCGCAGCCGCGGGATGCCGGGTTTGAGAATACGATGATAATTTGCCTATTTCTAGACTTTGGCTTAAAAACATGGCGTTAGAGGGTGAGAACTTGAAACAACCACCGAACGTCCCTGTGGGTGGCAACAACACCTCCCACGGGACCAATGTGACTCGTAGGAACTGACCCCGCAGCCGCGGGTCTCCAGGTTTGAGAGTACGACGTGAATTTGCATATTACTAGACTTATGCTTAAAAACATAGCATTAGGGGGCGAGAACTAGAAACAGCCCACGCATGTCCCCATGGGTGGCACCAACACCTCCCACGGGACCAATGTAACTCGTAGGAACTGACCCCGCTGTCGCGGGTCTCCCAGTTTGAGAATACGATGATAATTTACATATTTATAGACTTAGGCTTAAAAACATGGTGTTAGAGTTAGAAACTCGAAACAACCCCCGAACGTCCCCGTGTGTGGCAGCAACACCTCCCACGGTACCAGTGTAAGTCGTAGGAACTAACCCCGCAGCCGCGGGACTCCCGGTTTAAGAATACGAAGGTAATTTGCATATTTCTAGACTTATTCGAAACTTGACGTTAGAGGGTTAATACTCGAAACCTCCCCCGAACGTCCCCGTGGGTGGCACCAACACCTTCCACAGGACCAATGTAACACGTAGAAACTGACCCCACAGCCGCGAGACTCTCGGCTTGAGAATACGACGATAATTTGCATATTTCAAGACATAGGCTTAAAAACATGGCGTTAGAGGTGAGAACTCGAAATATCCCCCAAACGTCCTAGTGGGTGGCATCAAACACCTCCCACGGGACCGTTGTAACTCGTAGGAACTGACCCCGCTGCCGCGGGTCTCCCGGTTTGGGAGTACGATGGTAACTTGTTTATTTCTAGACATAGGTTTAAAAACATGGAATTTGGGGGTGAGAACTCGAAACATCCCTGTATATCCCCGTGGGTGGCACCAACACCTCCCACAGGACCAATGTAACTCGTAGGAACTGACCCCACAGTCGCGGGACTCCCGGTTTGAGAATACGACAACTATTTGCATATTTCTAGACTTAGTCTTAAAAACATGGTGTTAGAGGGTGAAAACTCGAAACAACCCTTTAACGACCCCGTGGGTGGCACCTACACCTCCCACGGGACCAATGTAACTCATAGGAACTGACCCCGCAGCTGCGGGATTCCTGGTTTAAGAATACGACCATAATTTGTAGATTTCTAGACTTAGGCATAAAAACATGGCATTTGAGGGGGAAACTCGAAACAGCCCCCGAACGTCCCCGTGGGTGACACCAACAACTCCCACGGGACCAATATAACTCGTAGGAAATGACCCCGCAGTCTCGGGACTCCCGATCTGAGAATACAACGATAATTTGAATATTTCTAGAGTTAGTCTTAAAAGCATGGCGTTAGAGGGTGAAAACTCGAAACTGCCCCCGAAAGTCCCCGTGGGTGGCACCAACACCGCCTACGGGTCCAAAGTAACAAGTAGGAACTATCCTCGCAGCCGCGGGATAGCTAGTTTGAAATACGAAAGTAATTTGCATATTTTTAGACTTAGGTAAAACTTGACACTAGAGGGTGAAAACTCGAAACATCCCCCCAACGTCCCCGTGGGTAGTACCAACACCTACCACGAGACCAATGTAACTCGTAGGAACTGACCCCGCAGCCACGGGACTCCCGGTTTGAGAGTACGATGGTAATTTGGATATTTCTATACTTAGGCTTAAAAACATGGCGTTAGAGGGTGAGAACTCGAAATAGCCTCCGAACGTCCCTGTGGGTGGCACCAACACCTCCCACGGGACCAATGTAACTCGTAGGAACTAACCCCGCAGCCGCGGGTCTCCCGGTTTGAGAGTACGACGTTAATTTGCATATTTCTAGACTTAGGCTTAAAAACATGGCGTTAGGGGGTGAGAACTAGAAACAGCCGCCGCACGTCCCCATGGGTGGCACCAACACCTCCCGCGGGACCAATGTAACTCGTAGGAACAGACCCTGTAGTCGCGGGTCTCCCGATTTGAGAATACGATGGTAATTTACATATTTATATACTTTGTCTTAAAAGCATGGCGTTAGAGGGAGAGAACTCGAAACATCCCTCTAAAGTCCCCGTGGATGGCACCAACACCTACCACGGGACCAATGTAACTCGTAGGAACTAACCCCGCAGCCGTGGGACTCCCAGTTTGAGAATATGATGATAATTTGAAAATTTATAGACTTAGGCTTAAAAACATGGCGTTAGAGGGTGAAAACTCGAAACAACCCCCGAACGTCCTTGTGGGTGGCACCAACACCTCCCACGGGACAAATGTAACTCGTAGGAACTGACCCCACAACCATGGGTCTCCCGATTTGAGAATACGATGGTAATTTACATATTTCTAGACTTTTTTTTAAAAACATGGCGTTAGAGGGAGAGAACTCGAAATAGCCCTCTAACAGCTCCGTGGGTGGCACCACCACCTCCCACGGGACCAATGTAACTTGTTGGAACTAACCCCGCAGCCGCGGGACTCCCGGTTTGAGAATACGACAACAATTTGCATATTTCTAGACTTAGTCTTAAAAACATGGTGTTAGAGGATGAAAACTCGAAAAAACCCTTTAACGACCCCGTGGGTGGCACCTACACCTCCCACGGGACAAATGTAACTCGTAGGAACTGACCCCGTAGCCGCGGGACTTCCGGTTTAACAATACGATGATAATTTGCATATTTCTAGACTTAGGCTCAAAAACATGGCGTTTGAGGGTGACAACTCGAGACAGCCATCGAACGTCCCCGTGGGTGGCACCAACACCTCCCATGGGACAAATGTAACTCATAAAAACTGACCCCGCAGCCGCGGGTCTCCCGGATTGAGAATTCAACGATAATTTGCATATGTCTAGACTTAGGCTTAAAAACATGGCGTTAGGGGGCGAGAACTAGAAACAACCTCCGAACATCCCCGTGGGTGGCACCAACACCTCCCAAGGGACCAATGTAACTCGTACGAACTGACCCCACATCCACAGGTCTCCCGATTTGAGAGTACGACGGTAATTGGCATATTTCTAGACATTGGCTTAAAAACATGGCGTTTGAGGGTGAGAACTCAAAATAGCCCTCTAACGGAGCCGTGGGTGGCACCAACACCTCCCACAGGACCAATGTAACTCGTAGGAACTGGCCCCGCAGTCGCGGGAGTCCCTATATGAGAATACGACGATAATTTGCATATTTCTAGATTTATGCTTAAAAACATGGCGTTAGTGGGTGAAAACATGAAACAGCCCCCGAACGTCCCCGTGGGTGGCACCAACACCTCCTACAGGACCAATGTAACACGTAGGACCTGTCCTCACAGACGCGGGACTCCTAGTTTGAAATACCAATGTAATTTGCATATTTTTAGACTTAGGCAAAACTTGACGCTAGAAGGTGAAAACTCGAAACAGCCCCCCAACATCCCTGTGGGTGGTACCAACATTACCACGGGACCAATGTAACTCGTAGGAACTGACCCCGCAGCCGCGGGACTCCCGATTTGAGAGTACGATGGTAATTTGGATATTTCTAGACTTAGGCTTAAAAACATGGCGTTAGAGGGTGAGAACTCGAAAGAGCCTCTGAACGTCCCCGTGGGTGGCACCAACACCTCCAATGGGACCAATGTAACTCGGAGGAACTGACCCCACAGCCGCGGGTCTCCCGATTTGAGGATACGACGGTAATTTTCATATTTCTACACTTAGGCTTAAAAATAAGGCGTTAGGGGGTGAGAACTAGAAACAGCCCCTGAACGGCCCCGTGAGTGGCACCAACACCTCCCACAGGACCAATGTAACTCGTAGTAACTAACTGCGCAGCCGCGGGACGCCCGGTTTGAGAATACGATGATAATTTGCCTATTTCTAGACTTTGGCTTAAAAACATGGCGTTAGAGGGTGAGAACTTGAAACAACCACCGAACGTCCCTATGGGTGGCAACAACACCTCCCACGGGACCAATGTAACTCGTAGGAACTGACCCCGCAGCCGCGGGTCTCCTGGTTTGAGAGTACGACGTGAATTTGCATATTACTAGACTTATGCTTAAAAACATTCCATTAGGGGGTGAGAACTAGAAACAGCCCCCGCATGTCCCCATGGGTGGCACCAACACCTCCCACGGTACCAATGTAACTCGTAGGAACTGACCCCGCAGTCGCGGGTCTTCCAGTTTGAGAATACGATGATAGTTTACATATTTATAGACTTAGGCTTAAAAACATGGCGTTAGAGTTAGAAACTCGAAACAACCCCCGAACGTCCCCGTGTGTGGCAGCAACACCTCCCACGGTACCAATGTAAGTCATAGGAACTAATCCCGCAGCCGCGGGACTCCCGGTTTAAGAATACGAAGGTAATTTGCATATTTCTAGACTTATTCGAAACTTGACGTTAGAGGGTTAATACTCGAAACCTCCCCCGAACGTCCCCGTGGGTGGCACCAACACCTTCCACAGGACCAATGTAACACGTAGGAACTGACCCCGCAGCCGCGGGACTCTCGGCTTGAGAATACGACGATAATTTGCATATTTCTAGACATAGGCTTAAAAACATGGTGTTAGAGGTGAGAACTCGAAACATCCCCCAAACGTCCTAGTGGGTGGCATCAAACACCTCCCACGGGACCGTTGTAACTCGTAGGAACTGACCCCGCTGCCGCGGGTCTCCCGGTTTGGGAGTACGATGGTAACTTGTATATTTCTAGACATATGTTTAAAAACATGGCATTTGGGGGTGAGAACTCGAAACATCCCTGTACATCCCCGTGGGTGGCACCAACACCTCCCACGGGACCAATGTAACTCATAGGAACTGACCCCACAGTCGCGGGACTCCCGGTTTGAGAATACCACAACAGTTTGCATATTTCTAGACTTAGTCTTAAAAACATGGTGTTAGAGGGTGAAAACTCGAAACAACCCTTTAACGACCCCGTGGGTGGCACCTACACCTCCCACGGGACCAATGTAACTCATAGGAACTGACCCCGCAGCCGCGGGATTCCTGGTTTAAGAATACGACGATAATTTGTAGATTTCTAGACTTAGGCATAAAAACATGGCGTTTGAGGGGGAAACTCGAAACAGCCCCCGAACGGCCCCGAGGGTGGCACCAACACCTCCCACGGGACCAATGTAACTCGTACGAATTGACCCCGCAGCCACGAGACTCCCGGTTTTAGAATACGAAGGAAATTTTCATATTTGTAGAGTTCTTCAAAACTTGGCGTTAGAGGGTGAAAACTCGAAATAGACCCCGAACGTCCCCGTGGGTGGCACCAACACCTCCCACGGGACCAATGTAACTCGTAGGAACTGGCCCCGTAGTCGCGGGACTCCCGATTTGAGAATTTGCATATTTCTAGACTTAGGCTTAAAAACATGGTGTTAGGGGGTGTGAACTAGAAACAGCCCCCGCACGTCCCCATGGGTGGCACCAACACCTCCCACGGGACCAATGTAACTCGTAGGAACTGACCCCGCAGTCGCGGGTCTCCCGGTTCAGGAATACGACGGTTATTTGCATATTTCTAGACATTCGCTTAAAAACATGGCGTTAGAGGGAGAGAACTCGAAACATCCCACTAACGGCCCTATGGGTGGAACCAACACCTCCCACGGGACCAATGTTACTTGTAGGAACTAACCCCACAGCCGCGGGACTCCCGGTTTGAGAATATGATGATAATTTCTATATTTCTAGACTTAGACTTAAAAACATGGCGTTAGAGAGTGAAAACTCGAAACAGCCCCCGAGCGGCCCTGTGGGTGGCACCAACATCTCCCACGAGACCAATATAACTCGTAGGAACTTCCCCCTCAGCCGCGGGACTTCCGGTTTGAGAATACGATGATAATTTTTATATTTCTAGACTTAGGCTTAAAAAGATGGCGTTAGAGGGTCACAACTCGAAATATCCACCTAACGTCCCCGTGGGTGGCACGAACACCTCCCACGGGACAAATGTAACTCGTAGGAAATGACCCCGCACCCGTGGGTCTCCCGGTTTGAGAATTTGACGATAATTTGCATATTTCTAGACTTAGGTTTAAAAACATGACGTTAGAGGGTGGGAACTCGAAACAGCCCCCGAACGTCCTCGTGGGTGGCACCACCACCTCCCACAGGACCAATGTAACTCGTAGGAACTGACCCCGCAGTCTCGGGTCTCCCGGTTTGAGAGTACGATGGTAATTTGGATATTTCTATATTTAGGCTTAAAAACATGGCGTTAGAGGGTGAGAACTCGAAATAGCCTCCGAACATCCCCGTGGGTGGCACCAACACCTCCCACGGGACCAATGTAACTCGTAGGAACTAACCCCGCAACCGCGGGTCTCCCGGTTTGAGAGTACGACGTTAATTTGCATATTAATAGACTTAGGCTTAAAAACATGGCGTAAGGGGGTGAGAACTAGAAACAGCCCCCGCACGTCCCCATGGGTGGCACTAACACCTCCCGCAGGACCAATGTAACTCGTAGGAACAGACCCCGTAGTCGCGGGTCTCCCGATTTGAGAATACGATGGTAATTTACATATTTATAGACTTTGTCTTAAAAACATATCGTTAGAGGGAGAGAACTCGAAACATCCCTCTAAAGTCCCCGTGGATGGCACCAACACCTCCCACGGGACCAATGTAACTCGTAGGAACTAACCCCACAGCCGCGGGACTCCCATATTGAGAATATGATGATAATTTGAAAATTTATAGACTTATGATTAAAAACATGGTGTTAGAGGGTGAAAACTCGAAACAGCCCCCGAACGTCCTCGTGGGTGGCACCAACACCTCCCACGGGACAAATGTAACTCGTAGGAACTGACCCTGCAACCATGGGTCTCCCGATTTGAGAATACGACGGTAATTTGTATATTTCTAGACTTTTTTTAAAAAACATGGTGTTAGAGGGAGAGAACTCGAAATAGCCCTCTAACAGCTCCGTGGGTGGCACCAACACCTCCCACGGGACCAATGTAACTTGTTGGAACTAGCCCCGCAACCGCGGGACTCCCGGTTTGCGAATACGACAACAATTTGCATATTTCTAGACTTAGTCTTAAAAACATGGTGTTAGAGGATGATAACTCGAAACAACCCTTTAACGACCCCGTGGGTGGCACCTACACCTCCCACGGGACCAATGTAACTCGTAGGAACTAACCCCGCAGCCGCGGGATTCCTGGTTTAAGAATACGACGATAATTTGTAGATTTCTAGACTTAGGCATAAAAACATGGCGTTTGAGGGGGAAACTCGAAACAGCCCCCGAACGGCCCCGAGGGTGGCACCAACACCTCCCACGGGACCAATGTAACTCGTACGAACTGACCCCGCAGCCACGAGACTCCCAGTTTTAGAATACGAAGGTAATTTTCATATTTGTAGACTTCTTCAAAACTTGGCGTTAGAGGGTGAAAACTCGAAATAGCCCCCGAACATCCCCGTGGGTGGAACCAACACCTCCCACGGGACCAATGAAACTCGTAGGAACTCGCCCCGTAGTCGCGGGTCTCCCGATTTGAGAATTTGCATATTTCTAGACTTAGGCTTAAAAACATGGTGTTAGGGGGTGTGAACTAGAAACAGCCCCCGCACGTCCCCATGGGTGGCACCAACACATCCCATGGGACCAATGTAACTCGTAGGAACTGACCCCGCAGTCGCGGGTCTCCCGGTTCGGGAATACGACGGTTATTTGCATATTTCTAGACATTCGCTTAAAAACATGGCGTTAGAGGGAGAGAACTCGAAACATCCCTCTAACGGCCCTGTGGGTGGCACCAACACCTCCCACGGGACCAATGTTACTTGTAGGAACTAACCCCACAGCCGCGGGACTCCCGGTTTGAGAATATGATGATAATTTCTATATTTCTAGACTTAGACTTAAAAACATGGCGTTAGAGAGTGAAAACTCGAAACAGCCCCCGAGCGGCCCCGTGGGTGGCACCAACACCTCCCACGGGACCAATATAACTCGTAGGAACTTCCCCCTCAGCCGCGGGACTCCCGGTTTGAGAATACGATGGTAATTTTTATATTTCTAGACTTAGGCTTAAAAATATGGCGTTAGAGGGTCACAACTCGAAATATCCACCTAACGTCCCCGTGGGTGGCACGAACACCTCCCACGGGACAAATGTAACTCGTAGGAAATGACCCCGCACCCGTGGGTCTCCCGGTTTGAGAATTTGACGATAATTTGCATATTTCTAGACTTAGGTTTAAAAAGATGACGTTAGAGGGTGGGAACTCGAAACAGCCCCCCGAACGTCCTCGTGGGTGGCACCACCACCTCCCACAGGACCAATGTAACTCCTAGGAACTGACCCCGCAGTCTCGGGTCTCCCGGTTTGAGAGTACGATGGTAATTTGGATATTTCTATATTTAGGCTTAAAAACATGGCGTTAGAGGGTGAGAACTCGAAATAGCCTCCGAACATCCCCGTGGGTGGCACCAACACCTCCCACGGGACCAATGTAACTCGTAGGAACTAACCCCGCAGCCGCGGGTCTCCCGGTTTGAGAGTACGACGTTAATTTGCATATTAATAGACTTAGGCTTAAAAACATGGCGTTAGGGGGTGAGAACTAGAAACAGCCCCCGCACGTCCCCATGGGTGGCACTAACACCTCCCGCAGGACCAATGTAACTCGTAGGAACAGACCCCGTAGTCGCGGGTCTCCCGATTTGAGAATACGATGGTAATTTACATATTTATAGACTTTGTCTTAAAAACATATCGTTAGAGGGAGAGAACTCGAAACATCCCTCTAAAGTCCCCGTGGATGGCACAAACACCTCCCACGGGACCAATGTAACTCGTAGGAACTAACCCCACAGCCGCGGGACTCCCAGTTTGAGAATATGATGATAATTTGAAAATTTATAGACTTATGCTTAAAAACATGGTGTTAGAGGGTGAAAACTCGAAACAGCCCCCGAACGTCCTCGTGGGTGGCACCAACACCTCCCACGGGACAAATGTAACTCGTAGGAACTGACCCTGCAACCATGGGTCTCCCGATTTGAGAATACGACGGTAATTTGTATATTTCTAGACTTTTTTTAAAAAACATGGCGTTAGAGGGAGAGAACTCGAAATAGCCCTCTAACAGCTCCGTGGGTGGCACCAACACCTCCCACGGGACCAATGTAACTTGTTGGAACTAGCCCCGCAGCCGCGGGACTCCCGGTTTGAGAATACGACAACAATTTGCATATTTCTAGACTTAGTCTTAAAAACATGGTGTTAGAGGATGATAACTCGAAACAACCCTTTAACGACCCCGTGGGTGGCACCTACACCTCCCACGGGACCAATGTAACTCGTAGGAACTAACCCCGCAGCCGCGGGATTCCTGGTTTAAGAATACGACGATAATTTGTAGATTTCTAGACTTAGGCATAAAAACATGGCGTTTGAGGGGGAAACTCGAAACAGCCCCCGAACGGCCCCGAGGGTGGCACCAACACCTCCCACGGGTCCAATGTAACTCGTACGAACTGACCTCGCAGCCGCGAGTCTCCCGGTTTGAGAATTCAACGATAATTTGCTTATTTCTAGACTTAGGCTTAAAAACATGGCGTTAGGGGGAGAGAACTAGAAACAACCCCCGAACATCCCTGTGGGTGGCACCAACACCTCCCAAGGGACCAATGTAACTCGTACGAACTGACCCCGCAGCCGCGGGTCTTCCGGTTTGAGAGTACGACGGTAATTTGCATATTTCTAGACTTAGGCTTAAAAGCATGGCCTTAGAGGGTGAGAATTTGAAACAGCCCCCGAACGTCCTCGTGGGTGGCACCAACATCTCCCACGGAACCAATGTAACTTGTAGGAACTGACCCCACATCCGCGGGTCTCCCGATTTGAGAGTACGACGGTAATTGGCATATTTCTAGACATAGGCTTAAAAACATGGCGTTCGAGGGTGAGAACTCGAAATAGCCCTCTAACGGCGTCGTGGGTGGCGCCAACACCTCCCACAGGACCAATGTAACTCGTAGGAACTGGCCCCGCAGTCGCGGGAGTCCCGATATGAGAATACGACGATAATTTGCACATTTCTAGACTTAGGCTTAAAAACATGGCGTTAGTGGGTGAAAACTTGAAAAAGCCCCCGAACGGCCCCGTGGGTGGCACCAACACCTCCCACGGGACCAATATAACACGTAGGACCTTTCCTCATAGACGCGGGACTCCTGGTTTGAGGGTACTACGGTAATTTTCATATTTCTAGACTTAGGCTTAAAAACATGGGGTTAGAGGGTGAGAACTCGAAACAGTCTCGGAACATCCTCGTAGGTGGCACCTACACCTCCCACGGGACAAATGTAACTTGTAGGAACTGACCCCGTAGCCGTGGGACTCCCGGTTTGAGAATACGAAGGTAATTTGCATCTTTGTAGACTTATTCCAAACATGGCGTTAGAGGGTGAAAACTCGAATTAGCGCCCGAACGTCCCCGTGGGTGGCACCAACACCTCCCACGGGACCAATGTAACTCGTAGGAACTGGCCCAGCAGTCGCAGGATTCCCGATTTGAGAATACGACGATAATTTGCATATTTCTATACTTAGGCTTAAAAACATGGCGTTAGTGGATGAAAACTCGAAACAGCCCCCGAACGTCTCCGTGGGTGGCACCAAAACCTCTTGCGGGACCATTGTAACACGTATGAACTATCCTCGCAGCCGCGGGACTCCCGGTTTGAAATACGGAAGTAATTTGCATATTTTTAGGCTTAGGAAAAACTTGACGCTAGAGGGTGAAACCTCAAAACAGCCCACCAACGTCCCCATGGGTGGCACCAACACCACCACGGGACCAATGTAATTCGTAGGAACTGACCCCGCAGCCGCGGGACTCCTGGTTTGAAAGTACGATGGTAATTTGGATATTTCTAGACTTAGGCTTCATAACAAGGCGTTAGAGGGTGAGAACTCGATAGAGCCTCCGAACGTCCCCGTGGGTGGCACCAACACCTCCCACGGGACGAATGTAACTCGGAGGAACTGACCCCACAGCCGCGGGTCTCCCAGTTTGAGAGTACCATGATAATTTGCAAATTTCTACACTTAGGCTTAAAAACATGGTGTTAGGGGGTGAGAACTAGAAATAGCCCCAGAACGGCCCCGTGGGTGGCACCAACACCTCCCACGGGAACAATGTAACTTTTAGGAACTAACCCAGCTGCCGCGGGACGCCCGGTTTGAGAATACGATTATAATTTGCATATTTCTAGACTTTGGCTTAAAAACATGGCGTTAGAGGGTGAGAATTTGAAACAGCCCCCGAACGTCCTCGTGGGTGGCACCAACATCTCCCACGGGACCAATGTAACTTGTAGGAACTGACCCCACATCCGCGGGTCTCCCGATTTGAGAGTACGACGGTAATTGGCATATTTCTGGACATAGGCTTAAAAACACGGCGTTCGAGGGTGAGAACTCGAAATAGCCCTCTAACGGCGCCGTGGGTGGCACCAACACCTCCCACAGGACCAATGTAACTCGTAGGAACTGGCCCCGCAGTCGCGGGAGTCCCGATATGAGAATACGACGATAATTTGCACATTTCTAGACTTAGGCTTAAAAACATGGCGTTAGTGGGTGAAAACTTGAAACATCCCCCGAACGGCCCCGTGGGTGGCACCAACACCTCCCACGGGACCAATATAACACGTAGGACCTGTCCTCACAGACGCGGGACTCCTGGTTTGAGGGTACTACGGTAATTTTCATATTTCTAGACTTAGGCTTAAAAACATGGGGTTAGAGGGTGAGAACTCGAAACAGTCTCGGTACATCCTCGTGGGATGCCCGGTTGGAGAATACAACGATAATTTGCATATTTCTAGACTTAGGCTTAAAAACATGGCGTTAGAGTGTGAGAACTTGAAACAGCCACCGAACGTCCCTGTGGGTGGCACACCAACGCCTCCCACGGGACCAATTTAACTCGTAGGAACTGACCCCGCAGCCGCGGGTCTCCCGATTTGAGAGTACGATGTTAATTTAAATATTTCTAGACTTAGGCTTAAAAACATGGCGTTAGGGGGTGAGAACTAGAAACAGCCCCCGTAAATCCCCATGGGTGGCACCAACACCTCCCACGGGACCAATATAACTCGTAGGAACTGACCCCGCAGTCGTGGGTCTCCCGGTTTGAGAATACAACGATAATTTACATATTTCTAGACTTTGTCTTAAAAACATGGCGTTAAAGGGAGAGAACTCGAAACAGCCCTCTAACGGCCCCGTGGGTAGCACCAACATGTCCCACTAGACCAACGTAACTCGTAGGAACTAACCCCACAGCCGCGGGACTCCCGGTTTGAGAATATGATGATAATTTTCATATTTATAGACTTAAGCTTAAAAACATGGTGTTAAAGGGTGAAACTCGAAACAACCCCCGAATGACCCCGTGGGTGGCAGCAACACCTCCCACGGGACCAATATAAATCGTAGGAACTGATCCCGCAGCCGCGGGATTCCCGGTTTAAGAATACGGAGGTAATTTCCATATTTCTAGACTTATTCAAAACTTGGCGTTAGAGGGTGAATACTCGAAACACCCCCGAACGTCCCCGTGGGTGGCACCAACACCTTCCACGGGACCAATGTAACACGTATGAACTGACCCCGCAGCAGCGGGACTCCCGGTTTGAGAATACGACGATAATTTGCATATTTCTAGACTAAGGAATAAAAACATGGCGTTAGAGGGTGAGAACTCGAAACAGCCCCTGAACGTCCCCGTGGGTCGTACTAACACCTCCCAAGGGACCAATGTAACTCGTAGGAACGGACCCCGCAGCCACGGGTCTCCCGGTTTGAGAGTACGATGGTAATTTGCATATTTCTAGACTTAGGGTTAAAAACATGGCGTTAGGGGGTGACAACTAGAAACAGCCCCCGTACGTCCCCGTGGGTGGCACCAACACCTCCCACGGGACCAACGTAACTCGTAGGAACTGACCTCGCAGTCGCGGGTCTCCCGGTTTGAGAATACGACGATAATTTGCATATTTCTTGACTTTGGCTTAAAAACATGGCGTTAAAGGGAGAGAACTTGAAACATCCCTCTAACGGCCCCGTGGGTGGCACTAACACCTCCCACGGGACCAATGTAACTCGTAGTAACTAACCCCGCAGCCGGGGGACTCCCGGTTTGAGAATATGATGATAATTTGCATATTTCTAGACTTAGGCTTAAAAACTTGGCGTTAGAGGGTGAAAACTCGAAACAACCCTTTAACGACCCCGTGGGTGGCACCAACACCTCCCACGGGACCAATGTAACTCGTAGGAACTGACCTCGCAACCGCGGGACTCCCGGTTTGAGAATACGATGATAATTTCCATATATCTAGACTTAGTCTTAAAAACATGGCGTTAGAGGGTGACAACTCGAAACAGCCACCTAACATCCCCGTGGGTGGCACTAACACCTCCCACGGGACAAATGTAACTCGTAGGAAATGACCCTGCACCCGCGGGTCTCCCGGTTTGAGAATTTGATGATAATTTCCATATTTCTAGACTTAGGTTTAAAAACATGGTGTTAGGGGGCGAGAACTAGAAACAACCCCCGAACGGCCCCGTTGGTGGCACTAACACCTCCCACAGGACCAATGTAACTCGTAGGGACTGACCCCGCAATCCCGGGTCTCCCGATTTGAGAGTACGACAGTAATTTTCATATTTCTAGACTTAGGCTTAAAAACATGACGTTAGAGGGTGGGAACTCGAAACAGCCCCCGAATGTCCTCGTGGGTGGCACCAACACCTCCCACGGGACCAATGTAACTCGTAGGAACTGATCCCACAGTCGCGGGTCTCCCCATTTGAGAGTACGATGGTAATTTGTTATTTCAAGACTTAGGCTTAAAAACATGGTGTTAGGGGTGAGAACTATAAATAGCCCCCGCACGTCCCCGTGGGTGGCACCAAAACCTCCCACGGGACCAATGTAACTCGTAGGAACTGACCTCGCAGTCTCGGGTCTCCCGGTTTGAGAATACAACGATTATTTGCATATTTCTAAACTTTGGCTTAAAAACATGGCGTTAGAGGGAGAGAACTCGAAACAGCCCTCTAACGGCCTTGTGGGCGGCACCAACACCTCCCACGGGACCCATATAACTCGTAGGAACTAACCCCGCAGCCGCGGGACAACCGGTTTGAGAATATGATTATAATTTGTATATTTCTAGACTAAGGCTTAAAAACATGGCGTTCGACGGCGAAAACTAGAAACAGCCCGCGAACGGCCCCGTGGGTAGCACCAACACCTCCCACGGGACCAATAAAACTCGCAGGAACTGACCCCGCAGTCGCGGGACTCCCTGTTTGAGATTACGAAGGTAATTTGCATATTTCTAGACTTATTAAAAACTTGGCGTTAGAGGGTGAAAACTCGAAACAACCCCCGAACGTCCCTGTGGGTGGCACCAAACCTCCCACGGGACCAATGTAACTCGTAGGAACCGACCCCGCAGCCGCGGGACTCCCGGTTTGAGAATATGATGATAATTTGTATATTTCTAGACTTAGGCTTAAAAACATGGCATTAGAGGGTGAAAACTCGAAACAACCCTTTAACGCCCCCGTGGGTGGTACCAACACCTCCCACGGGACCAATGCAACTTGTAGGAACTGAACCCGCAGCTGCGAGACTCCCGGTTTGAGAATACGATGATAATTTGCATATTTCTAGACTTAGGCTTGAGAACATGGCGTTAGAGGGTGAAAACTCGAAATAACCCTTTCACGTCGCCATGGGTGGCCCCAACACCTCCCACGGGACCAATGTAACTTGTAAGAACTGACCCCGCAGCCGCGGGACTCTCGGTTTGAGAATACGACGCTAATTTGCATATTTCTAGACTTAGGCTTAAAAACATGGTGTTAGAGGGTGACAACTCGAAACAGCCACCGAACATCCCCGTGGGTGGCACCAACACCTCCCACGGGACAAATGTAACTCGTAGGACCCTGTAACCACGGGTCTCCCGATTTGAGAATTCGACGATAATTTGCATATTTCTAGACTTAGGCTTAAAAACATGGGTTTAGGGAGTGAGAACAAGAAACATCCCCCGAACGGCCCCGTGGGTGGCACCAACACCTCTCACGGGACCAATGTTACTCGTAGGAACTGACCCCGCAGCCGCGGGTCTCCAGGTTTGAGTATACTACGGTAATTTTCATATTTCTAGACTTAGGCTTAAAAACCTGGCGTTAGAAGGTGAAAACTCAAAAAAGCCCCCGACCGTCCCCGTGGGTGGCACCAAACCTTCCACGGGACCAATGTAACTCGTAGGAACCGACCCCGCAGCCGCGGGACTCCCGGTTTGAGAATACGATGATAATTTGCATATTTCTAGAGTTAGGCTTAAAAACATGGCGTTAGAGGGTAAAAACTAGAAACAACCCTTTAACACCCCCGTGGGTGGTACCAACACCTCCCACGGGACAAATGTAACTCGTAGGAACTGACCCCGCAGCCGCGAGACTCCCGGTTTGAGAATACGATGATAATTTGCATATTTCTAGACTTAGGCTTAAAAACATGGCGTTAGAGGGTGAAAACTCGAAATAACCCTTTAACGTCACCGTGGGTGGCCCTAACACCTCCCACGGGACCAATGTAACTCGTAAGAACTGACCCCGCAGCCGCGGGACTCTCGATTTGAGAATACAAAGATAATTTGCATATTTCTAGACTTAGGCTTATTCAAAACATGGTGTTAGAGGGTGACAACTCGAAACAGCCACCGAACATCCCCGTGGGAGGCACCAACACCTCCCACGGGACAAATGTAACTCGTAGGAACTGATCCCGTAGCCACGGGTCTCCCGGTTTGAGAATTCGATTATAATTTGTATATATCTAGACTTAGGCTTAAAAACATGGGTTTAGGGAGTGAGAACTAGAAACAGCCACCGAACGGCCCCGTGGGTGGCACCAACACCTCCCACGGGACCAATGTAATTCGTAGGAACTGACCCCGCAGCCGCGGGTCTCCCGGTTTGAGAGTACTACGGTAATTTTCATATTTCTAGACTTAGGCTTCAAAACATGGCGTTAGAGGGTGAAAACTCGAAACAGCCCCCGAACGTCCCCGTGGGTGGCACCAAACCTCCCACGGGACCAATGTAACTCGTAGGAATCGACCCCGTAGCCGCGGGACTCCCGGTTTGAGAATACGATGATAATTTGCATATTTCTAGACTTAGGCTTAAAAACATGGCGTTAGAGGGTGAAAACTCGAAACAACCTTTTAATGCCCCCGTGGGTGGTACCAACACCTCCCACGGGACCAATGTAACTCGTAGGAACTGACCCCGCAGCCGCGAGACTCCCGGTTTGAGAATACGACGATTATTTGCATATTTCTAGACTTAGGCTTAAAAACATGGCGTTAGAGGGTGAAAACTCGAAATAACCCTTTAACGTCACCGTGGGTGGCCCTAACACCTCCCACGGGACCAATGTAACTCGTAAGAACTGACCCCGCAGCCGCGGGACTCTCGATTTGAGAATACGAAGATAATTTGCATATTTCTATACTTAGGCTTAAAAACATGGTGTTAGAGGGTGACAACTCGAAACATCCACCGAACATCCCCGTGGGTGGCACCAACACCTCCCACGGGACCAATTTAATTCGTAGGAACTGACCCCGCAGTCGCGGGTCTCCCGATTTGAGAGTACTACGGTAATTTTCATATTTCTAGACTTAGGCTTCAAAACATGGCGTTAGAGGGTGAAAACTCAAAACAGCCCACGAACGTCCCCGTGGATGGCACCAAACCTCCCATTGGACCAATGTAACTCGTAGGAACCGACCCCGTAGCCGCGGGACTCCCGGTTTGAGAATACGATGATAATTTGCATATTTCTAGACTTAGGCTTAAAAACATGGCGTTAGAGGGTGAAAACTCGAAACAACCCTTTAATGCCCCCGTGGGTGGTACCAACACCTCCCACGAGACCAATGTAACTCGTAGGAACTAACCCCGCAGCCGCGAGACTCTCGGTTTGAGAATACGACGATTATTTGCATATTTCTAGACTTAGGCTTAAAAACATGGCGTTAGAGGGTGAAAACTCGAAATAACCCTTTAACGTCGCCGTGGGTGGCCCCAACACCTCCCACGGGACCAATGTAACTCGTAAGAACTGACCCCGCAGCCGCGGGACTCTCGATTTGAGAATACGAAGATAATTTGCATATTTCTATACTTAGGCTTAAAAACATGGTGTTAGAGGGTGACAACTCGAAACATCCACCGAACATCCCCGTGGGTGGCACCAACACCTCCCACGGGACCAATTTAATTCGTAGGAACTGACCCCGCAGTCGCGGGTCTCCCGATTTGAGAGTACTACGGTAATTTTCATATTTCTAGACTTAGGCTTCAAAACATGGCGTTAGAGGGTGAAAACTCGAAACAGCCCACGAACGTCCCCGTGGATGGCACCAAACCTCCCACTGGACCAATGTAACTCGTAGGAACCGACCCCGTAGCCGCGGGACTCCCGGTTTGAGAATACGATGATAATTTGCATATTTCTAGACTTAGGCTTAAAAACATGGCGTTAGAGGGTGAAAACTCGAAACAACCCTTTAATGCCCCCGTGGGTGGTACCAACACCTCCCACGAGACCAATGTAACTCGTAGGAACTAACCCCGCAGCCGCGAGACTCCCGGTTTGAGAATACGACGATTATTTGCATATTTCTAGACTTAGGCTTAAAAACATGGCGTTAGAGGGTGAAAACTCGAAATAACCCTTTAACGTCGCCGTGGGTGGCCCCAACACCTCCCACGGGACCAATGTAACTCGTAAGAACTGACCCCGCAGCCGCGGGACTCTCTATTTGAGAATACGACGATAATTTGCATATTTCTATACTTAGGCTTAAAAACATGGTGTTAGAGGGTGACAACTCGAAACATCCACCGAACATCCCCGTGGGTGGCACCAACACCTCCCATGGGACCAATGTAACTCGTAGGAACTGACCCCGTAGTCGCGGGTCTCCGGGTTTGATAATACGATGGTTATTTGCATATTTCTAGACATTGGCTTAAAAACATGGCGTTAGAGGGAGAGAACCCGAAACAGCCCTCTAATGGCCCTGTGGGTGGCACCAGCACCTCCCATGGGACCAATGTAACTCGTAGGAACTGACCCCGGTACCGCGGGTCCCCCGGTTTGAGAGTACGATGGTAATTTGCATATTTCTATACTTAGGCTTAAAAACATGACGTTAGAGGGTGGGAACTCGAAATAGCCGCCGAACGTCCCCGTGGGTGGCACCAACACCTCCAACGGGACCAATGTTACTCGTAGGAACTAACCCCACAGCCGCGGGTCTCCCTGTTTGAGAGTACGATGGTAATTTGCATATTTCTAGACTTAGGCTTAAAAACATGGTGTTAGGGGGTGTGAACTAGAAACAGCCCCCGCACGTCCCCGTGGGTGGCACCAACACCACCCACGGGACCAATGTAACTCGTAGGAACTGACCCCGCAGTCGCGGGTCTCCCGGTTTAGGAATACGACGGTTGTTTGCATATTTCTAGACATTCACTTAGAAACATGGAGTTAGAGGGAGAGAACTCGAAACATCCCTCCAACGGCCCTGTGGGTGGCACCAACACCTCCCACGGGACCAATGTTACTTGTAGGAACTAACCCCACAGCCGCGGTACTCCCGGTTTGAGAATATGATGATAATTTCTATATTTCTAGACTTAGACTTAAAAACATGGCGTTAGAGAGTGAAAACTCGAAACAGCCCCCGAACGGCCCCGTGGGTGGCACCAACACCTCTCAAGGGACCAATGTAACTCGTAGGAACTGACCCCGTAGCCGCGGGACTCCCGGTTTGAGAATACGAAGGTAATTTGCATATTTCTAAACTTATTCAAAACTTGGTGTTAGAGGGTGAAAACTTGAAACAGCCCCCGAACGTCCCCGTGGGGGCCACCAACACCTCCCACGGGACCAATGTAACTCGAAGAAACTGACCGAGTAGCCGCGGGACTCCCGGTTTGAGAATAATATGATAATTTTCATATTTCTAGACTTAGGCTTGAAAATATGGTGTTAGAGGGTAAGAACTAGAAATAGCCCCCGCACGTCCCCGTGGGTGGCACCAACACCTCCCACTGGACCAATGTAACTCGTAGGAACTGACCCCACAGTCGCGGGTCTCCCGGTTTGAGAATACAACGGTTATTTGCATATTTCTAGACATTGGCTTAAAAACATGGCGTTAGAGGGAGAGAACTCGAAACAGCCCTCTAACGGCCCTCTGGGTGGCACCAACACGTCCCACGGGACCAATGAGACTCGTAGGAACTAACCCCGCAGCCGCGGGACAACCGGTTTGAGAATATGATTATAATTTGTATATTTCTAGACTTAGGCTTAAAAACATGGCGTTCAAAAACTCGAAACAGCCCAAGAACGGCCCCGTGGGTGGCATCAACACCTCCCACGGGACCAATGTAACTCGTAGGAACTGACCCCACAGTCGCAGGACTCCCGGTTTGAGAATACGAGGGTAATTTTCATATTTCTAGACTTATTCAAAACTTGGCGTTAGAGGGTGAAAACTCGTAACTGCCCCCGAACGTCCCCGTGGGTGGCACCAACACCTCCCACTCGACCATTGTAACTCGTTAGAACCGACCCCGCAGCCGCGGGTCTCCCGGTTTGAGAATACGATGATAATTTGCATATTTCTAGACTTAGGCTTCAAAACATGGCGTTAGAGGGTTAAAACTCGAAACAACCCTTTAACGGCCCCGTGGGTGGTACCAACATCTCCCACGGGACCAATGTAACTCGTAGGAACTGACCCCGCAGCCGCGGGACTCCCGATTTGAGAATACAATGATAATTTGCATATTCCTAGACTTAGGCTTAAAAACATGGCGTTAGAGGCTGAAAACTCGAAATAACCATTTAACGTCGCCGTGGGTGGCACCCACACCTCCCACGGGACCAATGTAACCCAAAGGAACTGACCCCGCTACCGCGGGACTCCCGGTTGAGAATACGATGATAATTTTCATATTTCTAGACTTAGGCTTAAAAACATGGCATTAGAGGGTGAAAACTCGAAACAAACCTTTAACGACCCCGTGGGTGGTACCAACACCTCCCACGGGACCAATGTAACTCGTAGGAACTGACCCCGCAGCCGCGGGACTCCCGGTTTGAGAATACGATGATAATTTTCATCTTTCCAGACTTAGGATTAAAAACATGGCGTTAGAGGGTGAGAACTCGAAACAACCACCTAACGTCCCCGTGGTTGGGACCAACACCTCCCACGGGACAAATGTAACTCGTAGGAAATGACCCCGCAGCCGCGGGTCTCCTGGTTTGAGAATTTGATGATAATTTGCATATTTCTAAACTTAGGCTTAAAAACTTGGCGTTAGGGGGTGAGAACTAGAAACAGCCCCCGAACGGCCCCGTGGGTGGCACCAACACCTCCCACGGGACCAATGTAACTCGAAGGAACTGACCCCGCAACCGCGGACTCCCGGTTTGAGAATACGACGATAATTTTCATATTTCTGGACTTTGGCTTAAAAACATGGCGATAGACGGTGAAAACTCGAAATAACCCTTTAACATCGCCGAAGGTGGCACCAACACCTCCCACGGGACCAATGTAACTCGTAAGAACTGACTCCGCAGCCGCGGGACTCCCGGTTTGAGAATACGACTATAATTTGCATATTTCTTGACTTAGGCTTAAAAACATGGTGTTAGAGGGTGACAACTCGAAACAGCCACCGAACATCCCCGTGGGTGGCACCAACACATCCCACGGGACAAATGTAACTCGTAGGTACTGACCCCGTAGCCACGGGTCTCCCGATTTGAGAATTCGACAATAATTTGCATATTTCTAGACTTAGGCTTAAAAACTTGGGTTTATGGGGTGAGAACTAGAAACAACCCCCGAACGGCCCCGTGGGTGGCATCAACACCTCCCACGGGACCAATGTAACTCGTAGGAACTGACCCCTCACTCGCGGGACTCCCGGTTTTAGAATGCGAAGGTAATTTTCATATTTCTAGACTTATTCAAAACTTGGCGTTAAAGGGTAAAAACTCGAAATAGCCCCCGAACGTCCCCGTGGGTGGCACCAACACCTCCCACTGGACCATTGTAACTCGTAAGAACCGACCCTGCAGCCGCGGGACTCCCGGTTTGAGAATACGATGATAATTTTCATATTTCTAGACTTAGGCTTCAAAACATGGCGTTAGAGGGTTAAAACTCGAAACAACCCTTTAACGGCCCCTTGGGTGGTACCAACACGTCCCACGGGACCAATGTAACTCGTAGGAACTGACACCGTAGCCGCGGGTCTCCCTGTTTGAGAGTACTATGGTAATTTTCATATTTCTTGACTTAGGCTTAAAAACATGGCGTTAGAGGGTGAGAACTCAAAATAGTCCTGGAACGTCCTCGTGGGTGGTACCAACACCTCCCACGGGACCAATGTAACTCGTAGGAACTGACCCCACGGTCGCGGGTCTCCCGGTTTGAGAGTACGACGGTAATTTGTATATTTCCAGACTTAGGTTTAAAAACATAGTGTTAGGGAGTGAGAACTATAAATAGCCCCCGCACCTCCCCGTGGGTGGCACCAACACCTCCCACGGAACCAATGTAGCTCGTAGGAACTGACCCCGTAGTCGTGGGTCTCCCGATTTGAGAAGACGATGGTTATTTGCATATTTCTAAACTTTGGCTTAAAAACATGGCGTTAGAGGGTGAAAACTCGAAATAACCCTTTAACGTCGCCGTGGGTGGCACCCACACCTCCCACGGAACCAATGTAACCCAAAGGAACTGACCCCGCTACCGCGGGACACCCGGTTGAGAATACAATGATAATTTGCATATTTCTAGACTTATTCTTAAAAACATGGCATTAGAGGGTGAAAACTCGAAACAAACCTTTAACGACCTCGTGGATGGCACCAACAACTCCCACGGGACCAATGTAACTCGTAGGAACTGACCCCGTAGCCGCAAGACTTCCGGCTAGAGAATACGCAGGTAGTTTGCATATTTCTAGACATATTCAAAACTTGGCGTTAGAGGGTGAAAACTCGAAACAGCCCCCGAACGTCCCCGTGGGGGGCACCAACACCTCCCACGGGACCAATGTAACTCGTAGAACTGACCTAGCAGCCGCGGGACTCCCGGTTTGAGAATACGAAGGTAATTTGCATATTTATAGACTTATTCAAAACTTGGTGTTAGAGGTTGAAAACTCGAAACAGCTCCCTAACGTCCCCGTGGGTGGCACCAACACCTCCCACGGGACCAATGTAACCCGTAGGAACTGACCCCGCAGTCGTGGGACTTCCGATTTGAGAATACGACAATAATTTGCTTATTTCTAGACTTAGGCTTAAAAACATGGCGTTAGAGGGTGAATAATCGAAACACCCCCCGAACGTCCCCGTGGGTGGCACCAACACCTCCTACGGGACCAATGTAACACGTAGAACTGTCCTAGTAGCCGCGGGACTCCCGGTTTGAAATACAAAAGTTATTAGCATATTTCTAGACTTATTCAAAACTTGACGCTGGAGGGTGAAAACTCGAAATAGCCCCCGAACGTCCCCGTGGGTGGCACCAACACCTCACACGGGACCAATGTAACTCGTAGGAACTGATCCCGTAGCCGCGGGACTCCCGGTTTGAGAATACGATGATAATTTTCATATTTCTAGACTTAGGATTAAAAAGATGGCGTTAGATGGTGAAAACTTGAAACAACCCTTTAACGGCCCCGTGGGTGGTACCAACACCTCCCACAGGACCAATGTAACTCGTAGGAACTGACCCCGCAACCGCGGGACTCACGGTTTGAGAATACGATGATAATTTGCATATTTCTAGACTTAGGCTTAAAAACAAGGTGTTAGATGGTGAAAACTCGAAAGAACCCTTTAATGACCCCGTAAGTGGCACCAACACCTCCCACGGGACCAATGTAACTCATAGGAACTGACCGCGTAGCCGCAGGACTCCTGGTTTGAGAATACGACGATAATTTATATATTTCTAGATATAGGCTTAAAAACATGGCGTTAGAGGCTGACAACTCGAAACAGGCACCGAACGTCCCCGTGGGTGGCACCAACACCTCCCACGGGACGAATGTAACTCGTAGGAACTGACCCCACAGCCGCGGGTCTCCCGGTTTGAGAGTTCGACGATAATTTGCATATTTCTAGACTTAGGCTTAAAAACATGGCGTTAGGGGTGAGAACTAGAAATAGCCCCCGAACAGCCCCGTGGGTGGAACCAACACCTCCCATGGGACCAATGTAACACGTAGGAACTGACCCCGCAGCCGCGGCTCTCCCGGTTTGAGAGTACGACGGTAATTTGGAAATTTCTAGACTTAGGCTTAAAAACATGGCGTTAGAGGGTGAGAACTCGAAAAAGCCCCCGAACGTCTTCGTGGGTGGCACCAATACCTCCCACTGGACCAACGTAACTCGTAGGAACTGAACCCACAGTCGCGGGTCTCCCAGTTTGAGAGTACGACGGTAATTTGCATATTTCTAGACTTAGGCTTAAAAAAATGGTGTTAGGGGGTGAGAACTAGAAACAGCCCCCGCAGGTCCCCGTGGGTGGCACCAACACCTCCCACGGGACCAACGTAACTCGTAGGAACTGACCCCGCAGTCGCGGGTCTCCCGGTTTGAGTATACGACGGTTATTTGCATATTTCTAGACCTTTTCTTAAAAGCATGGCGTTCGAGGGAGAGAACTAGAAACAACCCTCTAACGGCCCTGTGGGTGGCACCAACACCTCCCACGGGACCAATGTAACTCGTAGGAACTGATCCCGCAGCCGCGGGACTCCCAATTTGAGAATACGACGACAATTTGCATATTTATAGACTTATTCTTAAAAACATCGTGTTAGAGGGTGGAAACTCGAAACAACCCTTTAATGACCCAGTGGGTGGCACCAACACCTCTCACGGGACAAATGTGACTCGTAGGAACTGACCCTGCAGCCGCGGGATTCCCGGTTTGAGAATTCGACGATAATTTGTATATTTCTAGACTTAAGCTTAAAATCATGGCGTTAGAGGGTGAAAACTCGAAACTGCCCCCGAACGTCCCCGTGGGTGGCACCAACACCACCCACGGGACCAATGTAACTCGTAGAAACTGAGCCCGTAGCCGCGGGACTCCCGGTTTGATAATAAGATGATAATTTGCATATTTCTAAACTTAGGCTTAAAAACATGGCGTTAGAGGGTGAAAACTCAAAACAACCCTTTAACGGCCCCGTCGGTGGTACCAACACCTCCCACGGGACCAATGTAACTCGTAGGAACTGACCCGGCAACCGCTTGACTCCTGATTTTAGAATACGACAAGAATTTGCATATTTCTAGACTTATTCTTAAAAACGTGGTGTTAGAGGGTGAAAACTCGAAACAACCCTTTAACGACCCCGTGGGTGGCACCAACACCTCCCACGGGACAAATGTAACTCGTAGGAACTGACCCCGCAGTTGCGGGATTCCGAGTTTGAGAATTCGATGATAATTTGAATATTTCTAGACTTAGGCTTAAAAACATGGCGTTAGGGGTGAGAACTACAAACAGCCCCCGAACGTCCCCGTGGGTGGCACCAACACCTCCCACAGGACAAATGTAACTCGTAGGAACTGACCCCGTAGCCGCAGGTCTCCCGGTTTGAGAGTTCGACGATAATTTGCATATTTCTAGACTTAGGCTTAAAAACATGGCGTTAGGGGTGAGAACGAGAAATAGCCCCCAAACGGCCCCGTGGGTGGCACCAACACCTCCCTAGGGACCAATGTAACAATTAGGAACTGACCCCGCAGCCACGGGTCTCCCGATTTGAGAGTACGATGGTAAGTTGCATATTTCTGGACTTAAGCTTAAAAACAATGCGTTAGAGGGTGATCAATCGAAATAGACCCTGAACGTCTTCATGGGTGGCACCAACACCTCCCACGGGACCAATGTAACTCGTAGGAACTAACCCCACAGCCGCGGGTCTCTCGGTTTGAGAGTACGGCGGTAATTTGCATATTTCTAGACTTAGGCTTAAAAACATGGTGTTAGGGGGTGAGAACTAGAAACAGCCCCCGCAGGTCCCCGTGGGTGGCACCAACACCTCCCACGGGACCAATGTAACTCGTAGGAACTGACCCCGCAGTCGAGGGGCTCACGGTTTGAGAATACGACGGTTATTTGCATATTTCTAGACTTTGGCTTAAAAACATGGCATTAGAGGGAGAGAACTCGAAACAGCCCACTAACTGCCTTGTGGGTGGCACCAACACCTCCCACGGGACCAATGTAACTCAAAGGAACTAACCCCGCACCCACGGGACTCCCAGTTTGAGAATATGATGATAATTTGTATATTTCTAGACTTTGACTTCAAAACATGGCGTTAGAGAGTGAAAACTCAAAACAACCCCCGAACGGCCCCGTGGGTGGCACCAACACCTCCCACAGGACCTATGTAACTAGTAGGAATAGACCCCGCAGCCGCGGGAATCCCGATTTGAGAATACGAAGGTAATTTTCATATTTCTAGACTTATTCAAAACATGGCATTAGAGGGTGAAAACTCGAAAGGGCCCCCGAACGTCCCTGTGGGTGGCACCAACACCTCCCACGGGACCAATGTAACTCGTAGGAACTGACCCCGCAGCCACGGGACTCCCGGTTTGAGAATACGATGATAATTTTCATATTTCTAGATTTAGGATTAAAAACATGGCTTTAGATGGTGAAAACTTGAAACAACCCTTTAACGGCCCCGTGGGTGGTACCAACACCTCCCACGGGACCAATGTAACTCGTAGGAACTAACCCCGCAACCGCGGGACTCACGGTTTGAGAATACGATGATAATTTGCATATTTTTAGACTTAGGCTTAAAAACAAGGCGTTAGATGGTGAAAACTCGAAAGAACCCTTTAATAACCCCGTAAGTGGCACCAACACCTCCCACGGGACCAATGTAACTCATAGGAACTGACCGCGTAGCCGCGGGACTCCCGGTTTGAGAATACGAAGATAATTTGCATATTTTTTGACTTAGGCTTAAAAACATGGCGTTAGAGGGTGACAACTCGAAACAGCCACCGAACTTCCCCGTGGGTGGCACCAACACCTCCCACGGGACGAATGTAACTCTTAGGAACTGACCCCACAGCCACGGGTCTCCCGGTTTGAGAGTTCAACGATAATTTGCATATTTCTAGACTTAGGCTTAAAAACATGGCGTTAGGGGTGAGAACTAGAAATAGCCCCCGAATAGCCCCGTGGGTGGAACCAACACCTCCCATGGGACAAATGTAACACATAGGAACTGACCCCGCAGCCGCGGGTCTCCCGGTTTGAGAGTACGACGATAATTTGGAAATTTCTAGACTTAGGTTTAAAAACATGGCGTTAGAGGGTGAGAACTCGAAACAGCCCCCGAACGTCTTCGTGGGTGGCACCAATACCTCCCACGGGACCAATGTAACTCGTAGGAACTGAACCCACAGTCGCGGGTCTCCCAGTTTGAGAGTATGATGGTAATTTGCATATTTCTAGACTAACGCTTAAAAACATGGTGTTAGTGGGTGAGAACTAGAAACAACCCCCGCAGGTCCCCTTGGGTGGCACCAACACCACCCACGGGACCAATGTAACTCGTAGGAACTGACCCCGCAGTAGCGGGTCTCCCGGTTTGAGAATACGACGGTAATTTGCATATTTCTAGACTTTGTCTTAAAAACATGGCGTTCGAGGGAGAGAACTTGAAACAACCCTCTAACGGCCCTGTGGGTGGCACCAACACCTCCCACGGGGCCAATGTAACTCGTAGGAACTGATCCCGCAGCCGCGGGACTCCCAATTTTAGAATACGACGACAATTTGCATATTTCTAGACTTAGTCTTAAAAACATGGTGTTAGAGGGTGAAAACTCGAAACAACCACCGAACGGCCCGTGGGTGGCACCAACACCTCCCACGGGACCAATGTAACTCGTAGGAGATGACTCCGCAGTCGCGGGATTCCCAGTTTGAGAATACGAAGGTAATTTGCATATTTCTAGACTTATTCAAAACATGGCGTTAGAGGGTGAAAACTCAAAACAGCCCCCGAACGTCCCCGTGGGTGGCACCAACACCTCCCACGGGACCAATGTAACTCGTAGGCACTGACTCCGCAACAGCGGGACTCCCAATTTGAGAATACGATGATAATTTTCATATTTCTAGACTTAGGCTTAAAAACATGGCGTTAGAGGGTGAAAAATCGAAACAACCCTTTTACGGCCCCATGGGTGGTACCAACACCTCCCACGGGACCAATGTAACTCGTAGGAACTGACCCCGCAACCGCGGGCCTCCCGGTTTGAGAATAGGATGATAATTTGCATATTTCTAGACTTAGGCTTAAAAAGAAGCCGTTAGATGGTGAAAACTCTAAAAAACCCTTTAATGACCCCGTAAGTGGCACCAACAACTCCCACGGGACCAATGTAACACATAGGAACTGACCGCGCAGCCGCGGGACTCCCGGTTTGAGAATACGACGATAATTTGCATATTTCTAGACTTAGGCTTAAAAACATGGCCTTAGAAGGGGAAAACTCGAAACAGCCACCGAACGTCCCCGTGGGTGGCACCAAGACCTCCCACGGGACGAATGTAACTCGAAGGAACTGACCCCGCAGCCGCGGGTCTCCCGGTTTGAGGGTTCGACGATAATTTTCATATTTTTAGACTTAGGCTTAAAAACAGGGCGTTAGGTGTGAGCACTAGAAATAGCCTCCGAACAGCCCCGTGGGTGGCACCAACACCTCCAATGGGACAAATGTAACACGTAGGAACTGACCCCGCAGCCGCGGGTCTCCCGGTTTGAGAGTACGACGGTAGTTTGCATATTTCTTGACTTAGGCTTAAAAACATGGCGTTAGAGGGTGAGAACCCAAAATAGCCCCCGAACGTTTTCGTGGGTGGCACCAATACCTCCCACGGGACCAATGTAACTCGTAGGAACTGATCCCACAGCCACGGGTCTCCCGGTTTGAGAGTACGACGGTAATTTGCATATTTCTAGACTTAGGCTTAAAAACATGGTGTTAGGGGTGAGAACTAGAAACAGCGCTCGCAGGTCCCCGTGGGTGGCACCAACACCTCCCACGGGACCAATGTGACTCGTAGGAACTGACCCCGCAGTCGCGGGTCTCCCGAATTGAGAATACGACGGTTATTTGCATATTTTTAGACTTTGGCTTAAAAACATGGCGTTAGAGGGAGAGAACTTGAAACCGCCCTCTAACGGCCATGTGGGTGGCACCAACACCTCCCACGGGACCAATGTAACTCGTAGGAACAAACCCCCCAGGCGCGGGACTCCCGGTTTGAGAATATGATGATAATTTGTATATTTCTAGACTTTTACTTCAAAACATGGCGTTAGAGAGTGAAAACTCGAAACAGCCCCCTAACGGCCCCGTGGGTGGCGCCAACACCTCCCACAGAACCAATGTAACTTGTAGGAACTGATCCCGCAGCCACGGGACTCCCGATTTGAGAATACGAAGGTAATTTGCATATTTCTAGACTTATTCAAAACTTGGCGTTAGAGGGTGAAAACTCAAAACAGTCCCCGAACGTCCCCGTGGATGGCACCAACACCTCCCATGGGACCAATGTAACTCGTAGAAACTGGCCCCGCAGCCGCGGGACTCCCGGTTTGAGAATACGATGATAATTTGCATATTTCTAGACTTAGGCTTAAAAACATGGCGTTAGAGGGTGAAAACTCGAAACAGCCCCCGAACGGCCCCGTGGGTTGCACCAACACCTCCCACGGGACCAATGTAACTCGTAGGAGCTGACCCCGCAGTCGCGGGACTCCCGGTTTGAGAATATGAAGGTAATTTTCACATTTCTAGACTTATTCAAAACATGGCATTAGAGGGTGAAAACTCGAAACAACCCCCGAACGTCCCCATGGGTGGCACCAACACCTCCCACGGGACCAATGTAACTCGTAGGAACTGACCCCGCCGCCGCGGGACTCCCGGTTTGAGAATACGATGATAATGTGCATACTTCTAGACTTAGGCTTAAAAACTTGGCGTTAGAGGGTGAAAACTCGAAACAACCCTTTAACGGCCCTGTGGGTGGTACTAACACCTCCCACGGTACGAATGTAACTCGTAGGAACCGCCCCCGCAATCGCGGGAATGACGATTTGAGAATACGATGATAATTTGCATATTTCTATACTTAGGCTTAAAAACATGGCGTTAGAGTGTGAAAACTCGAAGCAACCCTTTAACGACCCCGTGGGTGGCACCAACACCTCCCACGGGACCAATGTAACTCATAGGAACTGACCCCGCAGCCGCGGGACTCCCGGTTTGAGAATAAGATAATAATTTACATATTTATAGACTTAGTCTTAAAAACATGGCGTTAGAGGGTGAAAACACGAAACAGCCCCCGAACGGCCCCGTGGGTGGCACCAACACCTCCAACAGAACCAATGTAACTAGTAGGAACTGATCCCGCAGCCACAGGACTCCCGATTTGAGAATACGAAGGTAATTTGCATATTTCTAGACTTATTCAAAACTTTGCGTTAGAGGGTGAAAACTCAAAATAGTCCCCGGACATCCCCGTGTGTGTCACCAACACCTCCCACGGAACTAATCTAACTCGTAGAAACTGACCCCACAGCCGCGGGACTCCCGGTTTGAGAATACAATGATAATTTGTATATTTCTAGACATAGGCTTAAAAACATGGCGTTAGAGGTGGAAAATTCGAAACAACCCTTTAACGACACCGTGGGTGGTACCAACACCTCCCACGGGACCAATGTAACTCGTAGGAACTGACCCCGCAGCCGCGGGACTCCCGATTTGAGAATACGATGACAATTTGCATATTTCTAGACTTAGTCTTAAAAACATGGTGTTAGAGGGTGAAAACTCGTAACAACCATTTAACTACCCCGTGGGTGGCACCTACACCTCCCACGGGACCAATGTAACTCGTAGGAACTGACCTCGCAGCCGCGGGACTCCCAATTTCAGAATATGATGATAATTTCCATATTTCTAGACTTAGGCTTAAAAATATGGCGTTAGAGGGTGAAAACTCGAAACAGCCCCCGAACGGCCCCGTGGGTGGCACCAACACCTCCCACGGAACCAATGTAACTCGTAGGAACTGATCCCGCAGCCACAGGACTCCCGATTTGAGAATACGAAGGTAATTTGCATATTTTTAGACTTATTCAAAACTTGGCGTTAGAGGGTGAAAACTCAAAATAGTCCCCGAACGTCCCCGTGGGTGGCACCAACACCTCCCAGGGGACCAATGTAACTCGTAGAAACTGACCCCGCAGCCGCTGGACTCCCGGTTTGAGAATACGATGATAATTTGCATATTTCTAGACTTAGGCTTAAAAACAAGGCGTTAGAGGGTGAAAACTCGAAACAACCCTTTAACGGCCCCGTGGGTGGTACTAACCCCTCCCACGGGACCAATGTAACTCGTAGGAACTGACCCCGCAGCCGCGGGACTCCCGATTTGAGAATACGACGACAATTTGCATATTTTTAGACTTTGGCTTAAAAACATGGTGTTAGAGGTTGAAAACTCGAAACAACCATTTAACGACCCCGTGGGTGGCACCAACACCTCCCACGGGACCAATGTAACTCGTAGGAACTGACCCCGCAGTCGCGGGTCTCCCGGATTGAGAATACGACGGTTATTTGCATATTTCTAGACTTTGGCTAAAAAACATGGCGTTAGAGGAAAAGAACTTGAAACAGCCCTCTAACGGTCCTGTGGGTGGCACAAACACCTCCCACGGGACCAATGTAACTCGTAGGAACTAACCCCGCAGCCGCGGGACCCCCGGTTTGAGAATATGATGATAATTTGTATATTTCTAGACTTTTACTTCAAAACATGGCGTTAGAGAGTGAAAACTCGAAACAGCCCCCTAACGGCCCCGTGGGTGGCACCAACACCTCCCACAGAACCAATGTAACTTGTAGGAACTGATCCCGCGGCCACGGGACTCCCGATTTGAGAATACGAAGGTAATTTGCATATTTCTAGACTTATTCAAAACTTGGCGTTAGAGGGTGAAAACTCAAAACAGTCCCCGAACGTCCCCGTGGGTGGCACCAACACCTCCCACGGGACCAATGTAACTCGTAGAAACTGGCCCCGCAGCCGCGGGACTCCCGGTTTGAGAATACGATGATAATTTGTATATTTCTAGACTTAGGCTTAAAAACATGGCGTTAGAGGGTGAAAACTCGAAACAGCCCCCGAACGGCCCCGTGGGTGGCACCAACACCTCCCACGGGACAAATGTAACTCGTAGGAGCTGACCCCGCAGTCGTGGGACTCCCGGTTTGAGAATATGATTGTAATTTTCACATTTCTAGACTTATTCAAAACTTGGCGTTAGAGGGTGAAAACTCGAAACAACCCCCGAACGTCCCCGTGGGTGGCACCAACACCTCCCACGGGACAAATGTAACTCGTAGGAACTGACCCCGCCGCCGCGGGACTCCCGGTTTGAGAATACGATGATAATGTGCATACTTCTAGACTTAGGCTTAAAAACTTGGCGTTAGAGAGTGAAAACTCGAAACAACCCTTTAACGGCCCTGTGGGTGGTACTAACACCTCCCACGGTACCAATGTAACTCGTAGGAACTGCCCCCGCAATCGCGGGACTCCCGATTTGAGAATACGATGATAATTTGCATATATCTATACTTAGGCTTAGAAACATGGCGTTAGAGGGTGAAAACACGAAACAACCCTTTAACGACCCCGTGGGTGGCACCAACACCTCCCACGGGACCAATGTAACTCATAGGAACTGACCCCGCAGCCGCGGGACTCCAGGTTTGAGAATAAGATAATAATTTACATATTTCTAGACTTAGTCTTAAAAACATGGCGTTAGAGGGTGAAAACTCGAAACAGCCCCCGAACGGCGCCATGGGTGGCACCAACACCTCCAACAGAACCAATGTAACTCGTAGGAACTGATCCCGCAGCCACAGGACTCCCGATTTGAGAATACGAAGGTAATTTGCATATTTCTAGACTTATTCAAAACTTGGCGTTAGAGGGTGAAAACTCAAAACAATCCCCGGACATCCCCGTGGGTGGCACCAACACCTCCCACGGAACCAATCTAACTCGTAGAAACTGACCCCACAGCCGCGGGACTCCCGGTTTGAGAATACAATGATAATTTGTATATTTCTAGACATAGGCTTAAAAACATGGCGTTAGAGGTTGAAAATTCGAAACAACCCTTTAACGGCACCGTGGGTGGTTCCAACACCTCCCACGGGACCAATGTAACTCGTAGGAACTGACCCCGCAGCCGCAGGACTCCGGATTTGAGAATACGATGACAATTTGCATATTTCTAGGCTTAGTCTTAAAAACATGGTGTTAGTGGGTGAAAACTCGTAACAACCATTTAACTACCCCGTGGGTGGCACCTACACCTCCCACTGGACCAATGTAACTCGTAGGGACTGACCTCGTAGCCGCGGGACTCCCAATTTCAGAATATGATGATAATTTCCATATTTCTAGACTTAGGCCTAAAAATATGGCGTTAGAGGGTGAAAACTCGAAACAGCCCCCGAACGGCCCCGTGGGTGGCACCAACACCTCCCACGGAACAATTGTAACTCGTAGGAACTGATCCCGCAGCCACAGGACTCCCGATTCGAGAATACGAAGGTAATTTGCATATTTCTAGACTTATTCAAAACTTGGCGTTAGAGGGTGAAAACTCAAAATAGTCCCCGAACGTCCCCGTGGGTGGCACCAACACCTCCCAGGGGACCAATGTAACTCGTAGAAACTGGCCCCGCAGCCGCTGGACTCCCGGTTTGAGAATACGATGATAATTTGCATATTTCTAGACTAACGCTTAAAAACATGGTGTTAGTGGGTGAGAACTAGAAACAACCCCCGCAGGTCCCCTTGGGTGGCACCAACACCACCCACGGGACCCATGTAACTCGTAGGAACTGACCCCGCAGTAGCGGGTCTCCCGGTTTGAGAATACGACGGTAATTTGCATATTTCTAGACTTTGTCTTAAAAACATGGCGTTCGAGGGAGAGAACTTGAAACAACCCTCTAACGGCCCTGTGGGTGGCACCAACACCTCCCAGGGGGCCAATGTAACTCGTAGGAACTGATCCCGCAGCCGCGGGACTCCCAATTTTAGAATACGACGACAATTTGCATATTTCTAGACTTAGTCTTAAAAACATGGTGTTAGAGGGTGAAAACTCGAAACAGCCACCGAACGGCCCGTGGGTGGCACCAACACCTCCCACGGGACCAATGTAACTCGTAGGAGATGACTCCGCAGTCGCGGGATTCCCAGTTTGAGAATATGAAGGTAATTTGCATATTTCTAGACTTATTCAAAACATGGCGTTAGAGGGTGAAAACTCAAAACAGCCCCCGAACGTCCCCGTGGGTGGCACCAACACCTCCCACGGGACCAATGTAACACGTAGGCACTGACTCCGCAACAGCGGGACTCCCAATTTGAGAATACGATGATAATTTTCATATTTCTAGACTTAGGCTTAAAAACATGGCGTTAGAGGGTGAAAAATCGAAACAACCCTTTTACGGCCCCATGGGTGGTACCAACACCTCCCACGGGACCAATGTAACTCGTAGGAACTGACCCCGCAACCGCGGGCCTCCCGGTTTGAGAATAGGATGATAATTTGCATATTTCTAGACTTAGGCTTAAAAAGAAGCCGTTAGATGGTGAAAACTCTAAAAAACCCTTTAATGACCCCGTAAGTGGCACCAACAACTCCCACGGGACCAATGTAACACATAGGAACTGACCGCGCAGCCGCGGGACTCCCGGTTTGAGAATACGACGATAATTTGCATATTTCTAGACTTAGGCTTAAAAACATGGCGTTAGAAGGGGAAAACTCGAAACAGCCACCGAACGTCCCCGTGGGTGGCACCAAGACCTCCCACGGGACGAATGTAACTCGAAGGAACTGACCCCGCAGCCGCGGGTCTCCCGGTTTGAGGGTTCGACGATAATTTTCATATTTTTAGACTTAGGCTTAAAAACATGGCGTTAGGTGTGAGCACTAGAAATAGCCTCCGAACAGCCCCGTGGGTGGCACCAACACCTCCCACGGGACCAATGTGACTCGTAGGAACTGACCCCGCAGTCGCGGGTCTCCCGGATTGAGAATACGACGGTTATTTGCATATTTTTAGACTTTGGCTTAAAAACATGGCGTTAGAGGGAGAGAACTTGAAACCGCCCTCTAACGGCCATGTGGGTGGCACCAACACCTCCCATGGGACCAATGTAACTCGTAGGAACAAACCCCACAGGCGCGGGACTCCCGGTTTGAGAATATGATGATAATTTGTATATTTCTAGACTTTTACTTCAAAACATGGCGTTAGAGAGTGAAAACTCGAAACAGCCCCCTAACGGCCCCGTGGGTGGCGCCAACACCTCCCACAGAACCAATGTAACTTGTAGGAACTGATCCCGCAGCCACGGGACTCCCGATTTGAGAATACGAAGGTAATTTGCATATTTCTAGACTTATTCAAAACTTGGCATTAGAGGGTGAAAACTCAAAACAGTCCCCGAACGTCCCCGTGGGTGGTACCAACACCTCCCATGGGACCAATGTAACTCGTAGAAACTGGCCCCGCAGCCACGGGACTCCCGGTTTGAGAATACGATGATAATTTGCATATTTCTAGACTTAGGCTTAAAAACATGGCGTTAGAGGGTGAAAACTCGAAACAGCCCCCGAACGGCCCCGTGGGTTGTACCAACTCCTCCCACGGGACCAATATAACTCATAGGAGCTGACCCCGCAGTCGCGGGACTCCCGGTTTGAGAATATGAAGGTAATTTTCACATTTCTAGACTTATTCAAAACATGGCATTAGAGGGTGAAAACTCGAAACAACCCCCGAACGTCCCCGTGGGTGGCACCAACACCTCCCACGGGACCAATGTAACTCGTAGGAACTGACCCCGCCGCCGCGGGACTCCCGGTTTGAGAATACGATGATAATGTGCATACTTCTAGACTTAGGCTTAAAAACTTGGCGTTAGAGGGTGAAAACTCGAAACAACCCTTTAACGGCCCTGTGGGTGGTATTAACACCTCCCACGGTACGAATGTAACTCGTAGGAACCGCCCCCGCAATCGCGGGAATGCCGATTTGAGAATACGATGATAATTTGCATATTTTTATACTTAGGCTTAAAAACATGGCGTTAGAGTGTGAAAACTCGAAGCAACCCTTTAACGACCCCGTGGGTGGCACCAACACCTCCCACGGGACCAATGTAACTCATAGGAACTGACCCCGCAGCCGCGGGACTCCCGGTTTGAGAATAAGATAATAATTTACATATTTATAGACTTAGTCTTAAAAACATGGCGTTAGAGGGTGAAAACTCGAAACAGCCCCCGAACGGCCCCGTGGGTGGCACCAACACCTCCAACAGAACCAATGTAACTTGTAGGAACTGATCCCGCAGCCACAGGACTCCCGATTTGAGAATACGAAGGTAATTTGCATATTTCTAGACTTATTCAAAACTTGGCGTTAGAGGGTGAAAACTCAAAACAGTCCCCGGACATCCACGTGTGTGGCACCAACACCTCCCACGGAACTAATCTAACTCGTAGAAACTGACCCCATAGCCGCGGGACTCCCGGTTTGAGAATACAATGATAATTTGTATATTTCTAGACATAGGCTTAAAAACATGGCGTTAGAGGTTGAAAATTCGAAACAACCCTTTAACGGCACCGTGGGTGGTACCAACACCTCCCACGGGACCAATGTAACTCGTAGGAACTGACCCCGCAGCCGCGGGACTCCCGATTTGAGAATACGATGACAATTTGCATATTTCTAGACTTAGTCTTAAAAACATGGTGTTAGAGGGTGAAAACTCGTAACAACCATTCAACTACCCCGTGGGTGGCACCTACACCTCCCACGGGACCAATGTAACTCGTAGGAACTAACCTCGCAGCCGCGGGACTCCCAATTTCAGAATATGATGATAATTTCCATATTTCTAGACTTAGGCTTAAAAATATGGCATTAGAGGGTGAAAACTCGAAACAGCCCCCGAACGGCCCCGTGGGTGGCACCAATACCTCCCACGGAACCAATGCAACTCGTAGGAACTGATCCCGCAGCCACAGGACTCCCGATTTGAGAATACGAAGGTAATTTGCATATTTTTAGACTTATTCAAAACTTGGCGTTAGAGGGTGAAAACTCAAAATAGTCCCCGAACGTCCCCGTGGGTGGCACCAACACCTCCCAGGGGACCAATGTAACTCGTAGAAACTGGCCCCGCAGCCGCTGGACTCCTGGTTTGAGAATACGATGATAATTTTCATATTTCTAGACTTAGGCTTAAAAATAAGGCGTTAGAGGGTGAAAACTCGAAACAACCCTTTAACGGCCCCGTGGGTAGTACTAACCCCTCCCACGGGACCAATGTAACTCGTAGGAACTGACCCCGCAGCCGCGGGACTCCCGATTTGAGAATACGACGACAATTTGCATATTTTTAGACTTTGGCTTAAAAACATGGTGTTAGAGGTTGAAAACTCGAAACAACCATTTAACGACCCCGTGGGTGGCACCAACACCTCTCACGGGACCAATGTAACTCGTAGGAATTGACCCCGCAGTCGCGGGTCTCCCGGATTGAGAATACGACGGTTATTTGCATATTTCTAGACTTTGGCTAAAAAACATGGCGTTAGAGGAAAAGAACTTGAAACAGCCCTCTAACGGTCCTGTGGGTGGCACCAACACCTCCCACGGGACCAATGTAACTCGTAGGAACTAACCCCGCAGCCGCGGGACCCCCGGTTTGAGAGTATGATGATAATTTGTATATTTCTTGACCTTTACTTCAAAACATGGCGTTAGAGAGTGAAAACTCGAAACAGCCCCCTAACGGCCCCGTGGGTGGCACCAACACCTCCCACAGAACCAATGTAACTTGTAGGAACTGATCCCGCGGCCACGGGACTCCCGATTTGAGAATACGAAGGTAATTTGCATATTTCTAGACTTATTCAAAACTTGGCGTTAGAGGGTGAAAACTCAAAACAGTCCCCGAACGTCCCCGTGGGTGGCACCAACACCTCCCACGGGACCAATGTAACTCGTAGAAACTGGCCCCGCAGCCGCGGGACTCCCGGTTTGAGAATACGATGATAATTTTCATATTTCTAGACTTAGGCTTAAAAACATGGCGTTAGAGGGTGAAAACTCGAAACAGCCCCCGAACGGCCCCGTGGGTGGCACCAACACCTCCCACGGGACCAATGTAACTCGTAGGAGCTGACCCCGCAGTCGCGGGACTCCCGGTTTGAGAATATGATGGTAATTTTCACATTTCTAGACTTATTCAAAACTTTGCGTTAGAGGGTGAAAACTCGAAACAACCCCCGAACGTCCCCGTGGGTGGCACCAACACCTCCCACGGGACAAATGTAACTCGTAGGAACTGACCCCGCCGCCGCGGGACTCCCGGTTTGAGAATAGGATGATAATGTGCATACTTCTAGACTTAGGCTTAAAAACTTGGCGTTAGAGAGTGAAAACTCGAAACAACCCTTTAACGGCCCTGTGGGTGGTACTAACACCTCCCACGGTACCAATGTAACTCGTAGAAACTGCCCCCGCAATCGCGGGACTCCCGATTTGAGAATACGATGATAATTTGTATATTTCTATACTTAGGCTTAGAAACATGGTGTTAGAGGGTGAAAACACGAAACAACCCTTTAACGACCCCGTGGGTGGCACCAACACCTCCCACGGGACCAATGTAACTCATAGGAACTGACCCCGCAGCCGCGGGACTCCCGGTTTGAGAATAAGATAATAATTTACATATTTCTAGACTTAGTCTTAAAAACATGGCGTTAGAGGGTGAAAACTCGAAACAGCCCCCGAACGGCCCCGTGGGTGGCACCAACACCTCCAACAGAACCAATGTAACTCGTAGGAACTGATCCCGCAGCCACAGGACTCCCGATTTGAGAATACGAAGGTAATTTGCATATTTCTAGACTTATTCAAAACTTGGCGTTAGAGGGTGAAAACTCAAAACAATCCCCGGACATCCCCGTGGGTGGCACCAACACCTCCCACGGAACCAATCTAACTCGTAGAAACTGACCCCACAGCCGCGGGACTCCCGGTTTGAGAATACAATGATAATTTGTATATTTCTAGACATAGGCTTAAAAACATGGCGTTAGAGGTTGAAAATTCGAAACAACCCTTTAACGGCACCGTGGGTGGTTCCAACACCTCCCACTGGACCAATGTAACTCGTAGGAACTGACCCCGCAGCCGCGGGACTCCGGATTTGAGAATACGATGACAATTTGCATATTTCTAGGCTTAGTCTTAAAAACATGGTGTTAGAGGGTGAAAACTCGTAACAACCATTTAACTACCCCGTGGGTGGCACCAACACCTCCCACGGGACCAATGTAACTCGTAGAAACTGGCCCCGCAGCCGCGGGACTCCCGGTTTGAGAATACGATGATAATTTGCATATTTCTAGACTTAGGCTTAAAAACATGGCGTTAGAGGGTGAAAACTCGAAACAGCCCCCGAACGTCCCCGTGGGTGGCACCAACACCTCCCACGGAACCAATGTAACTCGTAGGAACTGATCCCGCAGCCACAGGACTCCCGATTTGAGAATACGAAGGTAATTTGCATATTTCTAGACTTATTCAAAACTTGGCGTTAGAGGGTGAAAACTCAAAATAGTCCCCGAACGTCCCCGTGGGTGGCACCAACACCTCCCAGGGGACTAATGTAACTCGTAGAAACTGGCCCCGCAGCCGCTGGACTCCCGGTTTGAGAATACGATGATAATTTGCATATTTCTAGACTTAGGCTTAAAAACAAGGCGTTAGAGGGTGAAAACTCGAAACAACCCTTTAACGGCCCCGTGGGTGGTACTAACCCCTCCCACGGGACCAATGTAACTCGTAGGAACTGACCCCGCAGCCGCGGGACTCCCGATTTGAGAATACGACGACAATTTGCATATTTGTAGACTTTGGCTTAAAAACATGGTGTTAGAGGTTGAAAACTCGAAACAACCATTTAACGACCCCGTGGGTGGCACCAACACCTCCCACGGGACCAATGTAACTCGTAGGAACTGACCCCGCAGTCGCGGGTCTCCCGGATTGAGAATACGATGGTTATTTGCATATTTCTAGACTTTGGCTAAAAAACATGGCGTTAGAGGAAAAGAACTTGAAACAGCCCTCTAACGGTCCTGTGGGTGGCTCCAACACCTCCCACGGGACCAATGTAACTCGTAGGAACTAACCCCGCATCCGCGGGACCCCCGGTTTGAGAATATGATGATAATTTGTATATTTCTAGACTTTTACTTCAAAACATGGCGTTAGAGAGTGAAAACACGAAACAGCCCCCTAACGGCCCCGTGGGTGGCACCAACACCTCCCACATAACCAATGTAACTTGTAGGAACTGATCCCGCGGCCACGGGACTCCCGATTTGAGAATACGAAGGTAATTTGCATATTTCTAGACTTATTCAAAACTTGGCGTTAGAGGGTGAAAACTCAAAACAGTCCCCGAACGTCCCCGTGGGTGGCACCAACACCTCCCACGGGACCAATGCAACTCGTAGAAACTGGCCCCGCAGCCGCGGGACTCCCGGTTTGAGAATACGATGATAATTTTCAAATTTCAAGACTTAGGCTTAAAAACAAGGCGTTAGAGGATGAAAACTCGAAACAACCCTTTAACGGCCCCGTGGGTAGTACTAACCCCTCCCACGGGACCAATGTAACTCGTAGGAACTGACCCCACAGCCGCGGGACTCCCGATTTGAGAATACGACGACAATTTGCATATTTTTAGACTTTGGCTTAAAAACATGGTGTTAGAGGTTGAAAACTCGAAACAACCATTTAACGACCCCGTGGGTGGCACCAACACCTCCCACGGGACCAATGTAACTCGTAGGAACTGACCCCGCAGTTGCGGGTCTCCCGGATTGAGAATACGACGGTTATTTGCATATTTCTAGACTTTGGCTAAAAAACATGGCATTAGAGGAAAAGAACTTGAAACAGCCCTCTAACGTTCCTGTGGGTGGCACCAACACCTCCCACGGGACCAATGTAACTCGTAGGAACTAACCCCGCAGCCGCGGGACCCCCGGTTTGAGAATATGATGATAATTTGTATATTTCTAGACTTTTACTTCAAAACATGGCGTTAGAGAGTGAAAACTCGAAACAGCCCCCTAACGGCCCCGTGGGTGGCACCAACACCTCCCACAGAACCAATGTAACTTGTAGGAACTGATCCCGCGGCCACGGGACTCCCGATTTGAGAATACGAAGGTAATTTGCATATTTCTAGACTTATTCAAAACTTGGCGTTAGAGGGTGAAAACTCAAAACAGTCCCCGAACGTCCCCGTGGGTGGCACCAACACCTCCCACGGGACCAATGTAACTCGTAGAAACTGGCCCCGCAGCCGCGGGACTCCCGGTTTGAGAATACGATGATACTTTGCATATTTCTAGACTTAGGCTTAAAAACAAGGCGTTAGAGGGTGAAAACTCGAAACAACCCTTTAACGGCCCCGTGGGTAGTACTAACCCCTCCCACGGGACCAATGTAACTCGTAGGAACTGACCCCGCAGCCGCGGGACTCCCGATTTGAGAATACGACGACAATTTGCATATTTTTAGACTTTGGCTTAAAAACATGATGTTAGAGGTTGAAAACTCGAAACAACCATTTAACGACCCCGTGGGTGGCACCAACACCTCCCACGGGACCAATGTAACTCGTAGGAACTGACCCCGCAGTTGCGGGTCTCCCGGATTGAGAATACGACGGTTATTTGCATATTTCTAGACTTTGGCTAAAAAACATGGCGTTAGAGGAAAAGAACTTGAAACAGCCCTCTAACGTTCCTGTGGGTGGCACCAACACCTCCCACGGGACCAATGTAACTCGTAGGAACTAACCCCACAGCCGCGGGACCCCCGGTTTGAGAATATGATGATAATTTGTATATTTCTAGACTTTTACTTCAAAACATGGCGTTAGAGAGTGAAAACTCGAAACAGTCCCCTAACGGCCCCGTGGGTGGCACCAACACCTCCCACAGAACCAATGTAACTTGTAGGAACTGATCCCGCGGCCACGGGACTCCCGATTTGAGAATACGAAGGTAATTTGCATATTTCTAGACTTATTCAAAACTTGGCGTTAGAGGGTGAAAACTCAAAACAGTCCCCGAACGTCCCCGTGGGTGGCACCAACACCTCCCACGGGACCAATGTAACTCGTAGAAACTGGCCCCGCAGCCGCGGGACTCCCGGTTTGAGAATACGATGATAATTTGCATATTTCTAGACTTAGGCTTAAAAACATGGCGTTAGAGGGTGAAAACTCGAAACAGCCCCCGAACGTCCCCGTGGGTGGCACCAACACCTCCCACGGAACCAATGTAACTCGTAGGAACTGATCCCGCAGCCACAGGACTCCCGATTTGAGAATACGAAGGTAATTTGCATATTTCTAGACTTATTCAAAACTTGGCGTTAGAGGGTGAAAACTCAAAATAGTCCCCGAACGTCCCCGTGGGTGGCACCAACACCTCCCAGGGGACTAATGTAACTCGTAGAAACTGGCCCCGCAGCCGCTGGACTCCCGGTTTGAGAATACGATGATAATTTGCATATTTCTTGACTTAAGCTTAAAAACAAGGCGTTAGAGGGTGAAAACTCGAAACAACCCTTTAACGGCCCCGTGGGTGGTACTAACCCCTCCCACGGGACCAATGTAACTCGTAGGAACTGACCCCGCAGCCGCGGGACTCCCGATTTGAGAATACGACGACAATTTGCATATTTGTAGACTTTGGCTTAAAAACATGGTGTTAGAGGTTGAAAACTCGAAACAACCATTTAACGACCCCGTGGGTGGCACCAACACCTCCCACGGGACCAATGTAACTCGTAGGAACTGACCCCGCAGTCGCGGGTCTCCCAGATTGAGAATACGATGGTTATTTGCATATTTCTAGACTTTGGCTAAAAAACATGGCGTTAGAGGAAAAGAACTTGAAACAGCCCTCTAACGGTCCTGTGGGTGGCTCCAACACCTCCCACGGGACCAATGTAACTCGTACGAACTAACCCCGCAGCCGCGGGACCCCCGGTTTGAGAATATGATGATAATTTATATATTTCTAGACTTTTACTTCAAAACATGGCGTTAGAGAGTGAAAACTCGAAACAGCCACCTAACGGCCCCGTGGGTGGCACCAACACCTCCCACATAACCAATGTAACTTGTAGGAACTGATCCCGCGGCCACGGGACTCCCGATTTGAGAATACGAAGGTAATTTGCATATTTCTAGACTTATTCAAAACTTGGCGTTAGAGGGTGAAAACTCAAAACAGTCCCCGAACGTCCCCGTGGGTGGCACCAACACCTCCCACGGGACCAATGTAACTCGTAGAAACTGGCCCCGCAGCCGCGGGACTCCCGGTTTGAGAATATGATGATACTTTGCATATTTCTAGACTTAGGCTTAAAAACAAGGCGTTAGAGGGTGAAAACTCGAAACAACCCTTTAACGGCCCCGTGGGTAGTACTAACCCCTCCCACGGGACCAATGTAACTCGTAGGAACTGACCCCGCAGCCGCGGGACTCCCGATTTGAGAATACGACGACAATTTGCATATTTTTAGACTTTGGCTTAAAAACATGGTGTTAGAGGTTGAAAACTCGAAACAACCATTTAACGACCCCGTGGGTGGCACCAACACCTCCCACGGGACCAATGTAACTCGTAGGAACTGACCCCGCAGTTGCGGGTCTCCCGGATTGAGAATACGACGGTTATTTGCATATTTCTAGACTTTGGCTAAAAAACATGGCGTTAGAGGAAAAGAACTTGAAACAGCCCTCTAACGTTCCTGTGGGTGGCACCAACACCTCCCACGGGACCAATGTAACTCGTAGGAACTAACCCCGCAGCCGCGGGACCCCCGGTTTGAGAATATGATGATAATTTGTATATTTCTAGACTTTTACTTCAAAACATGGCGTTAGAGAGTGAAAACTCGAAACAGCCCCCTAACGGCCCCGTGGGTGGCACCAACACCTCCCACAGAACCAATGTAACTTGTAGGAACTGATCCCGCAGCCACGGGACTCCCGATTTGAGAATACGAAGGTAATTTGCATATTTTTAGACTTATTCAAAACTTGGCGTTAGAGGGTGAAAACTCAAAACAGTCCCCGAACGTCCCCGTGGGTGGCACCAACACCTCCCACGGGACCAATGTAACTCATAGAAACTGGCCCCGCAGCCGCGGGACTCCCGGTTTGAGAATACGATGATAATTTGCATATTTCTAGACTTAGGCTTAAAAACATGGCGTTAGAGGGTGAAAACTCGAAACAGCCCCCGAACGGCCCCGTGGGTGGCACCAACACCTCCCACGGGACAAATGTAACTCGTAGGAGCTGACACCGCAGTCGCGGGACTCCCGGTTTGAGAATATGATGGTAATTTTCACATTTCTAGACTTATTCAAAACTTTGCGTTAGAGGGTGAAAACTCGAAACAACCCCCGAACGTCCCCGTGGGTGGCACCAACACCTCCCACGGGACAAATCTAACTCGTAGAAACTGACCCCACAGCCGCGGGACTCCCGGTTTGAGAATACAATGATAATTTGTATATTTCTAGACATAGGCTTAAAAACATGGCGTCAGAGGTTGAAAATTCGAAACAACCCTTTAACGGCACCGTGGGTGGTTCCAACACCTCCCACGGGACCAATGTAACTCGTAGGAACTGACCCCGCAGCCGCGGGACTCCGGATTTGAGAATACGATGACAATTTGCATATTTCTAGGCTTAGTCTTAAAAACATGGTGTTAGAGGGTGAAAACTCGTAACAACCATTTAACTACCCCGTGGGTGGCACCTACACCTCCCACGGGACCAATGTAACTCGTAGGGACTGACCTCGTAGCCGCGGGACTCCCAATTTCAGAATATGATGATAATTTCCATATTTCTAGACTTAGGCTTAAAAATATGGCATTAGAGGGTCAAAACTCGAAACAGCCCCCGAACGGTCCCGTGGGTGGCACCAACACCTCCCACGGAACCAATGTAACTCGTAGGAACTGATCCCGCAGCCACAGGACTCCCGATTTGAGAATACGAAGGTAATTTGCTTATTTCTAGACTTATTCAAAACTTGGCGTTAGAGGGTGAAAACTGAAAATAGTCCCCGAACGTCCCCGTGGGTGGCACCAACACCTCCCAGGGGACCAATGTAACTCGTAGAAACTGGCCCCGCAGCCGCTGGACTCCCGGTTTGAGAATACGATGATAATTTGCATATTTCTAGACTTAGGCTTAAAAATAAGGCGTTAGAGGGTGAAAACTCGAAACAACCCTTTAACGGCCCCGTGGGTGGTACTAACCCCTCCCACGGGACCAATGTAACTCGTAGGAACTGACCCCGCAGCCGCGGGACTCCCGATTTGAGAATACGACGACAATTTGCATATTTGTAAACTTTGGCTTAAAAACATGGTGTTAGAGGTTGAAAACTCAAAACAACCATTTAACGACCCCGTGAGTGGGACCAACACCTCCCACGAGACCAATGTAACTCGTAGAAACTGACCCCATAGTCGCGGGTCTCCCGGATTGAGAATACGACGGTTATTTGCATATTTCTAGACTTTGGCTAAAAAACATGGCGTTAGAGGAAAAGAACTTGAAACAGCCCTCTAACGGCCCTGTGGGTGGCACCAACACCTCCCACGGGACCAATGTAACTCGTAGGAACTAACCCCGCAGCCGCGGGACTCCCGGTTTGAGAATATGATGATAATTTGTATATTTCTAGACTTTTACTTCAAAACATGGCGTTAGAGAGTGAAAACTCGAAACAGCCCCCTAACGGCCCCGTGGGTGGCACCAACACCTCCCACAGAACCAATGTAACTTGTAGGAACTGATCCCGCAGCCACAGGACTCCCGATTTTAGAATACGAAGGTAATTTGCATATTTCTACACTTATTCAAAACTTGGCGTTAGAGGGTGAAAACTCAAAACAATCCCCGGACATCCCCGTGGGTGGCCCTAACACCTCCCACGGAACCAATCTAACTCGTAGAAACTGACCCCGCAGCCGCGGGACTCCCGGTTTGAGAATACGATGATAATTTGCATATTTCTAGACTTAGGCTTAAAAATAAGGCGTTAGAGGGTGAAAACTCGAAACAACCCTTTAATGGCCCCGTGGGTGGTACTAACCCCTCCCACGGGACCAATGTAACTCGTAGGAACTGACCCCGCAGCCGCGGGACTCCCGATTTGAGAATACGATGAAAATTTGCATATTTTTAGACTTTGGCTTAAAAACATGGTGTTAGAGGTTGAAAACTCGAAACAACCATTTAACGACCCCGTGGGTGGCACCAACACCTCCCACGGGACCAATGTAATTCGTAGGAACTGACCCCGCTGTCGCAGGTCTCCCGGATTGAGAATACGACGGTTATTTGCATATTTCTAGACTTTGGCTAAAAAACATGGCGTTAGAGGAAAAGAACTTGAAACAGCCCTCTAACGGTCCTTTGGGTGGCACCAACACCTCCCACGGGACCAATGTAACTCGTAGGAACTAACCCCGCAGCCGCGGGACCCCCGGTTTGAGAATATGATGATAATTTGTATATTTCTAGACTTTTACTTCAAAACATGGCGTTAGAGAGTGAAAACTCGAAACAGCCCCCTAACGGCCCCGTGGGTGGCACCAACACCTCCCACAGAACCAATGTAACTTGTAGGAACTGATCCCGCGGCCACGGGACTCCCGATTTGAGAATACGAAGGTAATTTGCATATTTCTAGACTTATTCAAAACTTGGCGTTAGAGGGTGAAAACTCAAAACAGTCCCCGAACGTCCCCGTGGGTGGCACCAACACCTCCCACGGGACCAATGTAACTCGTAGAAACTGGCCCCGCAGCCTCGGGACTCCCGGTTTGAGAATACGATGATAATTTGCATATTTCTAGACTTAGGCTTAAAAACATGGCGTTAGAGGGTGAAAACTCGAAACAACCCCCGAACGGCCCCGTGGGTGGCACCAACACCTCCCACAGGACCAATGTAACTCGTAGGAGCTGACCCCGCAGTCGCGGGACTCCCGGTTTGAGAATATGATGGTAATTTTCACATTTCTAGACTTATTCAAAACTTGGCATTAGAGGGTGAAAACTCGAAACAACCCCCGAACGTCCCCGTGGGTGGCACCAACACCTCCCACGGGACAAATGTAACTCGTAGGAACTGACCCCGCCGCCGCGGGACTCCCGGTTTGAGAATACGATGATAATGTGCATACTTCTAGACTTAGGCTTAAAAACTTGGCGTTAGAGAGTGAAAACTCGAAACAACCCTTTAACGGCCCTGTGGGTGGTACTAACACCTCCCACGGTACCAATGTAACTCGTAGGAACTGCCCCCGCAATCGCGGGACTCCCGATTTGAGAATACGATGATAATTTGCATATTTCTCTACTTAGGCTTAGAAACATGGCGTTAGAGGGTGAAAACACGAAACAACCCTTTAACGACCCCGTGGGTGGCACCAACACCTCCCACGGGACCAATGTAACTCATAGGAACTGACCCCGCAGCCGCGGGACTCCCGGTTTGAGAATAAGATAATAATTTACATATTTCTAGACTTAGTCTTAAAAACATGGCGTTAGAGGGTGAAAACTCGAAACAGCCCCCGAACGGCCCCGTGGGTGGCACCAACACCTCCAACAGAACCAATGTAACTCGTAGGAACTGATCCCGCAGCCACAAGACTCCCGATTTGAGAATACGAAGGTAATTTGCATATTTCTAGACTTATTCAAAACTTGGCGTTAGAGGGTGAAAACTCAAAACAATCCCCGGACATCCCCGTGGGTGGCACCAACACCTCCCACGGAACCAATCTAACTCGTAGAAACTGACCCCACAGCCGCGGGACTCCCGGTTTGAGAATACAATGATAATTTGTATATTTCTAGACATAGGCTTAAAAACATGGCGTTAGAGGTTGAAAATTCGAAACAACCCTTTAACGGCACCGTGGGTGGTTCCAACACCTCCCACGGGACCAATGTAACTCGTAGGAACTGACCCCGCAGCCGCGGGACTCCGGATTTGAGAATACGATGACAATTTGCATATTTCTAGGCTTAGTCTTAAAAACATGGTGTTAGAGGGTGAAAACTCGTAACAACCATTTAACTACCCCGTGGGTGGCACCTACACCTCCCACGGGACCAATGTAACTCGTAGGGACTGACCTCGCAGCCGCGGGACTCCTAATTTAAGAATATGATGATAATTTCCATATTTCTAGACTTAGGCTTAAAAATATGGCGTTAGAGGGTGAAAACTCGAAACAGCCCCCGAACGGCCCCGTGGGTGGCACCAACACCTCCCACGGAACCAATGTAACTCGTAGGAACTGATCCCGCAGCCACAGGACTCCCGATTTGAGAATACGAAGGTAATTTGCATATTTCTAGACTTATTCAAAACTTGGCGTTAGAGGGTGAAAACTCAAAATAGTCCCCGAACGTCCCCGTGGGTGGCACCAACACCTCCCAGGGGACCAATGTAACTCGTAGAAACTGGCCCCGCAGCCGCTGGACTCCCGGTTTGAGAATACTATGATATTTGCATATTTCTAGACTTAGGCTTAAAAACAAGGCGTTAGAGGGTGAAAACTCGAAACAACCCTTTAACGGCCCCGTGGGTGGTACTAACCCCTCCCACGGGACCAATGTAACTCGTAGGAACTGACCCCGCAGTCGCGGGACTCCCAATTTGAGAATACGACGACAATTTGCATATTTTTAGACTTTGGCTTAAAAACATGGTGTTAGAGGTTGAAAACTCGAAACAACCATTTAACGACCCCGTGGGTGGCACCAACACCTCCCACGAGACCAATGTAACTCGTAGAAACTGACCCCGCAGTCGCGGGTCTCCCTGATTGAGAATACGACGGTTATTTGCATATTTCTAGACTTTGGCTAAAAAACATGGCGTTAGAGGAAAAGAACTTGAAACAGCCCTCTAACGGCCCTGTGGGTGGCACCAACACCTCCCACGGGACCAATGTAACTCATAGGAACTAACCCCGCAGCCGCGGGACTCCCGGTTTGAGAATATGATGATAATTTGTATATTTCTAGACTTTTACTTCAAAACATGGCGTTAGAGAGTGAAAACTCGAAACAGCCCCCTAACGGCCCCGTGGGTGGCACCAACACCTCCCACAGAACCAATGTAACTTGTAGGAACTGATCCCGCAGCCACGGGACTCCCGATTTGAGAATACGAAGGTAATTTGCATATTTCTAGACTTATTCAAAACTTGGCGTTAGAGGGTGAAAACTCAAAACAGTCCCCGAACGTCCCCGTGGGTGGCACCAACACCTCCCACGGGACCAATGTAACTCGTAGAAACTGGCCCCGCAGCCGCGGGACTCCCGGTTTGAGAATACGATGATAATTTGCATATTTCTAGACTTAGGCTTAAAAACATGGCGTTAGAGGGTGAAAACTCGAAACAGCCCCCGAACGGCCCCGTGGGTGGTACCAACACCTCCCACGGGACCAATGTAACTCGTAGGAGCTGACCCCGCAGTCGCGGGACTCCCGGTTTGAGAATATGAAGGTAATTTTCACATTTCTAGACTAATTCAAAACTTGGCGTTAGAGGGTGAAAGCTCGAAACAACCCCCGAACGTCCCCGTGGGTGGCCCAACACCTCCAACGGGACCAATGTAACTCGTAGGAACTGACCCCACCGCCGCGGGACTCCCGGTTTGAGAATACGATGATAATGTGCATACTTCTATACTTAGGCTTAAAAACTTGGCGTTAGAGGGTGAAAACTCGAAACAACCCTTTAACGGCCCTGTGGGTGGTACTAACACCTCCCACGGTACCAATGTAACTCGTAAGAACTGCCCTCGCAATCGCGGGACTCCCGATTTGAAAATACGATGATAATTTGCATATTTCTATACTTAGGATTAGAAACATGGCGTTAGAGGGTGAAAACACGAAACAACCCTTTAACGACCCCGTGGGTGGCACCAACACCTCCCACGGGACCAATGTAACTCATAGGAACTGACCCCGCAGCCGCAGGACTCCCAGTTTGAGAATAAGATAATAATTTACATATTTCTAGACTTGGTCTTAAAAACATGGCGTTAGAGGGTGAAAACTCGAAACAGCCCCCGAACGGCCCCGTGGGTGGCACCAACACCTCCAACAGAACCAATGTAACTCGTAGGAACTGATCCCGCAGCCACAGGACTCCCGATTTGAGAATACGAAGGTAATTTGCATATTTCTAGACTTATTCAAAACTTGGCGTTAGAGGGTGAAAACTCAAAACAATCCCCGGACATCCCCGTGGGTGGCACCAACACCTCCCACGGAACCAATCTAACTCGTAGAAACTGACCCCACAGTCGCGGGACTCCCGGTTTGAGAATACAATGATAATTTGTATATTTCTAGACATAGGCTTAAAAACATGGCGTTAGAGGTTGAAAATTCGAAACAACCCTTTAACGGCACCGTGGGTGGTTCCAACACCTCCCACGGGACCAATGTAACTCGTAGGAACTGACCCCGCAGCCGCGGGACTCCGGATTTGAGAATACGATGACAATTTGCATATTTATAGGCTTAGTCTTAAAAACATGGTGTTAGAGGGTGAAAACTCGTAACAACCATTTAACTACCCCGTGGGTGGCACCTACACCTCCCACGGGACCAATGTAACTCGTAGGGACTGACCTCGCAGCCGCGGGACTCCCAATTTCAGAATATGATGATAATTTCCATATTTCTAGACTTAGGCTTAAAAATATGGCGTTAGAGGGTGAAAACTCGAAACAGCCCCCGAACGACCCCGTGGGTGGCACCAACACCTCCCACGGAACCAATGTAACTCGTAGGAACTGATCCCGCAGCCACAGGACTCCCGATTTGAGAATACAAAGGTAATTTGCATATTTCTAGACTTATTCAAAACTTGGCGTTAGAGGGTGAAAACTCAAAATAGTCCCCGAACGTCCCCGTGGGTGGCACCAACACCTCCCAGGGGACCAATGTAACTCGTAAAAACTGGCCCCGCAGCCGCTGGACTCCCGGTTTGAGAATACGATGATAATTTGCATATTTCTAGACTTAGGCTTAAAAACAAGGCGTTAGAGGGTGAAAACTCGAAACAACCCTTTAACGGCCCCGTGGGTGGTACTAACCCCTCCCACGGGACCAATGTAACTCGTAGGAACTGACCCCGCAGCCGCGGGACTCCCGATTTGAGAATACGACGACAATTTGCATATTTTTAGACTTTGGCTTAAAAACATGGTGTTAGAGGTTGAAAACTCGAAACAACCATTTAACGACCCCGTGGGTGGCACCAACACCTCCCACGAGACCAATGTAACTCGTAGAAACTGACCGCGCAGTCGCGGGTCTCCCGGATTGAGAATACGACGGTTATTTGCATATTTCTAGACTTTGGCTAAAAAACATGGCGTTAGAGGAAAAGAACTTAAAACAGCCCTCTAACGGCCCTGTGGGTGGCACCAACACCTCCCACGGGACCAATGTAACTCGTAGGAACTAACCCCGCAGCCGCGGGACTCCCGATTTGAGAATATGATGATAATTTGTATATTTCTAGACTTTTACTTCAAAACATGGCGTTAGAGAGTGAAAACTGGAAACAGCCCCCTAACGGCCCCGTGGGTGGCACCAACACCTCCCACAGAACCAATGTAACTTGTAGGAACTGATCCCGCAGCCACGGGACTCCCGATTTGAGAATACGAAGGTAATTTGAATATTTCTAGACTTATTCAAAACTTGGCGTTAGAGGGTGAAAACTCAAAACAGTCCCCGAACGTCCCCGTGGGTGGCACCAACACCTCCCACGGGACCAATGTAACTCGTAGAAACTGGCCCCGTAGCCGCGGGACTCCCGGTTTGAGAATACGATGATAATTTGCATATTTCGAAACTTAGGCTTAAAAACATGGCGTTAGAGGGTGAAAACTCGAAACAGCCCCCGAACGGCCCCGTGGGTGGTACCAACACCTCCCACGGGACCAATGTAACTCGTAGGAGCTGACCCCGCAGTCGCGGGACTCCCGGTTTGAGAATATGAAGGTAATTTTCACATTTCTAGACTAATTCAAAACTTGGCGTTAGAGGGTGAAAACTCGAAACAACCCCCGAACGTCCCCGTGGGTGGCACCAACACCTCCCATGGGACTAATGTAACTCGTAGGAACTGACCCCACCGCCGCGGGACTCCCGGTTTGAGAATATGATGATAATGTGCATACTTCTAGACTTAGGCTTAAAAACTTGGCGTTAGAGGGTGAAAACTCGAAACAACCCTTTAACGGCCCTGTGGGTGGTACTAACACCTCCCACGGTACCAATGTAACTCGTAGAAACTGCCCCCGCAATCGCGGGACTCCCGATTTGAGAATACGATGATAATTTGCATATTCCTATACTTAGGCTTAGAAACATGGCGTTAGAGGGTGAAAACTCGAAACAACCCTTTAACGACCCCGTGGGTGGCACCAACACCTCCCACGGGACCAATGTAACTCATAGGAACTGACCCCGCAGCCGCGGGACTCCCGGTTTGAGAATAAGATAATAATTTACATATTTCTAGACTTAGTCTTAAAAACATGGCGTTAGAGGGTGAAAACTCGAAACAACCCTTTAACGGCACCGTGGGTGGTTCCAACACCTCCCACGGGACCAATGTAACTCGTAGGAACTGACCCCGCAGCCGCGGGACTCCGGATTTGAGAATACGATGACAATTTGCATATTTATAGGCTTAGTCTTAAAAACATGGTGTTAGAGGGTGAAAACTCGTAACAACCATTTAACTACCCCGTGGGTGGCACCTACACCTCCCACGGGACCAATGTAACTCGTAGGGACTGACCTCGCAGCCGCGGGACTCCCAATTTCAGAATATGATGATAATTTCCATATTTCTAGACTTAGGCTTAAAAATATGGCGTTAGAGGGTGAAAACTCGAAACAGCCCCCGAACGACCCCGTGGGTGGCACCAACACCTCCCACGGAACCAATGTAACTCGTAGGAACTGATCCCGCAGCCACAGGACTCCCGATTTGAGAATACAAAGGTAATTTGCATATTTCTAGACTTATTCAAAACTTGGCGTTAGAGGGTGAAAACTCAAAATAGTCCCCGAACGTCCCCGTGGGTGGCACCAACACCTCCCAGGGGACCAATGTAACTCGTAAAAACTGGCCCCGCAGCCGCTGGACTCCCGGTTTGAGAATACGATGATAATTTGCATATTTCTAGACTTAGGCTTAAAAACAAGGCGTTAGAGGGTGAAAACTCGAAACAACCCTTTAACGGCCCCGTGGGTGGTACTAACCCCTCCCACGGGACCAATGTAACTCGTAGGAACTGACCCCGCAGCCGCGGGACTCCCGATTTGAGAATACGACGACAATTTGCATATTTTTAGACTTTGGCTTAAAAACATGGTGTTAGAGGTTGAAAACTCGAAACAACCATTTAACGACCCCGTGGGTGGCACCAACACCTCCCACGAGACCAATGTAACTCGTAGAAACTGACCGCGCAGTCGCGGGTCTCCCGGATTGAGAATACGACGGTTATTTGCATATTTCTAGACTTTGGCTAAAAAACATGGCGTTAGAGGAAAAGAACTTAAAACAGCCCTCTAACGGCCCTGTGGGTGGCACCAACACCTCCCACGGGACCAATGTAACTCGTAGGAACTAACCCCGCAGCCGCGGGACTCCCGATTTGAGAATATGATGATAATTTGTATATTTCTAGACTTTTACTTCAAAACATGGCGTTAGAGAGTGAAAACTCGAAACAGCCCCCTAACGGCCCCGTGGGTGGCACCAACACCTCCCACAGAACCAATGTAACTTGTAGGAACTGATCCCGCAGCCACGGGACTCCCGATTTGAGAATACGAAGGTAATTTGCATATTTCTAGACTTATTCAAAACTTGGCGTTAGAGGGTGAAAACTCAAAACAGTCCCCGAACGTCCCCGTGGGTGGCACCAACACCTCCCACGGGACCAATGTAACTCGTAGAAACTGGCCCCGCAGCCGCGGGACTCCCGGTTTGAGAATACGATGATAATTTGCATATTTCTAAACTTAGGCTTAAAAACATGGCGTTAGAGGGTGAAAACTCGAAACAGCCCCCGAACGGCCCCGTGGGTGGTACCAACACCTCCCACGGGACCAATGTAACTCGTAGGAACTGACCCCACCGCCGCGGGACTCCCGGTTTGAGAATATGATGATAATGTGCATACTTCTAGACTTAGGCTTAAAAACTTGGCGTTAGAGGGTGAAAACTCGAAACAACCCTTTAACGGCCCTGTGGGTGGTACTAACACCTCCCACGGTACCAATGTAACTCGTAGAAACTGCCCCCGCAATCGCGGGACTCCCGATTTGAGAATACGATGATAATTTGCATATTCCTATACTTAGGCTTAGAAACATGGCGTTAGAGGGTGAAAACTCGAAACAACCCTTTAACGACCCCGTGGGTGGCACCAACACCTCCCACGGGACCAATGTAACTCATAGGAACTGACCCCGCAGCCGCGGGACTCCCGGTTTGAGAATAAGATAATAATTTACATATTTCTAGACTTAGTCTTAAAAACATGGCGTTAGAGGGTGAAAACTCGAAACAGCCCCCGAACGGCCCCGTGGGTGGCACCAACACCTCCAACAGAACCAATGTAACTCGTAGGAACTGATCCCACAGCCACAGGACTCCCGATTTGAGAATACGAAGGTAATTTGCATATTTCTAGACTTATTCAAAACTTGGCGTTAGAGGGTGAAAACTCAAAACAATCCCCGGACATCCCCGTGGGTGGCCCCAACACCTCCCACGGAACCAATCTAACTCGTAGAAACTGACCCCGCAGCCGCGGGACTCCCGGTTTGAGAATACGATGATAATTTGCATATTTCTAGACTTAGGCTTAAAAATAAGGCGTTAGAGGGTGAAAACTCGAAACAACCCTTTAATGGCCCCGTGGGTGGTACCAACCCCTCCCACGGGACCAATGTAACTCGTAGGAACTGACCCCGCAGCCGCGGGACTCCCGATTTGAGAATACGATGACAATTTGCATATTTCTAGACTTAGTCTTAAAAACATGGTGTTAGAGGGTGAAAACTCGTAACAACCATTTAACTACCCCGTGGGTGGCACCTACACCTCCCACGGGACCAATGTAACTCGTAGGAACTGACCTCGCAGCCGCGGGACTCCCAATTTCAGAATATGATGATAATTTCCATATTTCTAGACTTAGGTTTAAAAATATGGCGTTAGAGGGTGAAAACTCGAAACAGCCCCCGAACGGCCCCGTGGGTGGCACCAACACCTCCCACAGAACCAATGTAACTCGTAGGAACTGATCCCGCAGCCACAGGACAACCGATTTGAGAATACGAAGGTAATTTCCATATTTCTAGACTTATTCAAAACTTGGCGTTAGAGGGTGAAAACTCAAAACAGTCCCCGAACGTCCCCGTGGGTGGCACCAACACCTCCCAGGGGACCAATGTAACTCGTAGAAACTGGCCCCGCAGCCGCGGGACTCCCGGTTTGAGAATACGATGATAATTTGCATATTTCTAGACTTAGGCTTAAAAACATGGCGTTAGAGGGTGAAAACTCGAAACAACCCTTTAACGGCCCCGTGGGTGGTACTAACCCCTCCCACGGGACCAATGTAACTCGTAGGAACTGACCCCGCAGCCGCGGGACTCCCGATTTGAGAATACGACGACAATTTGCATAGTTTTAGACTTTGGCTTAAAAACATGGTGTTAGAGGTTGAAAACTCGAAACAACCATTTAACGACCCCGTGGGTGGCACCAACACCTCCCACGGGACCAATGTAACTCGTAGGAACTGACCTCGCAGCCGCGGGACTCCTGGTTTGAGAATATGATGATAATTTCCATATTTCTAGACTTAGGCTTAAAAACATGGCGTTAGAGGGCGAAACAGCCCCCGAACGGCCCCGTGGGTGGCACCAACACCTCCCACGGGACCAATGTAACTCGTAGGAGCTGACCCCGCAGTCGCGGGACTCCCGGTTTGAGAATACGAAGGTAATTTGCACATTTCTAAACTTATTCAAAACTTGGCGTTATAGGGTGAAAACTCGAAACAACCCCCGAACGTCCCCATGGGTGGCACCAACACCTCCCACGGGACCAATGTAACTCGTAGGAACTGACCCCGCCACAGCGGGACTCCCGGTTTCAGAATATGATGATAATGGGCACACTTCTAGACTTAGGCTTAAAAACTTGGCGTTAGAGGGTGAAAACTCGAAACAACCTTTAACGGCCCTGTGGGTGGTACCAACACCTCCCACGGGACAAATGTAACTCGTAGGAACTGCCCCCGCAATCGCGGGACTCCCGATTTGAGAATACGATGAAAATTTGCATATTTCTAGACTTAGGCTTAAAAACAAGGCGTTAGAGGGTGAAAACTCGAAACAACCCTTTAACGACCCCGTGGGTGGCACCAACACCTCCCAAGGGACCAATGTAACTCATAGGAACTGACCCCGCAGCCGCGGGACTCCCGGTTTGAGAATAAGATAATAATTTACATATTTCCACACTTAGTCTTAAAAACATGGCGTTAGAGGGTGAGAACTCGAAACAGCCCCCGAATGTTTTCGTGGGTGGCACCAATACCTCCCATGGGACCAATGTAACTCGTAGGAACTGAACCCACAGTCGCGGGTCTCCCGGTTTGAGAGTACGACGGTAATTTGCATATTTCTAGACTTAGGCTTAGAATATGGTGTTAGGGGGTGAGAACTAGAAACAGGCCCCGCAGGTCCCCGTGGGTGGCACCAACACCTCCCACGGGACCAATGTAACTCGTAGGAACTGACCCCGCAGTCGCGGGTCTCACAGATTGAGAATACGACGGTCATGTGCATATTTCTAGACTTTGTCTTAAAAACATGGCGTTAGAGGGAGAGAACTTGAAACAGCCCTCTAATGGCCCTGTGGGTGGCACCAACACCTCCCACGGGACCAATGTAACTCGTAGGAACTAACCCAGCAGCCGTGGGACACCCGGTTTGAGAATATGATGATAATTTGTATATTTCTAGACTTTTACTTCCAAACATGGCGTTAGAGAGTGAAAACTCGAAACAGCCCCCGAATGACCCCGTGGGTGGCACCAACACCTCCCACAGAACCAATGTCACTCGTAGGAACTGATCCCGCAGCCACAGGACTCCCGATTTGAGAATACGAAGGTAATTTGCATATTTCTAGACTTATTCAAAACTTGGCGTTAGAGGGTGAAAACTCAAAACAGTCCCCGAACATCCCCGTGGGTGGCACCAACACCTCCCACGGAACCAATGTAACTCGTAGAAACTGACCCCGCAGCCGCGGGACTCCCGGTTTGAGAATACGATGATTATTTGTATATTTCTAGACATAGGCTTAAAAACATGGCGTTAGAGGTTGAAAACTTGAAACAACCCTTTAACGGCACCGTGGGTGGTACCAACACCTCCCACGGGACCAATGTAACTCGTAGGAACTGACCCCGCAGCCGCGGGACTCCCGATTTGAGAATACGACGACAATTTGGATATTTCTAGACTTAGGTTTAAAAATATGGCGTTAGAGGGTGAAAACTCGAAACAGCCCCCGAACGGCCCCGTGGGTGGCACCAACACCTCCCACAGAACCAATGTAACTCGTAGGAACTGATCCCGCAGCCACAGGACAACCGATTTGAGAATACGAAGGTAATTTCCATATTTCTAGACTTATTCAAAACTTGGCGTTAGAGGGTGAAAACTCAAAACAGTCCCCGAACGTCCCCGTGGGTGGCACCAACACCTCCCAGGTGACCAATGTAACTCGTAGAAACTGGCCCCGCAGCCGCGGGACTCCCGGTTTGAGAATACGATGATAATTTGCATATTTCTAGACTTAGGCTTAAAAACATGGCGTTAGAGGGTGAAAACTCGAAACAACCCTTTAACGGCCCCGTGGGTGGTACTAACCCCTCCCACGGGACCAATGTAACTCGTAGGAACTGACCCCGCAGCCGCGGGACTCCCGATTTGAGAATACGACGACAATTTGCATAGTTTTAGACTTTGGCTTAAAAACATGGTGTTAGAGGTTTAAAACTCGAAACAACCATTTAACTACCCCGTGGGTGGCACCTACACCTCCCACGGGACCAATGTAACTCATAGGAACTGACCTCGCTGCCACGGGACTCCCAATTTGAGAATATGATGATAATTTCCATATTTCTAAACTTAGGCTTAAAAATATGGCGTTAGAGGGTGAAAACTCGAAACAGCCCCCGAACAGCCCCGTGGGTGGCTCCAACACCTCCCACGGGACCAATGTAACTCGTAGGAGCCGACCCCGCAGTCGCGGGACTCCCGGTTTGAGAATACGAAGGTAATTTGCACATTTCTAGACTTATTCAAAACTTGGCGTTAGAGGGTGAAAACTCGAAATAGCCCCCGAACGTCCCCGTGGGTTGCACCAACACCTCACACAGGACCAATGTAACTCATAGGAACTGACCCCGCCGCCGCGGGACTCCCGGTTTGAGAATACGATGATAATTTGCATACTTCTAGACTTAGGCTTAAAAACATGGCGTTAGAGGGTGAAAACTCGAAACAACCCTTTAACGGCCCCGTGGGTGGTACCAACACCTCCCACGTGACCATTGTAACTCGTAGGAACTGACCCTGCAATCGCGGGACTCCCGATTTTAGAATACGACGATAATTTGCATATTTCTAGACTTAGTCTTAAAAACATGGCGTTAGAGGGTGAAAAATCGAAACAACCCTTTAACGACCCCGTGGGTGGCACCAACACCTCCCACGGGTTCAATGTAACTCATAGGAACTGACCCCGCAGCCGCGGGACTCCCGGTTTGAGAATAAGATAATAATTTACATATTTCTAGACTTAGGCTTAAAAACATGGCGTTAGATGGTGAGAACTCGAAACATCCCCCGAACGTTTTCATGGGTGGCACCAATACCTCCCACGGGACCAATGAAACTCGTAGGAACTGATCCCACAGCCGCGGGTCTCCCGGTTTGAGAGTACGATGGTAACTTATATATTTCTAGACTTAGGCTTAAAAACATGGTGTTTGGGGGTGAGAACTAGAAATAGCCCCCGCAGGTCCCCATGGGTGGCACCAACACCTCCCACGGGACCAATGTAACTCGTAGAAACTGACCCCGCAGTCGCGGGTCTTCTGGATTGAGAATACGACGGTTATTTGCATATTTCTAGACTTTGTCTTAAAAACATGGCGTTAGAGGGAGAGAACTTGAAACATCCCTCTAACGGCCCTGTGGGTGGCACCAACACCTCCCACGGGACCAGTGTATCACATAGGAACTAACCCCGCAGCCGCGGGACTCCCGGTTTGAGAATATGATGAAAATTTGTATATTTCTAGACTTTTACTTCAAAACATGGCGTTAGAGAGTGAAAACTCAAAACATCCCCCGAACGGCCCCGTGGGTGGCACCAACACCTCCCACAGAACCAATGTAACTCGTAGGAACTGACCCCGTAGCCCCGGGTCTCCCAGTTTGAGAATACGAAGGTAATTTGCATATTTCTAGACTTATTCAAAACTTGGCATTAGAGGGTGAAAACACGAAACTGCCCCCGAACGTCCCTATAGGTGGCACCAACACCTCCCACGGGACCAATGTAAGTCGTAGGAACTGACCCCGCAGTCGCGGGTCTCCCGGTTTTAGAATACGATGACAATTTGCATATTTCTAGACTTAGTCTTAAAAACTTGGTGTTAGAGGGTGAAAACTCGAAACAACCCATTAACGGCCCCTTGGGTTGTACTAACCCCTCCCACGGGACCAATGTAACTCGTAGGAACTGACCCGGCAGCCGCGGGACTCCCGATTTGAGAATACGATGATAATTTGCATATTTCTAGACTTTGGCTTAAAAACATGGTGTTAGATGTTGAAAACTCGAAACAACCATTTAACGACCCCGTGGGTGGCACCAACACCTACCACGGGACAAATGTAACTCGTAGGAACTGACCCCGCAGTCGCGGGTCTCCCGGATTGAGAATACGACGGTTATTTGCATATTTCTAGACTTTGGCTTAAAAACATGGCGTTAGAGGGAAAGAACTTGAAACAGCCCTCTAACGGCCCTGTGGGTGGCCTTAACACCTCCCACGGGACCAATGTAACTCGTAGGAACTAACCCCGCAGCCGCGGGACTCGCGGTTTGAGAATATGATGATAATTTGTATATTTCTAGACTTTTACTTCAAAACATGGCGTTAGAGAGTGAAAACTCGAAACAGCCCCCGAACGGCCCCGTGGGTGGCACCAACATCTCCCACAGAACCAATGTAACTCGTAGGAGCCGACCCCGCAGTCGCGGGACTCCCGGTTTGAGAATACGAAGGTAATTTGCACATTTCTAGACTTATTCAAAACTTGGCGTTAGAGGGTGAAAACTCGAAATAGCCCCCGAACGTCCCCGTGGGTTGCACCAACACCTCACACAGGACCAATGTAACTCATAGGAACTGACCCCGCCGCCGCGGGACTCCCGGTTTGAGAATACGATGATAATTTGCATACTTCTAGACTTAGGCTTAAAAACATGGCGTTAGAGGGTGAAAACTCGAAACAACCCTTTAACGGCCCCGTGGGTGGTACCAACACCTCCCACGTGACCATTGTAACTCGTAGGAACTGACCCTGCAATCGCGGGACTCCCGATTTTAGAATACGACGATAATTTGCATATTTCTAGACTTAGTCTTAAAAACATGGCGTTAGAGGGTGAAAAATCGAAACAACCCTTTAACGACCCCGTGGGTGGCACCAACACCTCCCACGGGTTCAATGTAACTCATAGGAACTGACCCCGCAGCCGCGGGACTCCCGGTTTGAGAATAAGATAATAATTTACATATTTCTAGACTTAGGCTTAAAAACATGGCGTTAGATGGTGAGAACTCGAAACATCCCCCGAACGTTTTCATGGGTGGCACCAATACCTCCCACGGGACCAATGAAACTCGTAGGAACTGATCCCACAGCCGCGGGTCTCCCGGTTTGAGAGTACGATGGTAACTTATATATTTCTATACTTAGGCTTAAAAACATGGTGTTTGGGGGTGAGAACTAGAAATAGCCCCCGCAGGTCCCCATGGGTGGCACCAACACCTCCCACGGGACCAATGTAACTCGTAGAAACTGACCCCGCAGTCGCGGGTCTTCTGGATTGAGAATACGACGGTTATTTGCATATTTTTAGACTTTGTCTTAAAAACATGGCGTTAGAGGGAGAGAACTTGAAACATCCCTCTAACGGCCCTGTGGGTGGCACCAACACCTCCCACGGGACCAGTGTATCACATAGGAACTAACTCCGCAGCCGCGGGACTCCCGGTTTGAGAATATGATGATAATTTGTATATTTCTAGACTTTTACTTCAAAACATGGCGTTAGAGAGTGAAAACTCAAAACATCCCCCGAACGGCCCCGTGGGTGGCACCAACACCTCCCACAGAACCAATGTAACTCGTAGGAACTGACCCCGTAGCCCCGGGTCTCCCAGTTTGAGAATACGAAGGTAATTTGCATATTTCTAGACTTATTCAAAACTTGGCATTAGAGGGTGAAAACACGAAACTGCCCCCGAACGTCCCTATAGGTGGCACCAACACCTCCCACGGGACCAATGTAAGTCGTAGGAACTGACCCCGCAGTCGCGGGTCTCCCGGTTTTAGAATACGATGACAATTTGCATATTTCTAGACTTAGTCTTAAAAACTTGGTGTTAGAGGGTGAAAACTCGAAACAACCCATTAACGGCCCCTTGGGTTGTACTAACCCCTCCCACGGGACCAATGTAACTCGTAGGAACTGACCCGGCAGCCGCGGGACTCCCGATTTGAGAATACGATGATAATTTGCATATTTCTAGACTTTGGCTTAAAAACATGGTGTTAGATGTTGAAAACTCGAAACAACCATTTAACGACCCCGTGGGTGGCACCAACACCTACCACGGGACAAATGTAACTCGTAGGAACTGACCCCGCAGTCGCGGGTCTCCCGGATTGAGAATACGACGGTTATTTGCATATTTCTAGACTTTGGCTTAAAAACATGGCGTTAGAGGGAAAGAACTTGAAACAGCCCTCTAACGGCCCTGTGGGTGGCCTTAACACCTCCCACGGGACCAATGTAACTCGTAGGAACTAACCCCGCAGCCGCGGGACTCCCGGTTTGAGAATATGATGATAATTTGTATATTTCTAGACTTTTACTTCAAAACATGGTGTTAGAGAGTGAAAACTCGAAACAGCCCCCGAACGGCCCCGTGGGTGGCACCAACATCTCCCACAGAACCAATGTAACTCGTAGGAACTGGTCCCGCAACCACGGGACTCACGGTTTGAGAATACGAAGGTAATTTGCACATTTCTAGACTTATTCAAAACATGGCATTAGAGGGTGAAAACACGAAACAGCACCCGAACGTCCCCGTGGGTGGCACCAACACCTCCCAGGGGACCAATGTAACTCGTAGAAACTGGCCCCGCAGCCGCGGGACTTCCGGTTTGAGAATACGATGATAATTTGCATATTTCTAGACTTAGGCTTAAAAACATGGCGTTAGAGAGTGAAAACTCGAAACAACCCTTTAACGGCCCCGGGGGTGGTACCAACCCCTCCCACGGGACCAATGTAACTCATAGGAACTGACCCCGTAGCCGCGGGACTCCCGATTTGAGAATACGACGACAATTTGCATATTTTTAGACTTTGGCTTAAAAACATGGTTTTAGAGGTTGAAAACTCGAAACAACCATTTAACTACCCCGTGGGTGGCACCAACACCTCCCACGGGACCAATGTAACTCGTAGGAACTGACCCCATAGTCGCGGGTCTCCCGAATTGAGAATACGACGGTTATTTGCATATTTCTAGAATTTGGCTTAAAACATGGCGTTAGAGGGAAAGAACTTGAAACAGCCCTCTAACGGCCCTGTGGGTGGCACGAACACCTCCCACGCGACCAATGTAACTCGTAGGAACTAACCCCGTAGCCGCGGGACTCCCGATTTAAGAATATGATGATAATTTGTATATTTCTAGACTTTTACTTCAAAATATGGCGTTAGAGAGTGAAAACTCGAAACAACCCCCGAACGGCCCGGTGGGTGGCACCAACACCTCCCACAGAACCAATGTAACTCGTAGGAACTGATCCCGCAGCCACGGGACTCACGGTTTGAGAATACGAAGGTAATTTTCACATTTCTAGACTTATTCAAAACTTGGCGTTAGAGGGTGAAAACATGAAATAGCCCCTGAACGTCCCTGTGGGAGGCACCAACACCTCCCACGGGACCAATGTAACTCGTAGGAACTGACCCCACAGTCGCGGGTTTCCCGGTTTTAGAATACGACGACAATTTGCATATTTCTAGACTTAGTCTTAAAAACATGGTGTTAGAGGGTGAAAACTCGAAACAACCCATTAACGACCCCGTGGGTGGCACCTACACCTCCCACGGGACCAATGTAACTCGTAGGAATTGGCCTCGCAGCCGCAGGACTCCCGGTTTGAGAATATGATGATAATTTCCATATTTCTAGACTTAGGCTTGAAAACATGGCGTTAGAGGGTGAAAACCTGAAACAGCCCCCGAACGGCCCCGTGGGTGGCACCAACACCTCCCACGGGACCAATGTAACTCTTAGGAGCTGACCCCGCCCTCGCGCGACTCCCGATTTGAGAATACGAAGTTAATTTACATATTTCTAGACTTATTCAAAACTTGGCGTTAGAGGGTGAAAACTCAAAATAGCCCCCGAACGTCCCTGTGGGTGGCACCAACACCTCCCACGGGACCAATGTGACTTGTAGGAACTGACCCCACCGCCGCGGGACTCCTGGTTTGAGAATACGATGATAATTTACATATTTCTAGACTTAGGCTTAAAAACATGGCGTTAGAGGGTGAAAATTCGAAACAACCCTTTAACGGCCCCGTGGGTGGTACCAAGACCTCCCACGGGACCAATGTAACTCGTAGGAACTGACCCCGCAACCGCGGGACTCCCGATTTGAGAATACGATGATAATTTGGATATTTCTAGACTTAGGCTTAAAAACATGGCGTTAGAGGGTGAAAACTCGAAACAACCCTTTAACGACCCCGTGGGTGGCACCTACACCTCCCACGGGACCAATATAACTCGTAGGAACTGACCTCGTAGCCGCTGGACTCCCAGTTTGAGAATACGACGATAATTTTCATATTTCTAGACTTAGGCTTAAAAACATCGCGTTAGAGGGTGACAACTCGAAACAGCCACCGAACGTCCCCGTGGGTGGTACCAACACCTCCCACGGGACCAATGTAACTCGTAGGAACTGACCCCGCCTCCGCGGGACTCCTGGTTTGAGAATACTATGATAATTTTCATATTTCTAGACTTAGCCTTAAAAACATGGCGTTAGAGGATGAAAACTCAAAAAAATCCTTTAACGACCTCGTGGGTGGCACCAAAACCTCCCACGGGACCAATGTAACTCATAGGAACTGACCCCGCAGCCGCGGGACTCCCAGTTTGAGAATAAGATAATAATTTACATATTTCTAGACTTGGGCTTAAAAACATGGCGTTAGAGGGTGAGAACTCGAAACAGCCTCCGAATGGCCCTGTGGGTGGCACCAACACCTCTCACGGGACCAATATAACCCATAGGAACCGACCCCGTAGCCCCGGGTCTCCCAGTTTGAGAATACGAAGGTAATTTGCATATTTCTAGACTTATTCAAAACTTGGCATTAGAGGGTGAAAACACGAAACTGCCCCCGAACGTCCCTATGGGTGGCACCAACACCTCCCACGGGACCAATGTAAGTCGTAGGAAATGACCCCGCAGTTGCGGGTCTCCCGGTTTTAGAATACGATGACAATTTGCATATTTCTAGACTTAGTCTTAAAAACATGGTGTTAGAGGGTGAAAACTCGAAACAATACATTAACGAGCCCGTGGGTGGCACCTACACCTCCCACAGGTCCAATGTAACTTGTAGGAACTGGCCTCGCAGCCGCGGGACTCCCGGTTTGAGAATATGATGATAATTTCCATATTTCTAGACTTAGGCTTAAAAACATGGCGTTAGAGGGTGAAAACTCGAAACAGCCCCCGAATGGCCCCGTGGGTAGCACCAACACCTCCCACGGGACCAATGTAACTCGTAGGAGATGACCCCGCACTCGCGGGACTCCCGGTTTGAGAATACGAAGGTAATTTACATAATTCTAGACTTATTCAAAACTTGGCGTTAGAGACTGAAAACTCAAAACAGCCCCCGAACGTCCCCGTGGGTGTACCAACACCTCCCATAGGACCAATGTAACTCGTAGGAACTGACCCCGCAACCGCGGGACTCCCGATTTGAGAATACGATGATAATTTTGATATTTCTAGACTTAGGCTTAAAAACATGGCGTTAGAGGGTGAAAACTCGAAACAACCCTTTACCGACCCCGTGGGTGGCACCAACACCTCCCACGGGACCAATGAAACTCGTAGGAACTGACCCCGCCGTCGCGGGACTCCTGGTTTGAGAATACTATGATCATTTGAATATTTCTAGACTTAGGCTTAAAAACATGGAGTTAGAGGGTGAAAACTCGAAACAACCCTTTAACGGCCCCGTGGGTGGTACCAACACCTCCCACGGGACCAGTGTAACTCGTAGGAACTGACCCCGCAGCCGCGGGTCTCCCGGTTTGAGAGTACGACAGTAATTTGCATATTTTTAGAATTTGGCTTAAAAACTTGGCGTTAGAGGGTGAGAACTCGAAACAACCCCCGAACGTCTTCGTGGGTGGCACTAACACCTCCCACGGGACCAATGTAACTCGAAGGAACTGACCCCACAGTTGCGGTTTGAGAGTACGACGGTAATTTGCATATTTAGAGACTTGGGTTAAAAAACTTGGTGTTAGGTGGTGAGAACTAGAAATAACCCCCGCATGTCCCCGTGGGTGGCACCAACACCTCCCACGGGACCAATGTAACTCGTAGGAACTGACCCCGCAGTCGCGGGTCTCCCGGTTTGAGAATACGACTGTTATTTGTATATTTCTAGACTTTGGTTTAAAAACATGGCGTTAGAGGGAGAGAACTTGAAACAGCCCTCTAACGGCCCTGTGGGTGGCCCCAACACCTCCCACGGGACCAATGTAACTCATAGGAACTAAACTCGCAGCAGCGGGACTCCCGGTTTGAGAATATGATGATAATTTGTATATTTCTAGACTTAGACTTCAAAACATGGCGTTAGAGAGTGAAAACTCGAAACAGCTCCCGAACGACCTCGTGGGTGGCACCAACACCTCCCACAGGACCAATGTAACTAGTAGGAACTGACCCCGCAGCCGCGGGACTCCCGGTTTGAGAATATGAAGGTAATTTGCAAAATTGGAGACTTATTCAAAACTTAGCGTTAGAGGGTGAAAACTCGAAACAGAACCCGAACGTCCCCATGGGTGGCACCAACACCTCCCACAGGACCAATATAATTCGCAGAAACTGACCCCGCTGCAGCGGGACTCCCGATATGAGAATACGATGATAATTTGAATATTTCTAGACTTAGGCTTAAAAACATGGCGTCAGAGGGTGAAAACTCAAAACAACCCTTTAATGGCCCCGTCGGTGGTACCAACACCTCCCACGGGACCAATGTAACTCGTAGGAACTGACCCCGCAGCCGCGGGACTCCCGATTTTAAAATACCATGAAAATTTGCATATTTTTAGACTTAGTCTTAAAAACATGGTGTTAGAGGGTGAAAACTCGTAACAACCATTTAACGACCCCGTGGGTGGCACCTACACCTCCCACAGGACCAATGCAACTCGTAGAAACTGAACTCGCAGCCGCGGGACTCCGGGTTTGAGAATATGATGATAATTTGCATATTTCTGAACTTAGGCTTAAAAACATGGAATTAGAGGTTCAAAACTCGAAAAAGCCCCCGAACGGCCCCGTGGGTGGCACCAACACCTCCCACGGGACCAATGTAACTCGTAGGAACTGACCCCGCAGTCGCGGGCTCTCGGTTTGAAAATACGAAGGTAATTTGAACATTTCTAGACTTATTCAAAACTTGGCGTTAGAGCGTGAAAATTCGAAACAGCACCCGAACGGCCCCGTGGGTGGCTCCAACACCTTCCACGGGACCAATGTAACTCGTAGGAACTGACCCCGCAGCCGCGGGTCTCCTGGTTTGAGAGTACGACGGTAGTTTGTATATTTCTAGACTTAGGCTTAAATATATGGTGTTAGGGGTGAGAACAAGTAACAGCCCCCGCACGTCCCCGTGGGTGGTACCAACACCTCCCACGGGACCAATGTAACTCGTAGCAATTGACCCCGCAGTTGCGGGTCTCCCGGTTTGAGAATACGACAGTTATTTGCATATTTATTGACTTTGGCTTAAAAACATGGCGTTAGATGGAGAGAACTCGAAATAGCCCTCTAACGGCCCTGTGGGTGGCACCAACACCTCCCACGGGACCAATGTAACTCGTAGGAACTAACCCTACAGCCACGGGACTCCCGGTTTGAGAATATGATGATAATTTGTATATTTCTAGACTTTGACTTAAAAATATGGCTTTAGAGAGTGAAAACTCAAAACAGCCCCCGAACAGCCCTGTGGGTGGAACCAACACCTCTCACGGGACCAATATAACCCATAGGAACTGACCCCGCAGCCGCGGGACTCTCGGTTTGAGAATACGACGACAATTTGCATATTTCTAGACTTAGTCTTAAAAACATGGTGTTAGAGGGTGAAGACTCGAAAAAACCCATTAACGACCCCGTGGGTGGCACCTACACCTCCCATGGGTCCAATGTAACTTGTAGGAACTGGCCTCGCAGCCGCGGGACTCCCGGTTTGAGAATAAGATGATAATTTCCATATTTCTAGACTTAGGCTTAAAAACATGGCGTTAGAGGATGAAAACTCGAAACAGCCCCCGAACGGCCCCGTGGGTGGCACCAACACCTCCCACGGGACCAATGTAACTCGTAGGAGCTGACCCCGCACTCGCGGGACTCCCGGTTTGAGAATACGAAGGTAATTTACATATTTCTAGACTTATTCAAAACTTGGCGTTAGAGGGTGAAAACTCGAAACAGCCCCCGAACGTCCCAGTGGGTGGCACCAACATTTCCCACGGGACCAATGTTACTCGTAGGAACTGACCCCGCCGCCGCGGGACTCCTGGTTTGAGAATACGATGATAATTTACATATTTCTAGACTTAGGCTTAAAAATATGGCGTTAGAGGGTGAAAACTCGAAACAACCCTTTAACGGCCCCGTGGGTGGTACCAACACCTCCCACAGGACCAATGTAACTCATAGGAACTGACCCCGCAACCGCGGGACTCCCGATTTGAGAATAAGATGATAATTTTGATATTTCTAGACTTAGGCTTAAAACATGGCGTTAGAGGGTGAAAACTCGAAACAACCCTTTACCGACCCCGTGGGTGGCACCAACACCTCCCACGGGACCCAGCGTAACTCGTAGGAACTGACCCCGCCGCCGCGGGACTCCTGGTTTGAGAATACTATGATAATTTGAATATTTCTAGACTTAGGCTTAAAAACATGGAGTTAGAGGGTGAAAACTCGAAACAACCCTTTAACGGCCCCGTGGGTGGTACCAACACCTCCCACGGGACCAGTGTAACTCGTAGGAACTGACCCCGCAGCAGCGGGTCTCCCGGTTTGAGAGTACGACGTTAATTTGCATATTTTTAGAATTTGGCTTAAAAACATGGCGTTAGAGGGTGAGAACTCGAAACAGCCCCCGAACGTCTTCGTGGGTGGCACCAACACCTCCCACGGGACCAATGTAACTCACAGGAACTGGCCCCACAGCCGCGGGCCTCCCGGTTTGAGAGTACGACGGTAATTTGTATATTTAGAGACTTAGGCTAAAAAACATGGTGTTAGGTGGTGAGAACTAGAAACAACCCCCGCATGTCCCCGTGGGTGGCACCAACACCTCCCACGGGACAAATGTAACTCGTAGGAACTGACCCCGCAGTCGCGGGTCTCCCGATTTGAGAATACGACGGTTATTTGTATATTTCTAGACTTTGGCTTAAAAACATGGCGTTAGAGGGAGAGAACTTGAAACCGCTCTCTAACGGCCCTGTGGGTGGCTCCAACACCTCCCACGGGACCAATGTAACTCGTAGGAACTAAACCCGCAGCAGCGGGACTCCCGGTTTGAGAATATGATGATAATTTGTATATTTATAGACTTAGACTTCAAAACATGGTGTTAGAGAGTCAAAACTCAAAACAGCTCCCGAACGACCTCGTGGGTAGCACCAACACCTCCCACAGGACCAATGTAACTAGTAGGAACTGACCCCGCAGCCGCGGGACTCCCGGTTTGAGAATATGAAGGTAATTTGCAAAATTGGAGACTTATTCAAAACTTGGCGTTAGAGGGTGAAAACTCGAAACAGCCCCCGAACGTCCGCATGGGTGGCACCAACACCTCCCACGGGACCAATGTAACTCGTAGAAACTGAGCCCGCAGCAGCGGGACTCCCGGTCTGAGAATACGATGATAATTTGCATATTTCTAGACTTAGGCTTAAAAACATGGCGTTAGAGGGTGAAAACTCAAAACAACCCTTTAACGGCCCCGTCGGTGGTACCAACACCTCCCCCGGGACCAATGTAACTCGTAGGAACTGAACCCGTAGCCGCGGGACTCCCGCTTTGAGAATACGATGACAATTTCATATTTTTAGACATAGTCTTAAAAACATGGTGTTAGAGGGTGAAAACTCGTAACAACCATTTAACGACCCCGTGGGTGGCACCTACACCTCCCACAGGACCAATGCAACTAGCAGAAACTGAACTCGCAGCCGCGGGACTCCGGGTTTGAGAATATGATGATAATTTGCATATTTCTAGACTTAGGCTTAAAAACATAGAATTAGAGGTTCAAAACTCGAAACAGCCCCCGAACGGCCCCGTGGGTGGCACCAACACCTCCCACGAGACCAATGTCACTCGTAGGAACTGACCCCGCAGTCGCGGTCTCTCGGTTTGAGAATACGAAGGTAATTTGAATATTTCTAGACTTATTCAAAACTTGGCGTTAGAGCGTGAAAATTCGAAACAACCCCCGAACGGCCCCGTGGTGGCACCAACACCTCCCACGGGACCAATGTAACTCGTAGGAACTGACCCCGCAGCCGCGGGTCTCCCGGTTTGAGAGTACGACGGTAGTTTGCATATTTCTAGACTTGGGCTTAAATACATGGTGTTAGGCGTGAGAACAACTAACAGCCCCCGCACGTCCCCGTGGGTGGCACCAACACCTCCCACGGGACCAATGTAACTCGTAGGAACTGACCTCGCAGTTGCGGGTCTCCCGGTTTGAGAATACGACGGTTATTTGCATATTTCTAGACTTTGTCTTAAAAACATGGCGTTAGATGGACAGAACTCGAAACAGCCCTCTAACGGCCCTGTGGGTGGCACCAACACCTCCCACGGGACCAATGTAACTCGTAGGAACTAACCCTGCAGCCGCGGGACTCCCGGTTTGAGAATATGATGATAATTTGTATATTTCTAGACTTTGACTTAAACATATGGATTTAGCGAGTGAAAACTCGAAACAGCCCCGGAACAGCCCTGTGGGTGGCACCAACACCTCTCACGGGACCAATATAACCCGTAGGAACTGACCCCGCAGCCGCGGGACTCTCGGTTTGAGAATACGTTGACAATTTGCATATTTCTAGACTTAGTCTTAAAAACATTGTGTTAGAGGGTGAAAACTCGAAACGACCAATTAACGACCCCATGGGTGGCACCTACACCTCCCACGGGATCAATGTAACTCGTAGGAACTGACCTCGCAGCCGCGGGACTCCCGGTTTGAGAATATGATGATAATTTGCATATTTGTAGACTTAGGCTTAAAAACATGGCGTTTGAGGGTGAAAACTCGAAACAGCCCCCGAACGGCCCAGTGGGTGGCACCAACACCTCCTACAGTACCAATGTAACTCATAGGAACTGACCCCGCAGTTGCGGCACTCCCAGTTTGAGAATACGAAGGTAATTTGCATAGTTCTAGACTTATTCAAAACATGACGTTAGAGGATGAAAACTCGAAACAGCCACCGAACGTCCCCGTGGGTGGCACCAACACCTCCCACGGAACCAATGTAACTCGTAGGAACAGACCTCGCAGCCGCGGGACTCCCGATTTGAGAATACGATGATAATTTCCATATTTCTAGACTTAGGCTTAAAACATGGCGTTAGATGGTGAAAACTCGAAACAACCCTTTAACTACCCCGTGGGTGGCACCAACACCTCCCACGGGACCAATGTAAGTCGTAGGAACTGACCCCGCAGGCCGAGGGACTCCCGGTTTGAGAATACGACGATAATTTGCATATTTCTAGACTTAGGCTTAAAAACATGGCGTTAGAGGGTGACAACTCGAAACAGCCACCGAACGTCCCCGTGGGTGGCACCAACACCTCCCCCGGGACCAATGTAACTCGTAGGAACTGACCCCGTAGCCACGGGTCTCCTAGTTTGAGAATTCGACGATAATTTGCATATTTATAGACTTAGGCTTAAAAACATGGGTTTAGGGGGTGAGAACTAGAAACTGCCCCCGAACGGCCCCGTGGGTGGCACCAACACCTCCCACGGGACCAATTTAACTCGTAGGAACTGACCCCGCAGTCGTGGGTCTCCTGGATTGAGAGTACGATGGTAATTTGCATATTTCTAGACTTAGGCTTAAAAACATGGCGTTAGAGGGTGAGAACTCAAAACATCCCCCGGACGTCCTTGTGGGTGGCACCAACACCTACTACGGGATAAATGTAACTCGTAGGAACTGACCCCGCAGCAGTGGGACTCCCGGTCTGAGAATACGATGATAATTTGCATATTTCTAGACTTAAGCTTAAAAACATGGCGTTAGAGGGAGAAAACTTAAAACAACGCTTTAACGGCCCCGTCGGTGGTACCAACACCTCCCACGGGACCAATGTAACTCGTAGGAACTGACCCCGCAGCCGCGGGACTCCCGATTTGAGAATACGATGACAATTTGCATATTTTTAGACTTAATCTTAAAAACATGGTGTTAGAGGGTGAAAACTCGTAACAACAATTTAACGACCCCATGGGTGGCACCTACACCTCCCACAGGACCATTGCAACTCGTAGAAACTGAACTCACAGCCGCGGGACTCCGGGTTTGAGAATATGATGATAATTTGCGTATTTCTAGACTTAGGCTTAAAAACATGGAATTAGAGGTTCAAAACTCGAAACAGCCCCCGAACGACCCCGTGAGTGGCACCAACACCTCCCACGGGACCAATGTAACTCGTAGGAACTGACCTCGCAGTCGCGGGCTCTCGGTTTGAGAATACGAAGGTAATTTGAATATTTCTAGACTTATTCAAAACTTGGCGTTAGAGCGTGAAAAATCGAAACAGCCCCCGAACGGCCCCGTGGGTGGCACCAACACCTCCCACGTGACCAATGTAACTCGTAGGAACTGACCCCGCAGTCGCGGGTCTCCCGGATTGAGAATACGACGGTTATTTGTATATTTCTAGAGTTTGGCTTAAAAACATGGCGTTAGAGGGAAAGAACTTGAAACAACCGTCTAACGGCCCTGTGGGTGGCACCAACACCTCCCACGGGACCAATGTAACTCGTAGGAACTAACCCCGTAGCCGCGGGACTCCCGGTTTGAGAATATGATGATAATTTGTATATTTCTAGACTTTTACTTCAAAACATGGCGTTAGAGAGTGAAAACTCGAAACAGCTCTCTAACGGCCTTGTGGGTGGCACCAACACCTCCCACGGGACCAATGTAACTCGTAGGAACTAACCCTGCAGCCGCGGGACTCCCGGTTTGAGAATATGATGATAATTTGTATATTTCTAGACTTTGACTTAAAAATATGGCTTTAGAGAGTGAAAACTCGAAACAGCCCCCGAACGGCCCTGTGGGTGGCACCAACACCTCTCACGGGACCAATATAACCCGTAGGAACTGACCCCGCAGCCGCGGGACTCTTGGTTTGAGAATACGACGAGAAATTTAAATATTTCTAGATTTAGTCTTAAAAACATGGTGTTAGAGGGTGAAAACTCGAAACAACCCATTAACGACCCCGTGGGTGGTGCCTACACCTCCCACGGGTCCAATGTAACTTGTAGGAACTGGCCTCGTAGCCGCGGGACTCCCGGTTTGAGAATATGATGATAATTTCCATATTTCTAGACTTAGGCTTAAAAACATGGCGTTAGAGGGTCAAAACTCGAAACAGCCCCCGAACGGCCCCGTGGGTGGCACCAACACCTCCCACGGGACCAATGTAACTCGTAGGAGCTGACCCCGCACTCGCGGAACTCCCGGTTTGAGAATACGAAGGTAATTTACATATTTCTAGACTTATTCAAAACTTGGCGTTAGAGGGTGAAAACTCGAAACAGCCCCCGAATGTCCCCGTGGGTGGCACCAACATCTCCCACGGGACCAATGTAACTCGTAGGAACTGACCCCGCCGCCGCGGGACTCCTGGTTTGAGAATACGATGATAATTTACATGTTTCTATACTTAGGCTTAAAAACATGGCGTTAGAGGGTGAAAACTAGAAACAACCCTTTAACGGCCCCGTGGGTGGTACCAACACCTCCCACAGGACCAATGTAACTCGTAGGAACTGACCCCGCAACCGCGGGACTCCCGATTTGAGAATAAGATGGTAATTTTGATATTTCTAGACTTAGGCTTAAAACATGGCGTTAGAGGGTGAAAACTTGAAACAACCCTTTACCGACCCCGTGGGTGGCACCAACACCTCCCACGGGACCCAGCGTAACTCGTAGGAACTAACCCCGCCGCCGCGGGACTCCTGGTTTGAGAATACTATGATAATTTGAATATTTCTAGACTTAGGCTTAAAAACATGGAGTTAGAGGGTGAAAACTCGAAACAACCCTTTAACGGCCCCGTGGGTGGTACCAACACCTCCCACGGGACCAGTGTAACTCGTAGGAACTGACCCCGCAGCCGCGGGTCTCCCGGTTTGAGAGTACGACGGTAATTTTCATATTTTTAGACTTAGGCTTAAAAACATGGCGTTAGAGGGTGAGAACTCGAAACAGCCCCCGAACGTCTTCGTGGGTGGCACCAACACCTCCCACGGGACCAATGTAACTCGTAGGAACTGACCCCATAGCCGCGGGCCTCCCGGTTTGAGAGTACGACGGTAATTTGCATATTTAGAGACTTAGGCTAAAAAACATGGTGTTAGGTGGTGAGAACTAGAAACAACCCCCGCATGTTCCGTGGGTGGCACCAAATAAAATTCCACGGGACAAATGTAACTCGTAGGAACTGACCCCGCAGTCGCGGGTCTCCCGATTTGAGAATACGACGGTTATTTGTATATTTCTAGACTTTGGCTTAAAAACATGGCGTTAGAGGGAGAGAACTTGAAACCGCCCTCTAACGGCCCTGTGGGTGGCTCCAACACCTCCCACGGGACCAATGTAACTCGTAGGAACTAAACCCGGAGCAGCGGGACTCCCGGTTTGAGAATATGATGATAATTTGTATATTTCTAGACTTAGACTTCAAAACATGGCGTTAGAGAGTGAAAACTCGAAACAGCTCCAAAACGACCTCGTGGGTGGCACCAACACCTCCCACAGGACCAATGTAACTAGTCGGAACTGATCCCGCAGCCGCGGGACTCCCGGTTTGAGAATATGAAGGTAATTTGCAAAATTGGAGACTTATTCAAAACTTGGCGTTAGAGGGTGAAAACTCGAAACAGCCCCCGAACGTCCGCATGGGTGGCACCAACACCTCCCACGGGACCAATGTAACTCGTAGAAACTTAGCCCGCAGCAGCGGGACTCCCGGTCTGAGAATACGATGATAATTTGCATATTTCTAGACTTAGGCTTAAAAACATGGCGTTAGAGGGTGAAAACTCAAAACAACCCTTTAACGGCCCCGTCGGTGGTACCAACACCTCCCACGGGACCAATGTAACTCGTAGGAACTGACCCCGTAGCCCCGGGACTCCCGCTTTGAGAATATGATGACAATTTGCATATTTTTAGACTTAGTCTTAAAAACATGGTGTTAGAGGGTGAAAACTCGTAACAACCATTTAACGACCCCTTGGGTGGCACCTACACCTCCCACAGGACCAATGCAACTAGTAGAAACTGAACTCGCAGCCGCGGGACTCCGGGTTTGAGAATATGATGATAATTTGCATATTTCTAGACTTAGGCTTAAAAACATGGAAATAGAGGTTCAAAACTCGAAACAGCCCCCGAACGGCCCCGTGGGTGGCACTAACACCTCCCACGGGACCAATGTAACTCGTAGGAACTGACCCCGCAGTCGCGGTCTCTCGGTTTGATAATACGAAGGTAATTTGAATATTTCTAGACTTATTCAAAACTTGGTGTTAGAGCGTGAAAATTCGAAACAACCCCCGAACGGCCCCGTGGGTGGCACCAACACCTCCCACGGGACCAATGTAACTCGTAGGAACTGACCCCGCAGCCGCGGGTCTCCCGGTTTGAGAGTACGACGGTAGTTTGCATATTTCTAGACTTGGGCTTAAATACATGGTGTTAGGGGTGAGAATAACTAACAGCCCCCGCACGTCCCCGTGGGTGGCACCAACACCTCCCACGGGACCAATGTAACTCGTAGGAACTGACCTCGCAGTTGCGGGTCTCCCGGTTTGAGAATACGACGATTATTTGCATATTTCTAGACTTTGTCTTAAAAACATGGCGTTAGATGGAGAGAACTCGAAACAGCCCTCTAACGGCCCTGTGGGTGGCACCAACACCTCCCACGGGACCAATGTAACTCGTAGGAACTAACCCTGCAGCCGCGGGACTCCCGGTTTGAGAATATGATGATAATTTGTATATTTCTAGACTTTGACTTAAACATATGGATTTACAGAGTGAAAACTCGAAACAGCCCCGGAACAGCCCTGTGGGTGGCACCAACACCTCTCACGGGACCAATATAACCCGTAGGAACTGACCCCGCAGCCGCGGGACTCTCGGTTTGAGAATACGATGACAATTTGCATATTTCTAGACTTAGTCTTAAAAACATGATGTTAGAGGGTGAAAACTCGAAACGACCAATTAACGACCCCGTGGGTGGCACCTACACCTCCCACGGGATCAATGTAACTCGTAGGAACTGACCTCGCAGCCGCGGGACTCCCGGTTTGAGAATATGATGATAATTTGCATATTTGTAGACTTAGGCTTAAAAACATGGCATTTGAGGGTGAAAACTCGAAACAGCCCCCGAACGGCCCAGTGGGTGGCACCAACACCTCCTACAGTACCAATGTAACTCATAGGAACTGACCCCGCAGTTGCGGCACTCCCAGTTTGAGAATACGAAGGTAATTTGCATAGTTCTAGACTTATTCAAAACATGACGTTAGAGGATGAAAACTCGAGACAGCCACCGAACGTCCCCGTGGGTGGCACCAACACCTCCCACGGAACCAATGTAACTCGTAGGAACAGACCCCGCAGCCGCGGGACTCCCGATTTGAGAATACGATGATAATTTCCATATTTCTAGACTTAGACTTAAAACATGGCGTTAGATGGTGAAAACTCGAAACAACCCTTTAACTACCCCGTGGGTGGCACCAACACCTCCCACGGGACCAATGTAAGTCGTAGGAACTGACCCCGCAGGCCGCGGGACTCCCGGTTTGAGAATACGACGATAATTTGCATATTTCTAGACTTATTCAGAACTTGGCGTTAGAGGGTGAAAACTCGAAACAGCCCCCGAATGTCCCCGTGGGTGGCACCAACATCTCCCACGGGACCAATGTAACTCGTAGGAACTGACCCCGCCGCCGCGGGACTCCTGGTTTGAGAATACGATGATAATTTACATGTTTCTATACTTAGGCTTAAAAACATGGCGTTAGAGGGTGAAAACTAGAAACAACCCTTTAACGGCCCCGTGGGTGGTACCAACACCTCCCACAGGACCAATGTAACTCGTAGGAACTGACCCCGCAACCGCGGGACTCCCGATTTGAGAATAAGATGGTAATTTTGATATTTCTAGACTTAGGCTTAAAACATGGCGTTAGAGGGTGAAAACTCGAAACAACCCTTTACCGACCCCGTGGGTGGCACCAACACCTCCCACGGGACCCAGCGTAACTCGTAGGAACTAACCCCGCCGCCGCGGGACTCCTGGTTTGAGAATACTATGATAATTTGAATATTTCTAGACTTAGGCTTAAAAACATGGAGTTAGAGGGTGAAAACTCGAAACAACCCTTTAACGGCCCCGTGGGTGGTACCAACACCTCCCACGGGACCAGTGTAACTCGTAGGAACTGACCCCGCAGCCGCGGGTCTCCCGGTTTGAGAGTACGACGGTAATTTTCATATTTTTAGACTTAGGCTTAAAAACATGGCGTTAGAGGGTGAGAACTCGAAACAGCCCCCGAACGTCTTCGTGGGTGGCACCAACACCTCCCACGGGACCAATGTAACTCGTAGGAACTGACCCCATAGCCGCGGGCCTCCCGGTTTGAGAGTACGACGGTAATTTGCATATTTAGAGACTTAGGCTAAAAAACATGGTGTTAGGTGGTGAGAACTAGAAACAACCCCCGCATGTTCCGTGGGTGGCACCAAATAAAATTCCACGGGACAAATGTAACTCGTAGGAACTGACCCCGCAGTCGCGGGTCTCCCGATTTGAGAATACGACGGTTATTTGTATATTTCTAGACTTTGGCTTAAAAACATGGCGTTAGAGGGAGAGAACTTGAAACCGCCCTCTAACGGCCCTGTGGGTGGCTCCAACACCTCCCACGGGACCAATGTAACTCGTAGGAACTAAACCCGGAGCAGCGGGACTCCCGGTTTGAGAATATGATGATAATTTGTATATTTCTAGACTTAGACTTCAAAACATGGCGTTAGAGAGTGAAAACTCGAAACAGCTCCAAAACGACCTCGTGGGTGGCACCAACACCTCCCACAGGACCAATGTAACTAGTCGGAACTGATCCCGCAGCCGCGGGACTCCCGGTTTGAGAATATGAAGGTAATTTGCAAAATTGGAGACTTATTCAAAACTTGGCGTTAGAGGGTGAAAACTCGAAACAGCCCCCGAACGTCCGCATGGGTGGCACCAACACCTCCCACGGGACCAATGTAACTCGTAGAAACTTAGCCCGCAGCAGCGGGACTCCCGGTCTGAGAATACGATGATAATTTGCATATTTCTAGACTTAGGCTTAAAAACATGGCGTTAGAGGGTGAAAACTCAAAACAACCCTTTAACGGCCCCGTCGGTGGTACCAACACCTCCCACGGGACCAATGTAACTCGTAGGAACTGACCCCGTAGCCGCGGGACTCCCGCTTTGAGAATATGATGACAATTTGCATATTTTTAGACTTAGTCTTAAAAACATGGTGTTAGAGGGTGAAAACTCGTAACAACCATTTAACGACCCCTTGGGTGGCACCTACACCTCCCACAGGACCAATGCAACTAGTAGAAACTGAACTCGCAGCCGCGGGACTCCGGGTTTGAGAATATGATGATAATTTGCATATTTCTAGACTTAGGCTTAAAAACATGGAAATAGAGGTTCAAAACTCGAAACAGCCCCCGAACGGCCCCGTGGGTGGCACCAACACCTCCCACGGGACCAATGTAACTCGTAGGAACTGACCCCGCAGTCGCGGTCTCTCGGTTTGATAATACGAAGGTAATTTGAATATTTCTAGACTTATTCAAAACTTGGTGTTAGAGCGTGAAAATTCGAAACAACCCCCGAACGGCCCCGTGGGTGGCACCAACACCTCCCACGGGACCAATGTAACTCGTAGGAACTGACCCCGCAGCCGCGGGTCTCCCGGTTTGAGAGTACGACGGTAGTTTGCATATTTCTAGACTTGGGCTTAAATACATGGTGTTAGGGGTGAGAACAACTAACAGCCCCCGCACGTCCCCGTGGGTGGCACCAACACCTCCCACGGGACCAATGTAACTCGTAGGAACTGACCTCGCAGTTGCGGGTCTCCCGGTTTGAGAATACGACGATTATTTGCATATTTCTAGACTTTGTCTTAAAAACATGGCGTTAGATGGAGAGAACTCGAAACAGCCCTCTAACGGCCCTGTGGGTGGCACCAACACCTCCCACGGGACCAATGTAACTCGTAGGAACTAACCCTGCAGCCGCGGGACTCCCGGTTTGAGAATATGATGATAATTTGTATATTTCTAGACTTTGACTTAAACATATGGATTTACAGAGTGAAAACTCGAAACAGCCCCGGAACAGCCCTGTGGGTGGCACCAACACCTCTCACGGGACCAATATAACCCGTAGGAACTGACCCCGCAGCCGCGGGACTCTCGGTTTGAGAATACGATGACAATTTGCATATTTCTAGACTTAGTCTTAAAAACATGATGTTAGAGGGTGAAAACTCGAAACGACCAATTAACGACCCCGTGGGTGGCACCTACACCTCCCACGGGATCAATGTAACTCGTAGGAACTGACCTCGCAGCCGCGGGACTCCCGGTTTGAGAATATGATGATAATTTGCATATTTGTAGACTTAGGCTTAAAAACATGGCGTTTGAGGGTGAAAACTCGAAACAGCCCCCGAACGGCCCAGTGGGTGGCACCAACACCTCCTACAGTACCAATGTAACTCATAGGAACTGACCCCGCAGTTGCGGCACTCCCAGTTTGAGAATACGAAGGTAATTTGCATAGTTCTAGACTTATTCAAAACATGACGTTAGAGGATGAAAACTCGAGACAGCCACCGAACGTCCCCGTGGGTGGCACCAACACCTCCCACGGAACCAATGTAACTCGTAGGAACAGACCCCGCAGCCGCGGGACTCCCGATTTGAGAATACGATGATAATTTCCATATTTCTAGACTTAGGCTTAAAACATGGCGTTAGATGGTGAAAACTCGAAACAACCCTTTAACTACCCCGTGGGTGGCACCAACACCTCCCACGGGACCAATGTAAGTCGTAGGAACTGACCCCGCAGGCCGCGGGACTCCCGGTTTGAGAATACGACGATAATTTGCATATTTCTAGACTTAGGCTTAAAAACATGGCATTAGAGGGTGAAAACTCGAAACAGCCACCGAACGTCCCCGTGGGTGGCACCAACACCTCCCCCGGGACCAATGTAACTCGTAGGAACTGACCCCGTAGCCACGGGTCTCCTAGTTTGAGAATTCGACGATAATTTGCATATTTATAGACTTAGGCTTAAAAACATGGGTTTAAGAGGTGAGAACTAGAAACAGCCCCCGAACGGCCCCGTGGGTGGCACCAACACCTCCCACGGGACCAATTTAACTCGTAGGAACTGACCCCGCAGTCGTGGGTTTCCTGGATTGAGAGTACGATGGTAATTTGCATATTTCTAGACTTAGGCTTAAAAACATGGCGTTAGAGGGTGAGAACTCAAAACATCCCCCGGACGTCCTCGTGGGTGGCACCAACACCTACTACGGGATAAATGTAACTCGTAGGAACTAACCCCACAGCCGTGCGTCTCCCGGTTTGAGAGTACGACGGTAATTTGTACATTTCTAGACTTAGTCTTAAGAACATAGTGTTAGGGGGTGAGAACTAGAAACAGCCCCCGCACGTCACCGTGGGTGGCACCAACACCTCCCACGGGTCTAATGTAACTCGTAGGAACTAACCCCGCAGTCGCGGGACTCCCGGTTTGAGAATATGATGATAATTTATATATTTCTAGACTTAGACTTAAAAACATGGCGTTTGAGGGTGAAAACTCTAAACAACCCCCGAACGGCCCCGTGGGTGGCACCAATACCTCCCACGGGACCAATGTAACTCGTAGGAACAGACCCCGCAGCCGCGGGACTCCCAGTTTGAGAATACGAAGGTTATTTGCATATTTTCAGAGTAATTCAAAACTTGGAGTTAGAGGGTGAAAACTTGAAACAGCCCCCGAACGTCCCCGTGGGTGGCACCAACATCTCCCACGGGACCAATGTAACTCGTAGAAACTGACCCTGCAGCCGTGGGACTCCCTGTTTGAGAATACAATGGTAATTTGCATATTTCTAGAATTAGGCTTGAAACCATGGCGTTAGAGGGTGAAAACTCGAAACAACCCTTTAACGGCCCCGTGGGTGGTACCAACACCTCCCATGGGACCAATGTAACTCGTAGGAACTGACCCCGCAGCCGCGGGACTCCCGGTTTGAGAGTATGACGATAATTTGTATATTTCTAGACTTTGTCTTAAAAACATGGCGTTAGAGGGTGAAAACTCGAAACAGCCCCGAATGTCATCGTGGGTGGCACCAACACCTCCCACGAGACAAATGTAACTCGTAGGAACATACCCTGCAGTCGCGGGTCTCCCGGTTTGTGAATTAGACGATAATTTCCATATTTCTAGACTTAGGCTTGAAAACATGGCGTTAGAGGGTGAGAACTCAAAACAGCCCCCGAACATCCCCGTGGATGGCACCAACACCTCCCACGGGACAAATGTAACTCGTAGTAACTGACCCCGCAACCATGCGACTCCCGGTTCGAGAATACGAAGGTAATTTGCATATTTATAAACTTATTCAAAACTCGGCGTTAGAGGGTGAGAACTCAAAACAGCCCCCGAACGTGCCCGTGGGTGGCACCAACACCTCCCACAGGAGCAATGTAACTCGTAGGAACTGACCTCGCAGCCGCGGGTCTCCCAGTTTAAGAGTACGACGGTAATTTGCATATTTCTAGACGTAAGCTTAAAAACAAGGCGTTAGGGGGTGAGAACTAGAAACAGTCCCTGAACGTCCCCGTGGGTGGCACCAACACCTCCCACGGGACCAATGTAACTCGTATGAACTGACCCCAAAGCCGTGGGTCTCTCGGTTTGAGAGTACGACGGTAATTTGCATATTTCAAGACTTAAGCTTAAAAACATGGCGTTAGGGGGTGAGAACTAGAAACAGCCCCCGAACGTACCCGTGGGTGGCACCAACACCTCCCACGGGACCAATGTAACTCGTAGAAACAGACCCCGCAGTCGGGGGACTCCCGGTTTGAGAATATGAAGATAATTTTCAAATTTCTAGACTTAGGATTAAAAACATGGTGTTTGGGGGTGAAACTCGAAACAGTCCCCGAACGGCCCCGTGGGTGGCACCAACACCTCCCACGGGACCAATCTAACTCGTAGGAACTAGCCCCGCAGCCGCGGGACTCCCAGTTTGAGAATACGAAGGTAATTTACATATTTCTAGACTTAGGCTTAAAAACATGGAGTTAGAGGGTGAAAACTCGAAACAGCCCCGAACGTCCTCGTGGGTGGCACCAACACCTCCCACGAGACAAATGTAACTCGTAGGAACAGACCCCGCAGTCGCGGGTCTCCCGGTTTGAGAATTACACGATAATTTCTATATTTCTAGACTTAGGATTAAAAACATGGCGTTAGAGGGTGATCACTCAAAACATCCCCCGAACGTCCCCGTGGGTGGCACCAACACCTCCCACGGGACAAATGTAACTCATAGGAACTGACCCCGCAACCATGGGACTCCCGGTTCGCGAATACGAAGGTAATTTGCATATTTCTAAACTTATTCAAAACTTGGCGTTAGAGGGTGAGAACTCAAAACAACCCCCGAACGTCCCCGTGGGTGGGACCAACATCTCCCATGGGACCAATGTAACTCGTAGGAACTGACCTCGCAGCCGCGGGTCTCCCGGTTTAAGAGTACGACGGTAATTTGCATATTTCTAGACTTAGGCTTAAAAACATGGCGTTAGGGGGTGTGAACTAGAAACAGCCCCTGAACGTCCCCGTGGGTGGCACACACACCTCCCACGGGACCAATATAACTCGTATGAATTGACCCCAAAGCCGCGGGTCTCCCGGTTTAAGAGTACGATGGTAATTTGCATATTTCAAGACTTAAGCTTAAAAACATGGCGTTAGGGGTGAGAACTAGAAACAGCCCCCGAACGTCCCCGTGGGTGGCACCAACACCTCCCACGGGACCAATGTAACTCGTAGAAAATGACCCCGCAGTCGGGGGACTCCCGGTTTGAGAATATGATGATAATTTTCATATTTATAGACTTAGGATTAAAAACATGGCGTTTGGGGGTGAAACTCGAAACATCCCCCGAACGGCCCCGTGGGTGGCACCAACACCTCCCACGGGACAAATCTACCTCGTAGGAACTGACCCCGCAGCCTCGGGACTCCCGGTTAGATAATACGAAGGTAATTTACATATTTCAAGACTTAGGCTTGAAAATATGGCGTTAGAAGGTGAAAACTCGAAACAGCCCGTTAACGACCCCGTGGGTGGCACCTACACCTCCCACGGGACAAATGTAACTCGTAGGAACTGACCCCACAGCCGCGGGACTCCCAGTTTGAGAATACGACGATAATTTCCACATTTCAAGATTTAGGCTTAAAAACATGGCGTTATAGGGTGAAAACTCGAAACAGCCACCGAACGCCACCGTGGGTGGTACGAACACCTCCCATGGGACAAATGTAACTCGTAGGAACTGACACTACAGCCGTGGGTCTCCCAGTTTGAGAATTCGACGATAATTTGCAAATTTCTAGACTTAGGCTTAAAAACTTGGCATTAGAGGGTGAAAAGTCGAAACAGCCCCCGAACGTCCCCGTGGGTGGCACCAACACCTCCCACGGGACCAATGTAACTCATAGGAACTGACCCCACAGGCGCGGGACTCCCGATTTGAGAATACGACGATAATTTGCATATTTCTAGACCTAGGCTTAAAAACATGGCGTTAGGAGGTGAGAACTAGAAACAACCCCCGAATGTCCCCGTGGGTGGAACCAACACCTCCCACAGGACTAATGTAACTCGTAGAACTTACCCCACAGTCGCGGGTATCCCGGTTTGAGAATACGATGGTAATTTAATTATTTTTAGACTTTGGCTTAAAAACATGGCGTTAGAGGGTGAGAACTCAAAACAGCCCCTGAACGTCCCTATGGGTGGCACCAACACCTCCCACGAGACCAATGTAACTCGTAGGAACTAACCCCGCAGCCGCGGGTCTCCCAGTTTGAGAGTACGACCTTAATTTGAATATTTCTAGACTTAGGCTTATAAATATGGCATTAGGAGGTGAGAACTAGAAATAGCCCCCGAACGTCCCCATGGGTGGCACCAACACCTACCACAGGACCAATGTAACTCGTAGGAACTGACCCCGTAGCCACGGGTCTCCCGATTTCAGAATTCGACGATAATTTGCATATTTATAGACTTAGGCTTAAAAACATGGGTTTAGGGGGTGAGAACTAGAAACAGCCCCCGAACGGCCTCGTGGGTGGCACCAACACCTCCCACGGGACCAATGTAACTCGTAGGAACTGACCCTGCAGTCGTGGGTCTCCCGGTTTGAGAGTACGATGGTAATTTGCATATTTCTAGACTTAGGCTTAAAAACATGGCCTTAGAGGGTGAGAACTCAAAACAGCCCCCGAACGGCCCCGTGGGTGGCACCAACACCTCCCACGGGACCAATCTAACTCGTAGGCACTGACCCCGCAGCCGCGGGACTCCCGGTTTGAGAATACGAAGGTAATTTACATATTTCTAGACTTAGGCTTAATAACATGGCGTTAGAGGGTGAAAACTCGAAATAGTCCCGAACGTCCCCGTGGGTTGCACCAACACCTCCCACGAGACAAATGTAACTCGTAGGAACAGACCCCGCAGTCGCGGGTCTCCCGGTTTGAGAATTAGACGATAATTTCCATATTTCTAGACTTAAGCTTGAAAACATGGCGTTAGAGGGTGAGAACTCAAAACATCCCCCGAGCGGCCCCGTGGGTGGCACCAACACCTCCCACGGGACCAATGTAACTCGTAGGAACTGACCCCACAAACATGGGACTCCTGGTTCGAGAGTACGAAGGTAATTTGCATATTTCTAAACTTATTCAAAACTTGGCATTAAAGGGTGAGAACTCAAAACAGCCCCCGAACGTCCCCGTGGGTGGCACCAACACCTCCCACGGGACCAATGTAACTCGTAGGAACTGACCTCGCCGCCGCGGGTCTCCCGGTTTAAGAGTACGACGGTAATTTGCATACTATAGACTTAGGCTTAAAAACAAGGCGTTAGGGGGTGAGAACTAGAAACAGTCTCTGAACGTCCCCGTGGGTGGCACCAACACCTCCCACGGGACCAATGTATCTCGTATGAACTGACCCCAAAGCCGCGGGTCTCCCGGTTTAAGAGTACGACGGCAATTTGTATATTTCAAGACTTAAGCTTAAAAACATGGCGTTAGGGGGTGAGAACTAGAAACAGCCCCCGAACGTCCCCGTGGGTGGCACCAACACCTCCCACGGGACCAATGTAACTCGTAGAAACTGACCCCGCAGTCGGGGGACTCCTGGTTTGAGAATATGATGATAATTTTCATATTTCTAGACTTAGGATTAAAAACATGGCGTTTGGGGGTGAAACTCGAAACAGCTCCCGAACGGCCCCGTGGGTGGCACCAACACCTCCCACGGGACCAATCTAACTCGTAGGAACTGACCACGCAGCCGCGGGACTCCCGGTTTGAGAATACGAAGGTAATTTACATATTTCTAAACTTAGGCTTAAAAACATGGCGTTAGAGGGTGAAAACTCTAAACAGCCCCGAATGTCCTCGTGGGTGGCACCAACACCTCCCACGAGACAAATGTAACTCGTAGGAACAAACTCCGTAGTCGCGGGTTTCTCGGTTTGAGAATTAGACGATAATTTCCATATTTCTAGACTTAGGCTTGAAAACATGGCGTTAGAGGGTGAGAACTCAAAACATCCCCCGAACGTCCCCGTGGGTGGCACCAACACCTCCCATGGGACAAATGTAACTCATAGGAACCATGGGACTCCTGGTTCGAGAATACGAAGGTAATTTGCATATTTCTAAACTTATTCAAAACATGGCGTTAGAGGGTGAGAACTCAAAACAGCCCCCGAACGTCCCCGTGGGTGGGACCATCACCTCCCACGGGACCAATGTAACTTGTAGAAACTGAACTCGCAGCCGCGGGTCTCCCGGTTTAAGAGTACGACGGTAATTTCCATATTTCAAGACTTAAGCTTAAAAACATAGCGTTGGGGGGTGAGAACTAGAAACAGCCCCCGAACGTCCCCGTGGGTGGCACCAACACCTCCCACGGGACCAATGTAACTCGTAGAAACTGACCCCGCAGTCGGGGGACTCCCGGTTTGAGAATATGATGATAATTTTCATATTTCTAGACTTAGGATTAAAAACATGGCGTTTGGGGGTGAAACTCGAAATAGCGCCCGAACGGCCACGTGGGTGGAACCAACACCTCCCACGGGACAAATATAACTCGTAGGAACTGACACCGTAGCCTCGGGACTCCCGGTTTGAGAATACGAAGGTAATTTACATATTTCTAGACTTAGGCTTGAAAACATGGCATTAGAAGGTGAAAACTCGAAACAGCCCTTTAACGATCCCGTGGGTGGCACCTACACCTCCCACGGGACAAATGTAACTCATAGGAACTGACCCCGCAGCCGCGGGACTCCCAGTTTGAGAATACGACGATAATTTCCAGATTTCAAGATTTAGGCTTAAAACCATGGCGTTAGAGGGTGAAAACTCGAAACAGCCCCCGAACGTCCCCGTGGGTGGCACCAACACCTCCCACGGGACCAATGTAACTCGTTGGAACTGACCTCGTAGGCGCGGGACTCCCGATTTGAGAATACGACAATAATTTGCATATTTCTAGACCTAGGCTTAAAAACATGGCGTTAAAAGGTGAAAACTCGAAACAACCCTTTAACGACCCCGTGGGTGGCACCTACACCTCCCACGGGACCAATGTAACTCGTAGGAACTGACCCCGCATCCGCGGGACTCCCGATTTGAGAATACGACGATAATTTCCATATTTCAAGACTTAGGCTTAAAAACATGACGTTAGAGGGTGAAAACTCGAAACAGCCACCGAATGTCCCCGTGGGTGGCACGAACACCTCCCACGGGACAAATGTTACTCGTAGGAACTGACACTGCAGCCGCGGGTCTACCAGTTTAAGAGTACGATGGTAATTTTCATATTTATAAACTTAGGCTTAACAACATGGCGTTAGGACGTGAGAACTAGAAACAGCCCCCGAATGTCCCCGTGGGTGGAACCAACACCTCCCACAGGACTAATGTAACTCGTAGAACTGACCCCACAGTCGCGGGTCTCCCGGTTTGAGAATACGATGGTAATTTAAATATTTTTTGACTTTGGCTTAAAAACATGGCGTTAGAGGGTGAGAACTCAAAACGACCCCCAAACATCCCTATGGGTGGCACCAACACATCCCACGGGTCCAATGTAACTCGTAGGAACTAACCCCGCAGCTGCGAGTCTCCCAGTTTGAGCGTACGACCTTAATTTGAATATTTCTGGACTTAGGCTTATAAATATGGCATTAGGAGGTGAGAACTAGAAACAGCCCCCGAACGTCCACATGGGTGGCACCAACACCTCCCACAGGACCAATGTAACTCGTAGGAAGTGACCCCGTAGTCGCGGGACTCCCAGTTTGAGAATACGATGATAATTTGCATATTTCTAGACTTAGGCTTAAAAACATGGTGTTAGAGGGTGAAAACTCAAAACAGCCCCCGAATGTCCCCGTGGGTGGCACCAACACCTCCCACGGGACAAATGTAACTCGTTGGAACTGACCCCGCAACCATGGGTCTCCCGGTTTGAGAATACGATGATAATTTACATATTTCTAGACTTAGGCATAAAAACATGGCGTTGCAGGATGAGATCTCGAAACAGCCCCCGAGCGTCCCCGTTGGTGGCACCAACACATCCCACGGGACCAATGTAACTCGTAGGAACTGACCCCGCAGTCGAGGGTCTCCCATTTTGGGAATACGACTGTAATTTACATATTTCTAGACTTTGTATTAAAAACATGGCGTTAGAGGGAGAGAACTCGAAACAACCCTCTAACGACCCTGTGGGTGGCACCAACACCTCCCACGGGACCAATGTTACTCCTAGAAACTAACTTCGGAGCCGCGGGACTCCCGGTCTGAGAATATGATGATAATTTGCGTATTTCTAGACTTAGGCTTAAAAACATGGCGTCAGAGGGTGAAAACTCAAAACAGCCCTCGAACGGCCCCGTGGGTGCCACCAACACCTCTCATGGGACCAATGTAACTCGTAGGAACTGACCCCCCAGCCGCGGGACTCCCGGGTTGATAATACGAAGGTAATTTGCATATTTCTAGACTTATTCAAAACATGGCGTTAGAGGGTGAAAACTCAAAACAACCTCCAAACATCCCCGTGGGTGGCACCAACAGCTCCCACGGGACCAATGTAACTCGTAGGAAACTGACGCCGTAGCCGCGGGACTCCCGGTTTGAGAATACGATGATAATTTGTATATTTCTAGACTTAGGCTTAAAAACATTGCGTTAAAGGGTGAAAACTCGAAATAACCCTTTAACGGCCCCGTGGGTGGGACCAACACCTCCCACGGGACCAATGTAACTCGTAGGAACTGAACCCGCAGCCGCGGGACTCCCGATTAGAGAATACGATGATAATTTGCATATTTCTAGACTTAGGCTTAAAAACATGGCGTTAGAGGGTGAAAACTCGAAACAACCCTTTTACGGCCTCGTGGGTGGCACCAACACCTCCCACAGGACCAATGTAACTCGTAGGAAGTGCCCCCATAGCCGCGGGACTCCCAGTTTGAGAATACGAAGATAATTTACATATTTACAGACTTAGGCTTAAAAACATGGCGTTAGAGGGTGAAAACTTGAAATAGCCGTTTACCGGCCACGTGGTTGGCACCAACACCTCCCACGGGACCAATGTAACTCGTCAGAACTTACCCCAAAGCTGCGGGACTCTCGGTTTGAGAATAAGATGATAATTTGCATATTTCTAGAATTAGGCTTAAAAACATGGCGTTAGAGGGAGATAGCTCGAAACATCCCCCGAACGGCCTCGTGGGTGCCACCAACACCTCCCACGGGACCAATGTAACTCGTAGGAACTGACTCGGCAGCCGCGGGACTCCCAGTTTGAGAATACGAAGGTAATTTTCATATTTCTAGACTTATTCAGAACTTGGCATTAGAGGGTGAAAGCTCGAAACAGCCCCGAAGCATCCCCGAGGGTGGCACCAACACCTCCCACGGGACCAATGTAACTCGTAATTAACTGACCCCGCAGCCGCGAGGCTCCCGGTTTGAGAATACGATGATAATTTGCATATTTCTAGACTTAGGCTTAAAAACATGGCGTTAGAGGGTGAAAACTCGAAATAACCCTTTAACGGCCCCGTGGGTGGCACCAACACCTCCCACGGGACAAATGTAACTCGTAGGAACTGACCCCGCAGCCACAAGTCTCCCGGTTTGAGAATTTAATGATAATTTGCATATTTCTAGACTTAGACTTAAAAACATGGGTTTAGGGGGTGAGAACTACAAACAACTCCCGAATGGCCCCGTGGGTGGCGCCAACACCTCCCACGGGATGAATGTAACTCGTAGGAACTGACCTCGTAGTCGCGGGTCTCCCGGTTTGAGAGTCCGATGGTAATTTGCATATTTCTAGACTTTGGCTTAAAAACATGGCGTTAGAGGGTGAGAACTCAAAACAGCCCCCGGACGTCCTCGTGGGTGGCAACAACACCTCCTACGGGACCAATGTAACTCGTAGGAACTGACCCCACAGCCGTGGGTCTCTCAATTTGAGAGTACGATGGTAATTTGCATATTTCTAGACTTAGGCATAAGAACATAGTGTTAGGGGGTGAGAGCTAGAAACAGCCGCCGCACGTCCCCGTGGGCGGCACCAACACCTCCCGCGGGACCAATGTAACTTGTAGGAACTGACCCCGCAGCCGCGGGACTGCCTGTTTGAGAATACGATGGTAATTTGCATATTTCAAGAATTAGGCTTAAAACCATGGCGTTAGAGGGTGAAAACTCGAAACAGCCCCCGAACGTGCCCGTGGGTGTCACCAACACCTCCCACGGGACCAATGTGACTCGTAGGAACAGACCCCGCAGCCGCGGGACTCCCGATTTGAGAAGACGAAGGTAATTTGTATATTTCTAGACTTAGGCTTAAAAACATGGCGTTGGAGGGTGAAAACTCGAAACAGCCACGAACGTCCTCGTGGGTGGCACCAAGACCTCCCACGAGACAAATGTAACTCGTAGGAACAGACCCCGCAGTCGCGGGTCTCCCAGTTTCAGAATTAGAAGATAATTTCCATATTTCTAGACTTAGGCTTGAAAACATGGCGTTAGAGGGTGAGAACTCAAAACAGCCACCGAAGGTCCTCGTGGGAGGCACCAACACCTCCCACGGGACAAATGTAACTCATAGGAACTGACCCCGCAACCATGGGACTCCCGGTTCGAGAATATGAAGATAATTTGCATTTTCTAAACTTATTTAAAACATGGCGTTAGAGTGAGAGAACTCAAAACAGCCCCCGAACGTCCCCGTGGGTGGCACCAACACCTCCCACGGGACTAATGTAAATCGTAGGAACTGAACTCGCAGTCGGGTGTCTCCCGGTTTAAGAGTACGACAGTAATTTGCCTATTTCTAGACTTAGGATTTAAAACATGGCGTTAGGGGGTGAGAACTAGAAACAGACCCTGAACGTCCCCGTGGGTGGCACCAACACCTCCCACGGGACCAATGTAACTCGTATGAACTGACCCCAAAGCCGTGGGTCTCCCTGTTTGAGAGTACGATGGTAATTTGCATATTTCAAGACTTAAGCTTAAAAACATGGCGTTAGGGGGTGAGAACTAGAAACAGCACCCGAACGACCCGGTAGGTGGCACCAACACCTCCCACGGGACCAATGTAACTCGTAGAAACTGACGCCGAAGTCGCGGGACTCCCGGTTTGAGAATATGATAATAATTTTCATATTTCTAGACTTAAGATTAAAAACATGGCGTTTGGGTGTGAAACTCGAAACAGCCCCCGAACGGCCCCGTGGGTCGAACCAACACCTCCCATGGGACCAATCTAACTCGTAGGAACTGACCCCGCAGCCGCGGGACTCCCGGTTTGAGAATACGAAGGTAATTTACATATTTCTAGACTTAGGCTTAAAAACAATGCGTTAGAGGTTGAAAACCCGAAACAGCCACCGAACATCCCCGTGGGTGGCACCAACACCTCCCACGGGACCAATGTAACTCGTAGGAACTGACCCCGCAGTCACGAGACTCCCGATTTGAGAATACGACGATAATTTGCATATTTCTAGACTTAGGCTTACAAATAAGGCATTAGAAGGTGAAAACTCAAAACAGCCCTTTAACGACCCCGTGGGTGGCACCTACACCTCCCACGGGACCAATGTCACTCGTAGGAACTGACCCCGCAGCCGCGGGACTCCCGGTTTGAGAATACGACGATAATTTCCATATTTCAAGACTTAGTCTTAAAAACATGGCGTTAGAGGGTGAAAACTCGAAACAACCACCGAACGCCACCGCGGGTGGCACGAACACCTCCCACGGGACAAACGTAACTCGTAGGAACTGACACTGCAGCCGCGGGTCTCCCAATTTGAGAATTCAACGATAATTTGCAAATTTCTAGACTTAGGATTAAAAACATGGCGTTAGACGGTGAGAACTCAAAACAGCCCCCAAACGTCCCTATGGGTGGCACCAACACCTCCCACGGGACCAATGTAACTCGTAGGAACTGACCCTGCAGTAGTGGGTCTCCCGGTTTGAGAGTACGATGGTAATTTGCATATTTCTAGTCTTAGGCTTAAAAACATGGCCTTAGAGGGTGAGAACTCAAAACAGCCCCCGAACGGCCCCGTGGGTGGCACCAACACCTCCCACGGGACCAATGTAACTCGTAGGCACTGACCCCGCAGCCGCGGGGCTCCCGGTTTGAGAATACGAAGGTAATTTACATATTTCTAGACTTAGGCTTAATAACATGGCGTTAGAGGGTGAAAACTCGAAATAGCCCCGAACGTCCCCGTGGGTGGCACCAACACCTCCCACGAGACAAATGTAACTCGTAGGAACAGACCCCGCAGTCGCGGGTCTCCCGGTTTGAGAATTAGATGATAATTTCCATATTTCTAGACTTAAGCTTGAAAACATGGCGTTAGAGGGTGAGAAGTCAAAACATCCCCCGAACGGCCCCGTGGGTGGCACCAACACCTCCCACGGGACCAATATAACTCGTAGGAACTGACCCCACAAACATGGGACTCCTGGTTCGAGAGTACGAAGGTAATTTGCATATTTCTAAACTTATTCAAAACTTCGCATTAAAGGGTGAGAACTCAAAACAGCCCCCGAACGTCCCCGTGGGTGGCACCAACACCTCCCACGGGACCAATGTAACTCGTAGTAACTGACCTCGCAGCCGCGGGTCTCCCGGTTTAAGAGTACGACGGTAATTTGCATACTATAGACTTAGGCTTAAAAACAAGGCGTTAGGCGGTGAGAACTAGAAACAGTCCTTGAACGTCCCCGTGGGTGGCACCAACACCTCCCACGGGACCAATGTAACTCGTATGAACTGACCCCAAAGCCGCGGGTCTCCCGGTTTAAGAGTACGACGGCAATTTGTATATTTCAAGACTTAAGTTTAAAAACATGGCGTTAGGGGGTGAGAACTAGAAACAGCCCCCGAACGTCCCCGTGGGTGGCACCAACACCTCCCACGGGACCAATGTAACTCGTAGAAACTGACCCCGCAGTCGGGGGACTCCCGGTTTGAGAATATGTTGATAATTTTCATATTTCTAGACTTAGGATTAAAAACATGGCGTTTGGGGGTGAAACTTGAAACAGCCCCCGAACGGCCCCGTGGGTGGCACCAACACCTCCCACGGGACCAATCTAACTCGTAGGAACTGACCACGCAGCCGCGGGACTCCCGGTTTGAGAATACGAAGGTAATTTACATATTTCTAAACTTAGGCTTAAAAACATGGCGTTAGAGGGTGAAAACTCTAAACAGCCCCGAATGTCCTCGTGGGTGGCACCAACACCTCCCACGAGACAAATGTAACTCGTAGGAACAAACTCCATAGTCGCGGGTTTCTCGGTTTGAGAATTAGACGATAATTTCCATATTTCTAGACTTAGGCTTGAAAACATGGCGTTAGAGGGTGAGAACTCAAAACATCCCCCGAACGTCCCCGTGGGTGGCACCAACACCTCCCATGGGACAAATGTAACTCATAGGAACCATGGGACTCCTGGTTCGAGAATACGAAGGTAATTTGCATATTTCTAAACTTATTCAAAACATGGCGTTAGAGGGTGAGAACTCAAAACAGCCCCCGAACGTCCCCGTGGGTGGAACCAACACCTCCCACGGGACCAATGTAACTTGTAGAAACTGAACTCGCAGCCGCGGGTCTCCCGGTTTAAGAGTACGACGGTAATTTCCATATTTCAAGACTTAAGCTTAAAAACATAGCGTTAGGGGGTGAGAACTAGAAACAGCCCCCGAACGTCCCCGTGGGTGGCACCAACACCTCCCACGGGACCAATGTAACTCGTAGAAACTGACCCCGCAGTCGGGGAACTCCCGGTTTGAGAATATGATGATAATTTTCATATTTCTAGACTTAGGATTAAAAACATGGCGTTTGGGGGTGAAACTCGAAATAGCGCCCGAACGGCCACGTGGGTGGCACCAACACCTCCCACGGGACAAATCTAACTCGTAGGAACTGACACCGTAGCCTCGGGACTCCCGGTTTGAGAATACGAAGGTAATTTACATATTTCTAGACTTAGGCTTGAAAACATGGCATTAGAAGGTGAAAACTCGAAACAGCCCTTTAACGACCCCGTGGGTGGCACCTACACCTCCCACGGGACAAATGTAACTCGTAGGAACTGACCCCGCAGCCGCGGGACTCCCAGTTTGAGAATACGACGATAATTTCCATATTTCAAGATTTAGGCTTAAAACCATGGCGTTAGAGGGTGAAAACTCGAAACAGCCCCCGAACGTCCGCGTGGGTGGCACCAACACCTCCCACGGGACCAATGTAACTCGTTGGAACTGACCTCGTAGGCGCGGGACTCCCGATTTGAGAATACGACAATAATTTGCATATTTCTAGACCTAGGCTTAAAAACATGGCGTTAAAAGGTGAAAACTCGAAACAACCCTTTAACGACCCCGTGGGTGGCACCTACACCTCCCACGGGACCAATGTAACTCGTAGGAACTGACCCCGCATCCGCGGGACTCCCGATTTGAGAATACGACGATAATATCCATATTTCAAGACTTAGGCTTAAAAACATGACGTTAGAGGGTGAGAACTAGAAACAGTCCTTGAACGTCCCCGTGGGTGGCACCAACACCTCCCACGGGACCAATGTAACTCGTATGAACTGACCCCAAAGCCGCGGGTCTCCCGGTTTAAGAGTACGACGGCAATTTGTATATTTCAAGACTTAAGCTTAAAAACATGGCGTTAGGGGGTGAGAACTAGAAACAGCCCCCGAACGTCCCCGTGGGTGGCACCAACACCTCCCACGGGACCAATGTAACTCGTAGAAACTGACCCCGCAGTCGGGGGACTCCCGGTTTGAGAATATGTTGATAATTTTCATATTTCTAGACTTAGGATTAAAAACATGGCGTTTGGGGGTGAAACTTGAAACAGCCCCCGAACGGCCCCGTGGGTGGCACCAACACCTCCCACGGGACCAATCTAACTCGTAGGAACTGACCACGCAGCCGCGGGACTCCCGGTTTGAGAATACGAAGGTAATTTACATATTTCTAAACTTAGGCTTAAAAACATGGCGTTAGAGGGTGAAAACTCTAAACAGCCCCGAATGTCCTCGTGGGTGGCACCAACACCTCCCACGAGACAAATGTAACTCGTAGGAACAAACTCCATAGTCGCGGGTTTCTCGGTTTGAGAATTAGACGATAATTTCCATATTTCTAGACTTAGGCTTGAAAACATGGCGTTAGAGGGTGAGAACTCAAAACATCCCCCGAACGTCCCCGTGGGTGGCACCAACACCTCCCATGGGACAAATGTAACTCATAGGAACCATGGGACTCCTGGTTCGAGAATACGAAGGTAATTTGCATATTTCTAAACTTATTCAAAACATGGCGTTAGAGGGTGAGAACTCAAAACAGCCCCCGAACGTCCCCGTGGGTGGAACCAACACCTCCCACGGGACCAATGTAACTTGTAGAAACTGAACTCGCAGCCGCGGGTCTCCCGGTTTAAGAGTACGACGGTAATTTCCATATTTCAAGACTTAAGCTTAAAAACATAGCGTTAGGGGGTGAGAACTAGAAACAGCCCCCGAACGTCCCCGTGGGTGGCACCAACACCTCCCACGGGACCAATGTAACTCGTAGAAACTGACCCCGCAGTCGGGGGACTCCCGGTTTGAGAATATGATGATAATTTTCATATTTCTAGACTTAGGATTAAAAACATGGCGTTTGGGGGTGAAACTCGAAATAGCGCCCGAACGGCCACGTGGGTGGCACCAACACCTCCCACGGGACAAATCTAACTCGTAGGAACTGACACCGTAGCCTCGGGACTCCCGGTTTGAGAATACGAAGGTAATTTACATATTTCTAGACTTAGGCTTGAAAACATGGCATTAGAAGGTGAAAACTCGAAACAGCCCTTTAACGACCCCGTGGGTGGCACCTACACCTCCCACGGGACAAATGTAACTCGTAGGAACTGACCCCGCAGCCGCGGGACTCCCAGTTTGAGAATACGACGATAATTTCCATATTTCAAGATTTAGGCTTAAAACCATGGCGTTAGAGGGTGAAAACTCGAAACAGCCCCCGAACGTCCGCGTGGGTGGCACCAACACCTCCCACGGGACCAATGTAACTCGTTGGAACTGACCTCGTAGGCGCGGGACTCCCGATTTGAGAATACGACAATAATTTGCATATTTCTAGACCTAGGCTTAAAAACATGGCGTTAAAAGGTGAAAACTCGAAACAACCCTTTAACGACCCCGTGGGTGGCACCTACACCTCCCACGGGACCAATGTAACTCGTAGGAACTGACCCCGCATCCGCGGGACTCCCGATTTGAGAATACGACGATAATTTCCATATTTCAAGACTTAGGCTTAAAAACATGACGTTAGAGGGTGAAAACTCGAAACAGCCACCGAATGTCCCCGTGGGTGGCACGAACACCTCCCACGGGACAAATGTTACTCGTAGGAACTGACACTGCAGCCGCGGGTCTACCAGTTTAAGAGTACGATGGTAATTTTCATATTTATAAACTTAGGCTTAAAAACATGGCGTTAGGACGTGAGAACTAGAAACAGCCCCCGAATGTCCCCGTGGGTGGAACCAACACCTCCCACAGGACTAATGTAACTCGTAGAACTGACCCCACAGTCGCGGGTCTCCCGGCTTGAGAATACGATGGTAATTTAAATATTTTTTGACTTTGGCTTAAAAACATGGCGTTAGAGGGTGAGAACTCAAAACGACCCCCAAACGTCCCTATGGGAGGCACCAACACCTCCCACGGGACCAATCTAACTCGTAGGAACTGACCACGCAGCCGCGGGACTCCCGGTTTGAGAATACGAAGGTAATTTACATATTTCTAAACTTAGGCTTAAAAACATGGCGTTAGAGGGTGAAAACTCTAAACAGCCCCGAATGTCCTCGTGGGTGGCACCAACACCTCCCACGAGACAAATGTAACTCGTAGGAACAAACTCCATAGTCGCGGGTTTCTCGGTTTGAGAATTAGACGATAATTTCCATATTTCTAGACTTAGGCTTGAAAACATGGCGTTAGAGGGTGAAAACTCAAAACATCCCCCGAACGTCCCCGTGGGTGGCACCAACACCTCCCATGGGACAAATGTAACTCATAGGAACCATGGGACTCCTGGTTCGAGAATACGAAGGTAATTTGCATATTTCTAAACTTATTCAAAACATGGCGTTAGAGGGTGAGAACTCAAAACAGCCCCCGAACGTCCCCGTGGGTGGGACTAACACCTCCCACGGGACCAATGTAACTTGTAGAAACTGAACTCGCAGCCGCGGGTCTCCCGGTTTAAGAGTACGACGGTAATTTCCATATTTCAAGACTTAAGCTTAAAAACATAGCGTTAGGGGGTGAGAACTAGAAACAGCCCCCGAACGTCCCCGTGGGTGGCACCAACACCTCCCACGGGACTAATGTAACCCGTAGAAACTGACCCCGCAGTCGGGGGACTCCCGGTTTGAGAATATGATGATAATTTTCATATTTCTAGACTTAGGATTAAAAACATGGCGTTTGGGGGTGAAACTCGAAATAGCGCCCGAACGGCCACGTGGGTGGCACCAACACCTCCCACGGGACAAATCTAACTCGTAGGAACTGACACCGTAGCCTCGGGACTCCCAGTTTGAGAATACGAAGGTAATTTACATATTTCTAGACTTAGGCTTGAAAACATGGCATTAGAAGGTGAAAACTCGAAACAGCCCTTTAACGACCCCGTGGGTGGCACCTACACCTCCCACGGGACAAATGTAACTCGTAGGAACTGACCCCGCAGCCGCGGGACTCCCAGTTTGAGAATACGACGATAATTTCCATATTTCAAGATTTAGGCTTAAAACCATGGCGTTAGAGGGTGAAAACTCGAAACAGCCCCCGAACGTCCGCATGGGTGGCACCAACACCTCCCACGGGACCAATGTAACTCGTTGGAACTGACCTCGTAGGCGCGGGACTCCCGATTTGAGAATACGACAATAATTTGCATATTTCTAGACCTAGGCTTAAAAACATGGCGTTAAAAGGTGAAAACTCGAAACAACCCTTTAACGACCCCGTGGGTGGAACCTACACCTCCCACGGGACCAATGTAACTCGTAGGAACTGACCCCGCATCCGCGGGACTCCCGATTTGAGAATACGACGATAATTTACATATTTCAAGACTTAGGCTTAAAAACATGACGTTAGAGGGTGAAAACTCGAAACAGCCACCGAATGTCCCCGTGGGTGGCACGAACACCTCCCACGGGACAAATGTTACTCGTAGGAACTGACACTGCAGCCGCGGGTCTACCAGTTTAAGAGTACGATGGTAATTTTCATATTTATAAACTTTGGCTTAAAAACATGGCGTTAGGACGTGAGAACTAGAAACAGCCCCCGAATGTCCCCGTGGGTGGAACCAACACCTCCCACAGGACTAATGTAACTCGTAGAACTGACCCCACAGTCGCGGGTCTCCCGGTTTGAGAATACGATGGTAATTTAAATATTTTTTGACTTTGGCTTAAAAACATGGCGTTAGAGGGTGAGAACTCAAAACGACCCCCAAACGTCCCTATGGGTGGCACCAACACCTCCCACGGGACCAATCTAACTCGTAGGAACTGACCACGCAGCCGCGGGACTCCCGGTTTGAGAATACGAAGGTAATTTACATATTTCTAAACTTAGGCTTAAAAACATGGCGTTAGAGGGTGAAAACTCTAAACAGCCCCGAATGTCCTCGTGGGTGGCACCAACACCTCCCACGAGACAAATGTAACTCGTAGGAACAAACTCCATAGTCGCGGGTTTCTCGGTTTGAGAATTAGACGATAATTTCCATATTTCTAGACATAGGCTTGAAAACATGGCGTTAGAGGGTGAGAACTCAAAACATCCCCCGAACGTCCCCGTGGGTGGCACCAACACCTCCCATGGGACAAATGTAACTCATAGGAACCATGGGACTCCTGGTTCGAGAATACGAAGGTAATTTGCATATTTCTAAACTTATTCAAAACATGGCGTTAGAGGGTGAGAACTCAAAACAGCCCCCGAACGTCCCCGTGGGTGGGACTAACACCTCCCACGGGACCAATGTAACTTGTAGAAACTGAACTCGCAGCCGCGGGTCTCCCGGTTTAAGAGTACGACGGTAATTTCCATATTTCAAGACTTAAGCTTAAAAACATAGCGTTAGGGGGTGAGAACTAGAAACAGCCCCCGAACGTCCCCGTGGGTGGCACCAACACCTCCCACGGGACTAATGTAACCCGTAGAAACTGACCCCGCTGTCGGGGGACTCCCGGTTTGAGAATATGATGATAATTTTCATATTTCTAGACTTAGGATTAAAAACATGGCGTTTGGGGGTGAAACTCGAAATAGCGCCCGAACGGCCATGTGGGTGGCACCAACACCTCCCACGGGACAAATCTAACTCGTAGGAACTGACACCGTAGCCTCGGGACTCCCGGTTTGAGAATACGAAGGTAATTTACATATTTCTAGACTTAGGCTTGAAAACATGGCATTAGAAGGTGAAAACTCGAAACAGCCCTTTAACGACCCCGTGGGTGGCACCTACACCTCCCACGGGACAAATGTAACTCGTAGGAACTGACCCCGCAGCCGCGGGACTCCCAGTTTGAGAATACGACGATAATTTCCATATTTCAAGATTTAGGCTTAAAACCATGGCGTTAGAGGGTGAAAACTCGAAACAGCCCCCGAACGTCCGCATGGGTGGCACCAACACCTCCCACGGGACCAATGTAACTCGTTGGAACTGACCTCGTAGGCGCGGGACTCCCGATTTGAGAATACGACAATAATTTGCATATTTCTAGACCTAGGCTTAAAAACATGGCGTTAAAAGGTGAAAACTCAAAACAACCCTTTAACGACCCCGTGGGTGGCACCTACACCTCCCACGGGACCAATGTAACTCGTAGGAACTGACCCCGCATCCGCGGGACTCCCGATTTGAGAATACGACGATAATTTCCATATTTCAAGACTTAGGCTTAAAAACATGACGTTAGAGGGTGAAAACTCGAAACAGCCACCGAATGTCCCCGTGGGTGGCACGAACACCTCCCACGGGACAAATGTTACTCGTAGGAACTGACACTGCAGCCGCGGGTCTACTAGTTTAAGAGTACGATGGTAATTTTCATATTTATAAACTTAGGCTTAAAAACATGGCGTTAGGACGTGAGAACTAGAAACAGCCCCCGAATGTCCCCGTGGGTGGAACCAACACCTCCCACAGGACTAATGTAACTCGTAGAACTGACCCCACAGTCGCGGGTCTCCCGGTTTGAGAATACGATGGTAATTTAAATATTTTTTGACTTTGGCTTAAAAACATGGCGTTAGAGGGTGAGAACTCAAAACGACCCCCAAACGTCCCTATGGGTGGCACCAACACCTCCCACGGGACCAATCTAACTCATAGGAACTGACCACGCAGCCGCGGGACTCCCGGTTTGAGAATACGAAGGTAATTTACATATTTCTAAACTTAGGCTTAAAAACATGGCGTTAGAGGGTGAAAACTCTAAACAGCCCCGAATGTCCTCGTGGGTGGCACCAACACCTCCCACGAGACAAATGTAACTCGTAGGAACAAACTCCATAGTCGCGGGTTTCTCGGTTTGAGAATTAGACGATAATTTCCATATTTCTAGACTTAGGCTTGAAAACATGGCGTTAGAGGGTGAGAACTCAAAACATCCCCCGAACGTCCCCGTGGGTGGCACCAACACCTCCCATGGGACAAATGTAACTCATAGGAACCATGGGACTCCTGGTTCGAGAATACGAAGGTAATTTGCATATTTCTAAACTTATTCAAAACATGGCGTTAGAGGGTGAGAACTCAAAACAACCCCCGAACGTCCCCGTGGGTGGGACCAACACCTCCCACGGGACCAATGGAACTTGTAGAAACTGAACTCGCAGCCGCGGGTCTCCCGGTTTAAGAGTACGACGGTAATTTCCATATTTCAAGACTTAAGCTTAAAAACATAGCGTTAGGGGGTGAGAACTAGAAACAGCCCCCGAACGTCCCCGTGGGTGGCACCAACACCTCCCACGAGACCAATGTAACTCGTAGAAACTGACCCCGCAGTCGGGGGACTCCCGGTTTGAGAATATGATGATAATTTTCATATTTCTAGACTTAGGATTAAAAACATGGCGTTTGGGGGTGAAACTCGAAATAGCGCCCGAACGGCCCCGTGGGTGGCACCAACACCTCCCACGGGACAAATCTAACTCGTAGGAACTGACACCGTAGCCTCGGGACTCCCGGTTTGAGAATACGAAGGTAATTTACATATTTCTAGACTTAGGCTTGAAAACATGGCATTAGAAGGTGAAAACTCGAAACAGCCCTTTAACGACCCCGTGGGTGCCACCAACACCTCCCATGGGACCAATGTAACTCGTAGGAACTGACCCCCCAGCCGCGGGACTCCCGGTTTGATAATACGAAGGTAATTTGCATATTTCTAGACTTATTCAAAACATGGCGTTAGAGGGTGAAAACTCAAAACAACCCCCAAACATCCCCGTGGGTGGCACCAACAGCTCCCACGGGACCAATGTAACTCGTAGGAAACTGACGCCGTAGCCGCGGGACTCCCGGTTTGAGAATACGATGATAATTTGCATATTTCTAGACTTAGGCTTAAAAACATTGCGTTAAAGGGTGAAAACTCGAAATAACCCTTTAACGGCCCCGTGGGTGGGACCAACACCTCCCACGGGACCAATGTAACTCGTAGGAACTGAACCCGCAGCCGCGGGACTCCCGATTAGAGAATACGATGATAATTTGCATATTTCTAGACTTAGGCTTAAAAACATGGCGTTAGAGGGTGAAAACTCGAAACAACCCTTTCACGGCCTCGTGGGTGGCACCAACACCTCCCACAGGACTAATGTAACTCGTAGGAAGTGCCCCCATAGCCGCGGGACTCCCAGTTTGAGAATACGAAGATAATTTGCATATTTACAGACTTAGGCTTAAAAACATGGCGTTAGAGGGTGAAAACTTGAAATAGCCATTTACCGGCCCCGTGGTTGGCACCAACACCTCCCACGGGACCAATGTAACTCGTCAGAACTTACCCCGAAGCTGCGGGACTCTCGGTTTGAGAATAAGATGATAATTTGCATATTTCTAGAATTAGGCTTAAAAACATGGCGTTAGAGGGAGATAGCTCGAAACATCCCCCGAACGGCCTCGTGGGTGCCACCAACACCTCCCACTGGACCAATGTAACTCGTAGGAACTGACCCGGCAGCCGCGGGACTCCCAGTTTGAGAATACGAAGGTAATTTGCATATTTCTAGACTTATTCAGAACTTGGCATTAGAGGGTGAAAGCTCGAAACAGCCCCGAAGCATCCCCGAGGGTGGCACCAACACCTCCCACGGGACCAATGTAACTCGCAGGAAACTGACCCCGCAGCCGCGAGGCTCCCGGTTTGAGAATACGATGATAATTTGCATATTTCTAGACTTAGTCTTAAAAACATGGCGTTAGAGGGTGAAAAATCGAAATAACCCTTTAACGGCCCCGTGGGTGGCACCAACACCTCCCACGGGACAAATGTAACTCGTAGGAACTGACCCCGCAGCCACAAGTCTCCCGGTTTGAGAATTTGATGATAATTTGCATATTTCTAGACTTAGACTTAAAAACATGGGTTTAGGGGGTGAGAATTAGAAACAACCCCCGAATGGCCCCGTGGGTGGCGCCAACACCTCCCACGGGATGAATGTAACTCGTAGGAACTGACCTCGCAGTCGCGGGTCTCCCGGTTTGAGAGTCCGATGGTAATTTGCATATTTCTAGACTTTGGCTTAAAAACATGGCGTTAGAGGGTGAGAACTCAAAACAGCCCCCGGACGTCCTCGTGGGTGGCAACAACACCTCCTACGGGACCAATGTAACTCGTAGGAACTGACCCCACAGCCGTGGGTCTCCCGGTTTGAGAGTACGATGGTAATTTACATATTTCTAGACTTAGGCATAAGAACATAGTGTTAGGGGGTGAGAGCTAGAAACAGCCGCCGCACGTCCCCGTGGGCGGCACCAACACCTCCCGCGGGACCAATGTAACTCGTAGGAACTGACCCCGCAGCCGCGGGACTGCCTGTTTGAGAATACGATGGTAATTTTCATATTTCAAGAATTAGGCTTAAAACCATGGCGTTAGAGGGTGAAAACTCGAAACAGCCCCCGAACGTGCCCGTGGGTGGCACCAACACCTCCCACGGGACCAATGTGACTCGTAGGAATAGACCCCGCAGCCGCGGGACTCCCGGTTTGAGAAGACGAAGGTAATTTGTATATTTCTAGACTTAGGCTTAAAAACATGGCGTTGGAGGGTGAAAACTCGAAACAGCCACGAACATCCTCGTGGGTGGCACCAAGACCTCCCACGAGACAAATGTAACTCGTAGGAACAGACCCCGCAGTCGCGGGTCTCCCGGTTTCAGAATTAGAAGATAATTTCCATATTTCTAGACTTAGGCTTGAAAACATGGCGTTAGAGGGTGAGAACTCAAAACAGCCACCGAAGGTCCCCGTGGGAGGCACCAACACCTCCCACGGGACAAATGTAACTCATAGGAACTGACCCCGCAACCATGGGACTCCCGGTTCGAGAATATGAAGATAATTTGCATTTTCTAAACTTATTTAAAACATGGCGTTAGAGTGAGAGAACTCAAAACAGCCCCCGAACGTCCCCGTGGGTGGCACCAAGACCTCCCATGGGACTAATGTAACTGGTAGGAACTGAACTCGCAGTCGCGGGTCTCCCGGTTTAAGAGTACGACAGTAATTTGCTTATTTCTAGACTTAGGATTTAAAACATGGCGTTAGGGGGTGAGAACTAGAAACAGACCCTGAACGTCCCCGTGGCTGGCACCAACACCTCCCACGGAACCAATGTAACTCGTATGAACTGACCCCAAAGCCGCGGGTCTCCCTCTTTGAGAGTACGATGGTAATTTGCATATTTCAAGACTTAAGCTTAAAAACATGGCGTTAGGGGGTGAGAACTAGAAACAGCACCCGAACGACCCGGTAGGTGGCACCAACACCTCCCACGGGACCAATGTAACTCGTAGAAACTGACGCCGAAGTCGCGGGACTCCCGGTTTGAGAATATGATGATAATTTTCATATTTCTAGAGTTAGGATTAAAAACATGGCGTTTGGGTGTGAAACTCGAAACAGCCCCCGAACGGCCCCGTGGGTCGAACCAACACCTCCCATGGGACCAATCTAACTCGTAGGAACTGACCCCGCAGCCGCAGGACTCCCAGTTTGAGAATACGAAGGTAATTTACATATTTCTAGACTTAGGCTTAAAAATAATGCGTTAGAGGTTGAAAACCCGAAACAGCCACCGAACATCCCCGTGGGTGGCACCAACACCTCCCACGGGACCAATGTAACTCGTAGGAACTGACCCCGCAGTCACGAGACTCCCGATTTGAGAATACGATGATAATTTGCATATTTCTAGACTTAGGCTTACAAATAAGGCGTTAGAAGGTGAAAACTCAAAACAGCCCTTTAACGACCCCGTGGGTGGCACCTACACCTCCCACGGGACCAATGTCACTCGTAGGAACTGACCCCGCATCCGCGGGACTCCCGATTTGAGAATACGACGATAATTTCCATATTTCAAGACTTAGTCTTAAAAACATGGCATTAGAGGGTGAAAACTCGAAACAGCCACCGAACGCCACCGCGGGTGGCACGAACACCTCCCACGGGACAAACGTAACTCGTAGGAACTGACACTGCAGCCGCGGGTCTCCCAGTTTGAGAATTCAACGATAATTTGCAAATTTCTATACTTAGGATTAAAAACATGGCATTAGAGGGTGAGAACTCAAAACAGCCCCCAAACGTCCCTATGGGTGGCACCAACACCTCCCACGGGACCAATGTAACTCGTAGGAACTAACCCCACTGCCGCGGGTCTCCCAGTTTGAGAGTATGACGGTAATTTTCATATTTGTAGACTTAGGTTTAAAAACATGGTGTTAGGAGGTGAGAACAAGAAACTGCCCACGAATGTCCCCGTGGGTGGAACCAACACCTCCCATAGGACCAATGTAACACGTAGAACTGACCCCGCAGTCGCGGGAATCCCGGTTTGAGAATACGATGGTAATTTATATATTTTTAGACTTAGGCTTAAAAACATGGCGTTAGAGGGTGAGAACTCAAAACAGCCCCCGAACGTCCCTATGGGTGGCACCAACACCTCCAACGGGACCAATGTAACTCGTAGGAACTAGCCCCGCAGTCGCGGGACTATCGATTTGGGAATATGACGACAATTTGCATATTTATAGACTTAGGCTTAAAAACATGGCGTTAGAAGGTGAAAACTCGAAATAGCCATTTAACGACCCTGTGGGTGGCACCTACACCTCCCACGGGACCAATGTAACTCGTAGGAACTGACCCCACAGCCGCGGGACTCCCGATTTGAGAATACGACGATAATTTCCATATTTCAAGAATTAGGGTTAAAAACATGGCGTTAGAGGGTGAAAACTCGAAACAGCCACCGAACGTCCCCGTGCGTGGCACGAACACCTCCCACGGGACAAATGAAACATGTAGGAACAGACACTGCAGCCGTAGGTCTTCCAATATGAGAATTCGACGATAATTTGCAAATTTCTAGACTTAGGCTTAAAAACATGGCGTTAGAGGGTGAGAACTCAAAACAGCCCCCGAACGTCAGTATGGGTGGCACCAACACCTCCCACGGGACCAATGTAACTCGTAGGAACTAAATCCGCAGACGCGGGTCTCCCAGTTTGAGAGTACGACGGTAATTTTCGTATTTCTAGACTTAGGTTTAAAAACATGGTGTTAGGAGGTGAGAACTCGAAACAGCCCCCGAACGTCCCCGTGGGTTGAACAAACACCTCCCACAAGACCAATGTAACTCGTAGAACTGACCCCGCAGTCGCGGGACTCCCGATTTGAGAATACGATGGTAATTTATATATTTTTGGACTTAGGCTTAAAAACATGGCGTTAGAGGGTGAGAGCTCAAAACAGCCCCCGAACGTCCCTATGGGTGGCACCAACACCTCCCACGGGACCAATGTAACCCGTAGGAACTAACCCCGCTTCCGCGGGTCTCCCAGTTTGAGAGTACGACCTTAATTTGAATATTTCTAGACTTAGGCTTAAAAATATGGCGTTAGCAGGTGAGAACTAGATACAGCCCCCGAACGTCCACGTGGGTGGCACCAATACCTCCCACAGGACCAATGTAACTCGTAGGAACTGACCCCGCAGTCGTGGGACTCCCAGTTTCAGAATACGAAGGTAATTTGCATATTTATAGACTTAGGCATAAAAACATGGCGTTAGAGGGTGAAAAATCGAAACAACCCTTTAACGGCCCCATGGGAGGCACCAACACCTCCCACAGGACCAATTTAACTCGTAGGAACTGACCCCACAGCCGCGGGACTCCCGATTTGAGAATACGATCATAATTTTCATATTTCTAGACTTAGGCTTAAAAACATGGCGTTCGAGGGTGAAAACTCGAAACAACCCCCGAACGTCCCCGTGGGTGGCACCAACACCTCCCATGGGACAAATGTAACTCGTTGGAACTGACCCCGCAACCATGGGTCTCCCGGTTTGAGAATACGATGATAATTTGCATATTTCTAGACTTAGGCATGAAAACATGGCGTTAGAGGGTGAGATCTCGAAACAGCCCCCGAGCGTCCCCGTTGGTGGCACCAACACCTCCCACGAGACCAATGTAACTCGTAGGAACTGACCCCGCAGTCGAGGGTCTCCCGGTTTGAGAATATGACGGTAATTTACATATTTCTAGACTCTGTCTTAAAAACATGGCGTTAGAGGGAGAGAACTCGAAACAGCCTTCTAACGGCCCTGTGGGTGGCACCAACACCTCCCACGGGACCAATGTAACTCCTAGAAACTAACCCCGGAGCCGCGGGACTCCCGGTTTGAGAATATGATGATAATTTGCATATTTGTAGACTTACGCATAAAAACATGGCGTTAGAGGGTGAAGACTTGAAACAATCCTCGAACGGCCCCGTGGGTGCCACCAACACCTCCCATGGGGCCAATGTAACTCGTAGGAACTGACCCCCCTGCCGCGGGACTCCTGATTTGATAATACGAAGGTAATTTGCATATTTCTAGACTTATTCAAAACATGGCGTTAGAAGGAGAAAACTCGAAACAGCCTCCAAACATCCCTGTGGGTGGCACCAACAGCTCCCACGGGACCAATGTAACTCGTAGGAAACTGACAGCTCAGGCGCGGGACTCCCGGTTTGAGAATATGATGAAAATTTGCGTATTTCTAGACTTAGGCTTAAAAACATTGCGTTAGAGGGTGAAAACTCGAAATAACCCTTTAACGGCACTGGGGGTGGCACCAACACCTCCCACGGGACCAATGTAACTCGTAGGAACTGAACCCGCAGCCGCGGGACTCCCGGTTAGAGAATACGACGATAATTTGCATATTTCTAGACATAGGCTTAAAAACATGGCGTTAGAGGGTGAAAACTCGAAATAACCCTATAACGGCCACGTGGATGGCACCAACACCTCCCACAGGACCAATGTAACTCGTAGGAACGGACCCCACAGCCGCGGGACTCCCAGTTTGAGAATACGATGATAATTTGCATATTTCTAGACTTAGGCTTAAAAACATGGCGTTAGATGGTGAAAACTCAAAATAACCCTTTAATGGCCCCGTGGGTGGCACCAACACCTCCCACGGAACAAATGTAACTCGTAGGAACTGATCCCGCAGCCTCGAGTCTCCCGGTTTGAGAATTTGATGATAATTTGCATATTTCTAGACTTAGGCTTAAAAATATGGCGTTAGGGGGTGAGAACTATAAACAGACCCCGAACGGTCCCGTGGGTGGCACCAACACCTCCCACGGGACCAATGTAACTCGTAGGAACTGACCCCGCTGCCGCGGGTCTCTCGGTTTGAGAGTACGACGGTAATTAGCATATTTCTAGACTTAGGCTTAAAAACTTGGCAATAGAGGGTGAGAACTCTAAGCATCCCCCGAAAGTCCTCGTGGGTGGCACCAACACCTCCCACGGGACCAATGTAACTCATAGGAACGGACCCCGCAGCCGCGGGTCTCCCGGTTTGAGAGTACGATGATAATTTGCATATTTCTAGACTTAGGGTTAAAAACATGGTGTTAGGGGGTGAAAACTAGAATCAGCCCCCGCACGTCCCCGTGAGTGGCACCTACACCTCCCACGGGACCAATGTAACTCGTAGGAACTGACCCCGCAGTCGCGGGTCTCCCGATTTGAGAATACGAAGGTAATTAGCATATTTCTAGACTTAGGCTTAAAAACTTGGCGTTAGAGGGTGAGAACTCGAAGGAGCCCCCGAACGTCCTCGTGGGTGACACCAACACCTCCCACAGGACCAATGTAACTCGTAGGCACTGACCCCACAGCCGTGGGTCTCCCGGTTTGGGAGTACGGCGGTAATTTTCATATTTATAGACTTAGGCTTAAAAACATGGTGTTAGGGTGTGAAAACTAGAATCAGCCCCCGCACGTCCCCGTGGGTGGCACCTACACCTCCCACGGGACCAATGTAACTCCTAGGAACTGACCCCGCAGTCGCGGGTCTCCCGGTTTGAGAATACGAAGGTTATTTGCCTATTTCTAGACTTTGGCTTAAAAACATGGCGTTAGTGGAAGAGAACTCGAACCAGCCCTCTAACGGCCCTGTGGGTGGCACCAACACCTCCCACGGGACCAATGTAACTCGTAGGAACTAACCCCGCAGCCGCGGGACTCCCGGTTTGAGAATATGATGATAATTTGTATATTTCTAGACTTAGACTTAAAAACATGGCATTAGAGAGTGAAAACTCGAAACAACCCCCGAACGGCCCCGTTGGTGGCACTGACACCTCCCACGGGACCAATGTAACTCGTAGGAACTGACCCCGCAGCCGCGGGACTCCAGGTTTGATAATACGAAGGTAATTTTCATATTTCAAGACTTATTCAAAACATAGCATTAGAGGGTGGAAACTCGAAACAACCCCCAAACATCCCCGTGGGTGCCACCAACACCTCCGACGGGACCAATGTAACTCGTAGAAACTGAACCCGCAGCTGCGGGACTACCGATTTGAGAATACGATGATAATTTACAAATTTCTAGAGTTAGGCTTAAAAACATGGCGTTAGAGGGTGAAAACTCAAATCAACCCTTTAACGGCCCCGTGGGTGGTACCAACACTTCCCACGGGACCAATGTAACTCGTAGGAACTGACCCCGCAGCCGCGGGACTCCCAGTTTGAGAATACGACGACAATTTGCATATTTCTAGACATAGGCATAAAAACATGGCATTAGAGGGTGAGAACTTGAAACAGCCCCCGAACGTCCTTGTGGGTGGCACCAACACCTCCGACGGGACTAATGTAACTCGTAGGACCTGACCCCGCTACCCCGGGTCTCCCGGTTTGAGAGTACGACGTTAATTTGCATATTTCTAGACTTAGGCATAAAAACATGGCGTTAGGAGGTGAGAACTAGAAATAGCCCCCGAACGGCCCCGTGGGTGGCACCAACACCTCCCACGGGACCTGTGTAACTCGTTGGAACTAACCCCTCAGCCGCGGGATGCCCGGTTTGAGAATACGACGATAATTTGAATATTTCTAGACTTAGGCTTAAAAATATGGCGTTAGAGGGTGAGAACTTGAAACAGCCCCCGAACGTCCCTGTGGGTTGCACCAACACCTCCGACGGGACCAATGTAACTCGTAGGAACTGACCCCGCTGCCGCGGGTCTCCCGGTTTGAGAGTACGACGTTAATTTACATATTTCTAGACTTAGGCTTAAAAACATGGCGTTAGGGGGTGAGATCTAGAAACATCCCCCGCACATCCCCATGGGTGGCACCAACACCTCCCACGGGACCAATGTAACTCGTAGGAACTGACCCCGCAGTCGAGGGTCTCCCGGTTTGAGAATACGATGGTAATTTACATACTTCTAGACTTTGTCTTAAAAACATGGCGTTAGAGGGAGAGAACTCGAAACAACCCTCTATAGGCCCCGTGGGTGGCACCAACACCTCCCACAGGACAAATGTAACTCCTAGGAACTAACCTCGGGGCCGCGGGACTCCCGATTTTAGAATATGATGATAATTTGCATATTTCTAGACTTAGGCTTAAAAACATGGCGTTAGAGGGTGAAAACTCGAAACAGTCCCTGAACGGCCCAGTGGGTGCCACCAACAACTCCCACGAGACCAATGTAACTCGTCGGAACTGACCCCACAGCCGCGGGACTCCCGGTTTGATAATACGAAGGTAATTTGCATATTTCTTGACTTAGGATTAAAAACATGGCGTTAGAAGTGAAAACTCGAAATTGCCCCCAAACATCCCCGTGGGTGGCACCAACACCTCCCACGGGACCAATGTAACTCGTAGGAAACTGACCCCGCAGCCGTGGGACTCCCGGTTTGAGAATACGATGATAATTTGCATATTTCTAGACTTGGGCTTAAAAACATTGCGTTAGAAGTTGAAAACTCGAAATAACCCTTTAACAGCCCCGTGGGTGGCACCAACACCTCCCACGGGACCAATGTAACTAGTAGGAACTGACCCCGCAGCCGAGGGACTCCCGGTTTGAGAATACAATGATAATTTGTATATTTCTAGACTTAGGCTTAAAAACATGGCGTTGGAGGGTGAAAACTCGAAACAACCCTTTAACGGCCCCGTGGGTGGCACCAACACCTCCCACAGGACCAATGTAACTCGTAGGAACTGACCTCACAGCCGCGGGACTCCTAGTTTGAGAATACGATGATACTTTGCATATTTATAGACTTAGGCTTAAAAACATGGCATTAGAGGGTGAAAACTTGAAATAGCCCTTTAACGACCTCGTGGGTAGCACCAACACCTCCCACGGGACCAATGTAACTCGTCGGAACTGACCCCGCAGCCGCGGGACTCCCGGTTTGAGAATACGATGATAATTTGCATATTTCTAGACTTAGGATGAAAAACATGGCGTTTGAGGGTGAAAACTCGAAACAACCCTTTAACGGCACCGTGGGTGCCACCAACACCTCCCACAGGACCAATGTAACTCGTAGGAACTGACCTCACAGTCGTGGGACTCCTAGTTTGAGAATACGATGATAATTTGCATATTTATAGACTTAGGCTTAAAAACATGGCATTAGAGGGTGAAAACTCGAAACAACCCTTTAACGGCCCCGTGGGTGGCACCAACACGTCCCACGGGACAAATGTAACCCGTAGGAACTGACCTCACTGCCATAGGTCTCCCGGTTTGAGAATTCGATGATAATTTTCATATTTCTAGACTTAGGCTTAAAAACATGGTGTTAGGGTGTGAGAACTAGAAACAAACCCCGAACGGCCCCATGGGTGGCACCGACACCTCCCACGAGACCAATGTAACTCGTAGAAACTGAGCCCGCAGCCGCGGGACTCGTGGTTTGAGAAAACGAACGTAATTTGCATATTTCTAAACTTATTCAAAACTTGGCGTTAGAGGGTGAAAACTCGAAACAACCCCCAAACATCCCCGTGGGTGGCACCAACAGCTCCCACGGGACCAATGTAACTCATAGGAAACTAACGCCGCAGGCGCAGGACTCCCGATTTGAGAATACGATGATAATTTGCATATTTCTAGACTTGGGCATAAAAACATTGCATTAGAAGGTGAAAACTCTAAATAACCCTTTAACGGCCTCATGGGTGGCACCAACACCTCCCACAGGACCAATGTAACTCGTAGGAACGGACCCCACACCCGCGGGACTCCCAGTTATAGAATAGGATGATAATTTGCATATTTATAGACTTAGGCTTAAAAACATGGCCTTAGAGGGTGAAAACTTGAAATAGTCATTTACCGGCCCCGTGGTTGGCACCAACACCTCCCACGGGACGAATGTAACTCGTCGGACCTTACCCCACAGCTGCGGGACTCTCGGTTTGAAAATACGATGATAATTTGCATATTTCTAGAATTAGTCTTAAAAGCATGGCGTTAGAGGGAGATAACTCGAAACAGCCCCCAAATGGCCTCGTGGGTGCCACCAACACCTCCCACGGGACCAAAGTAACTCGTAGGAACTAACCCCACAGCCGCGGGACTCCCAGTTTGAGAATACGAAGGTAATTTGCATATTTGTAGACTTATTCAAAACATGGCGTTAGAGGGTGAAAGCTCGAAACAGCCCCGAAGCATCCCCGTGGGTGGGACCAACACCTCCCACGGGACCAATGTAACTCGTAGGAAATTGACCCCGTAGCCGCGGGACTTCCGGTTTGACAATACGATGATAATTTGCATATTTATAGACTTAGGCTTAAAAACATGGCGTTAAGAGTGTGAAAACTCGAAATAACCCTTTAACGGCCCCGTGGGTGGCCCCAACACCTCCCACGGGACAAATGTAACTCGTAGGAACAGACCCCGCAGCCGCAAGTCTCCCGGTTTGAGAATTTGATGATAATTTGAATATTTCTAGACTTAGTCTTAAAAATATGGCCTTAGAGGGTGAGAACTAGAAACATCCCCCGAACGGCCCCGTGGGTGGCACCAACACCTCCCGCGGGACCAATGTAACTCGTAGGAACTGAACCCGCTGCCGCGGGTCTCTCGGTTTAAGAGTACGACGGTAATTAGCATATTTCTAGACTTAGGCTTAAAAACTTGGCGTTAGAGGGTGAGAACTCGAAGGAGCCCCCGAACGTCCTCGTGGGTGACACCAACACCTCCCACAGGACCAATGTAACTCGTAGGCACTGACCCCACAGCCGTGGGTCTCCCGGTTTGGGAGTACGGCGGTAATTTTCATATTTATAGACTTAGGCTTAAAAACATGGTGTTAGGGTGTGAAAACTAGAATCAGCCCCCGCACGTCCCCGTGGGTGGCACCTACACCTCCCACGGGACCAATGTAACTCCTAGGAACTGACCCCGCAGTCGCGGGTCTCCCGGTTTGAGAATACGAAGGTTATTTTCCTATTTCTAGACTTTGGCTTAAAAACATGGCGTTAGTGGAAGAGAACTCGAACCAGCCCTCTAACGGCCCTGTGGGTGGCACCAACACCTCCCACGGGACCAATGTAACTCGTAGGAACTAACCCCGCAGCCGCGGGACTCCCAGCTTGAGAATATGATGATAATTTGTATATTTCTAGACTTAGACTTAAAAACATGGCATTAGAGAGTGAAAACTGGAAACAACCCCCGAACGGCCGAGTTGGTGGCACTGACACCTCCCACGGAACCAATGTAACTCGTAGGAACTGACCCCGCAGCCGCGGGACTCCAGGTTTTAGAATACGAAGGTAATTTGCATATTTCAAGACTTATTAAAAACATGGCATTAGAGGGTGGAAACTCGAAACAACCCCTAAACATCCCCGGGGGTGGCACCAACACCTCCCACGGGACCAATGTAACTCGTAGAAACTGACACCGCAGCCGCGGGACACCTGGTTTGAGAATACGATGATAATTTGCATATTTCTAGAGTTAGGCTAAAAAATATGGCGTTAGAGGGTGAAAACTCAAATCAACCCTTTAACGGCCCCGTGGGTGGTACCAACACTTCCCAAGGGACCAATGTAACTCGTAGGAACTGACCCCGCAGTCGCGGGACTCCCGGTTTGAGAATACGATGAAAATTTGCACATTTCTACACTTAATCTTAAAAACATGGTGTTAGAGGGTGAGAACTTGAAACAACACCCGAACGTCCTTGTGGGTGGCACCAACACCTCCGACGGGACCAATGTAACTCGTAGGACCTGACCCCGCTGCCGCGGGTCTCCCGGTTTGAGAGTACGATGTTAATTTTCATATTTCTAGACTTAGGCTTAAAAACATGGCGTTAGGGGGTGAGAACTAGAAACAACCCCCGCACGTCCCCATGGGTGGCACCAACACCTCCGACGGGACCAATGTAACTCCTAGGAAACTGACCCCGCAGCCGTGGGACTCCCGGTTTGAGAATACGATGATAATTTGCATATTTTTTGACTTGGGCTTAAAAATATTGCGTTAGAGGTTGAAAACTCAAAATAACCCTTTAACGGCCCCGTGGGTGCCACCAACACCTCCTAGGGGACCAATGTAACTCGTAGGAACTGACCCCGTAGCCGCGGGACTCCCGGTTTGAGAATACGATGATAATTTGCATATTTCTAGACTTAGGCTTAAAAACATGGCGTTGGAGGGTGAAAACTCGAAACAACCCTTTAACGGCCCCGTGGGTGGCACCAACACCTCCCACAGGACCAATGTAACTCGTAGGAACTGACCTCATAGCCGCGGGACTCCTAGTTTGAGAATACGATGTTAGTTTTCATATTTATAGACTTAGGCTTGAAAACATAGCATTAGAGGGTGAAAACTTAAAATAGCCCTTTAACAGCCTCGTGGGTGGCGCCAACACCTCCCACGGGACCAATGTAACTCGTCGGTACTGTCCCCGCAGCCGCGGGACTCCCGGTTTGAGAATACGATGATAATTTGTATATTTCTAGACTTAGGATGAAAAACATGGCGTTAGAGGGTGAAAACTTGAAACAACCCTTTAACAGCACCGTGGGTTCCACCAACACCTCCCACATGACCAATGTAACTCGTAGGAACTGACCTCACAGTCACGGGACTCCTAGTTTGAGAATATGATGATAATTTGCATATTTATAGACTTAGGCTTAAAAACATGGCATTAGAGGGTGAAAACTGGAAACAACCCTTTAACGGCCCCGTGGGTGGCACCAATACCTCCCACGAGACAAATGTAACTCGTAGGAACTGACCCCGCAGCCGCAGGTCTCCCGGTTTGAGAATTTGATGATAGTTTTCATATTTCTAGACTTAGGCTTAAAAACATGGTGTTAGGTGGTGAGAACTAGAAACAAACCCCGAACGGCCCCATGGGTGGCACCGACACCTCCCACGGGACCAATGTAACTCGTAGAAACTGAGCCCGCAGCCGCGGGACTCCCGGTTTGAGAATACGAACGTAATTTGCATATCTCTAGACTTATTCAAAACTTGACATTAGAGGGTGAAAACTCCAAACAACCCCCAAACATCCCCGTTGGTGGCACCAACACCTCCCACGGGACCAATGTAACTCATAGAAACTGACCCCGAAGCCGCGGGACTCCCGGTTTTAGAATACGATGATTATTTTCATATTGTTAGACTTAGGCTTAAAAACATGGCGTTAGAGGGTGAAAACTCAAAACTACCCTTTAACGGCCCCGTGGGTGGTACCAACACCTCCCACGGGACCAATGTAACTCGTAGGAACTGACCCTGCAGCAGCGGGACTCCCGGTTTGAGAATACAATGACAATTTGCATATTTCTAGACTTAGTCTTAAAAACATGGTGTTAGAGGGTGAAAATTCAAAACAGCCCTTTAACCACCCCGTGGGTGGCACCTACACCTCCCACGGGACCAATGTAACTCGTAGGAACTGACCCCGCAGCCGCGGGACTCCCGGTTTGAGAATATGCCGATAATTTGAATAATTCTAGACTTAGGCTTGAAAACATCGCGTTAGAGCGTGAAAAATCGAAACAGTCACCGAACGTCCCCGTGGGTGGCACCAACACCTCCCACGGGACAAATGTAACTCGTAGGAACAGACCGCGCAGTCGCGGGTCTCTCGGTTTGATAATTCGAAGATAATTTGCATAATTCTAGACTTGGGCTTAAAAACATGGCGTCAGAGGGTGAGAACTCAAAACAGCCCCCGAACGTCCCCGTGGGTGGCACCAACACCTCCCACGGGATAAATGTAACTCGTAGGAACTGACCCGCAACCATGGGTCTCCCGATTTCAGAATACGAAGGTAATTTGCATATTTCTAGACTTATTCAAAACTTGGAGTTAGAGGGTGAGAACTCGAAACAGCCCCCGAACGTCCCCGTGGGTGGCACCAACACCTCCCAAGGGACCAATGTAACTCGTAGGAACTGACCTCGCAGCTGCGGGTCTCCCGGTTTAAGAGTATGACGGTAATTTGCATATTTCCAGACTTTGTGTTAAAAATATGGCGTTAGAGGGTGAGAACTCAAAACAGCCCTCTAACGGCCCCATGGATGGCACCAACACCTCCCACGGGACCAATGTAACTCGTAGGAACTAACCCCGCAGCCGCGGGACTCCCGGTTTGAGAATATGACGATAATTTGCATAGTTGTAGACTTAGGTTTAAAAATACGGCGTTAGAGAGTGAAAACTCAAAACACCCCCCGAACGACCCCGTGGGTGGCATCGACATCTCCCACGGGACCAATGTAACTTGTAGAAACTGACCCCGCAGCCGCGGGACTGCGGGTTTGAGAATATGAAGGTAATTTGCATATTTCTAGACTTATTCAAAACTTGGCGTTAGAGTGTGAAAACTCAAAACAACCCCCAAACATCCCCGTGGGTGGCACCAACACCTCCTACGCGACCAATGTAACTCATAGAAACTGACCCCGTAGCCGCGGGACTCCCGATTTTAGAATACGATGATAATTTGCATATTTCTAGACTTAGGCTTAAAAACATGGAGTTAGAGTGTGAAAACTTGAAACAACCCCCAAACATCCCCGTGGGTGGTACCAACACCTCCCACAGGACCAATGTAACTCGTAGGAACTGACCCCGCAGCAGCGGGACTCCCGGTTTGAGAATACAATGACAATTTTCATATTTCTAGACTTAGTCTTAAAAACATGGTGTTCGAGGGCGAAAATTCAAAACAGCCCTTTAACCAACTCGTGGGTGGCACCTACACCTCCCACGGGACCAATGTAACTCGTAGGAACTGACCCCGCAGCCGCGGGACTCCCGGTTTGAGAATACGTCGATAATTTGCATAATTCTAGACTTAGGCTTGAAAACATCGCGTTAGAGCGTGAAAAATCAAAACAGTCACCGAACGTCCCCGTGGGTGGCACCAACACCTCCCACGGGACAAATGTAACTCGTAGGAACAGACCCCGCAGTCGCGGGTCTCTCGGTTCGATAATTCGACGATCATTTGCATATTTCTAGACTTAGGCTTAAAAACATTGCGTTAGAGCGTGATACCTCAAAACAACCATTTAACGGCCCCGTGGGTGGTACCAACACCTCCCACGGGACCAATGTAACTCGAAGGAACTGACCCCGCAACCGCGGGACTCCCGGTTTGAGAATACGACGACAATTTGCATATTTCTAGACTTAGTCTTAAAAACATGGTGTTAGAGGGTGAAAACTCGAAACAGTCCTTTAACGACCCCGTGGGTGGCACCTACACCTCCCACGGGACCAATGTAACTCGTAGGAACTGACCCCGCAGACACGGGACTCCCGATTTGAGAATACGCCGATAATTTCCATATTTCTAGACTTAGGCTTAAAAACATGGCGTTATAGCGTGAAAACTCGAAACAGTCACCGAACGTCCCCGTGGGTGGCACCAACACCTCCCACGGGACAAATGTAACTCGTAGGAACAGACCGCGCAGTCGCGGGTCTCTCGGTTTCATAATTCGATGATAATTTGCATAATTCTTGACATGGGCTTAAAAACATGGCGTCAGAGGGTGAGAACTCAAAACAACCCCCGAACGTCCCCGTGGGTGGCACCAACACCTCCCACGGGACAAATGTAACTCGTCGGAACTGACCTCGCAGCCGCGGGTTTCCCGATTTATGAGTATGACGGTAATTTGCATATTTCTAGACTTTGGGTTAAAAATATGGCGTTAGATGGTGAGAACTCAAAACAGCCCTCTAACGGCCCCATGGATGGCACCAACACCTCCCACGGGACCAATGTAACTCGTAGGAACTAACCCCTCAGCCGCGGGACTCCCAGTTTGAGAATATGACAATAATTTGCATATTTGTAGACTTAGGTTTAAAAACATGGCGTTAGAGAGTGAAAACTCGAAACCCCCCCCCGAACGGCCCCGTGGGTGGCATCGACATCTCCCACGGGACCAATGTAACTTGTAGAAACTGACCCCGCAGCCGCGGGACTCCCGGTTTGAGAATATGAAGGTAATTTGCATATTTCTAGACTTATTCAAAACTTGGCGTTAGAGGGTGAGAACTCGAAACAGCCCCCGAACGTCCCCGTGGGTGGCACCAACACCTCCCAAGGGACCAATGTAACTCGTCGGAACTGACCTCGCAGCCGCGGGTTTCCCGATTTATGAGTATGACGGTAATTTGCATATTTCTAGACTTTGGGTTAAAAATATGGCGTTAGATGGTGAGAACTCAAAACAGCCCTCAAACGGCCCCATGGATGGCACCAACACCTCCCACGGGACCAATGTAACTCGTAGGAACTAACCCCTCAGCCGCGGGACTCCCAGTTTGAGAATATGACAATAATTTGCATATTTGTAGACTTAGGTTTAAAAACATGGCGTTAGAGAGTGAAAACTCGAAACCCCCCCCCGAACGGCCCCGTGGGTGGCATCGACATCTCCCACGGGACCAATGTAACTTGTAGAAACTGACCCCGCAGCCGCGGGACTCCCGGTTTGAGAATATGAAGGTAATTTGCATATTTCTAGACTTATTCAAAACTTGGCGTTTGAGGGTGAAAACTCGAAACAACCCCCAAACATCCCCGTGGGTGGCACCAACACCTCCTACGGGACCAATGTAACTCATTGAAACTGACCCCGTAGCCGCGGGACTCCCGGTTTTAGAATACGATGATAATTTTCATATTTCTAGACTTAGGCTTAAAAACATGGCGTTAGAGGGTGAAAACTCGAAACAACCCTTTAACGGCCCCGTGGGTGGTACCAACACCTCCCACGGGACCTATGTAACTTGTAGGAACTAACCCCGCAGCCGTGGGACTCCTGATTTGAGAATATGATGATAATTTGCATATTTCTAGACTTAGGCTTAAAAACTTGGTGTTTGAGGGTGAAACGTGAAAAAAACCCTGAACGGCCCCGTCGTGGCGCCAACACCTCCCACGGGACCAATGTAACTCATAGAAACAACCCCCGCACGTCCCCATGGGTGGCACCAACACCTCCGACGGGACCAATGTAACTCCTAGGAAACTGACCCCGCAGCCGTGGGACTCCCGGTTTGAGAATACGATGATAATCTGCATATTTCTTGACTTGGGCTTAAAAATACTGCGTTAGAGGTTGAAAACTCAAAATAACCCTTTAACGGCCCCGTGGGTGCCACCAACACCTCCCAGGGGACCAATGTAACTCGTAGGAACTGACCCCGCAGCAGCGGGACTCCTGGTTTGAGAATACAATGACAATTTGCATATTTCTAGACTTAGTCTTAAAAACATGGTGTTCGTGGGTGAAAATTCGAAACAGCCCTTTAACGACCCCGTGGGTGGCACCTACACCTCCCACGGGACCAATGTAACTCGTAGGAACTGACCCCGCAGCCGCGGGACTCCCGGTTTGAGAATACGCCGATAATTGGAATAATTCTAGACTTAGGCTTGAAAACATCGCGTTACAGCGTGAAAAATCGAAACAGTCACCGAACGTCCCCGTGGGTGGCACCAACACCTCCCACGGGACAAATGTAACTCGTAAGAACAGACCCCGCAGTCGCGGGTCTCTCGGTTCGATAATTCGATGATAATTTGCATATTTCTAGACTTAGGCTTAAAAAAATGGCGTTAGCGGGTGAGACCTCAAAACAGCCCCCGAACGTCCCCGTGGGTGGTACCAACACCTCCCACGGGACAAATGTAACTCGTAGGAACTGACCCCGCAACCTTGGGTCTCCCGGTTTCAGAATACGAAGGTAATTTGCATATTTCTAGACTTATTCAAAACTTAGCGTTAGAGGGTGAGAACTCGAAATAGCCCCCGAACGTCCCCGTGGGTGGCACCAACACCTCCCACGGGACCAATGTAACTCGTAGGAACTGACCTCGCAGCCGCGGGTCTCCCGGTTTAAGAGTATGATGAAAATTTGCATATTTTTAGAATTAGGCTTAAAAACATGGCGTTAGGGGGTGAGAACTAGAAACAGCCCCCGAACGTCCCCGTGTGTGGTACCAACACTTCCCACGGGACCAATGTAACTCGTAGAAACTGACCCCGTTGTCGCGGGACTCCCGGTTTGAGAATACGACGGTAATTTTCATATTTCTAGACTTTGGCTTAAAAACATGGAGTTAGAGGGTGATAACTCAAAACAACCCTCTAACGGCCCCATGGTTGGCACCAACACCTCCCGCGGGACCTATGTAACTTGTAGGAACTAACCCCGCAACCGCGGGACTCCTGATTTGAGAATATGATGATAATTTGCATATTTCTAGACTTAGGCTTAAAAACTTGGTGTTTGAGGGTGAAACGTGAAAAAAACCCCGAACGGCCCCGTCGTGGCGCCAACACCTCCCACGGGACCAATGTAACTCATAGAAACTAACCCCGTAGCCGCGGGACTCCCGGTTTAAGAATACGATGATAATTTTCATATTTCTAGACTTAGGCTTAAAAAAAGGCGTTAGAGGGTGAAAACTCAAAACAACCCTCTAACGGCCCCGTGGGTGGTACCAACACCTCCCACGGGACCAATGTAACTCGTAGGAACTGACCCCGTAGCAGCGGGACTCCCGGTTTGAGAATATAATGACAATTTGCATATTTCTAGACTTCGTCTTAAAAACATGGTGTTAGAGGGTTAAAATTCGAAATATCCCTTTAACGACCCCGTGGGTGGCACCTACACCTCCCACGGGACCAATGTAACTCGCAGGAATTGAGCCCGCAGCCACGGGACTCCCGGTTTGAGAATACGCCGATAATTTGCATAATTCTAGACTTAGGCTTGAAAACATCACTTTAGAGCGTGAAAAATCAAAATAGTCACCGAACGTCCCCGTGGGTGGCACCAACACCTCCCAGGGGACAAATGTAACTCGTAGGAACAGACCCTGCAGTCGCGGGTCTCTCGGTTTGATAATTCGACGATCATTTGCATATTTCTAGACTTAGGCTTAAAAACATGGCGTTAGAGGGTCAGACCTTAAAATAGACCCCGAACGTCCCCGTGGGTGGTACCAACACCTCCCACGGGACAAATGTAACTCGTAGGAACTGACCCCGCAACCATGGTTCTCCCGGTTTCAGAATACGAAGGTAATTTTCATAATTCTAGACTTATTCAAAACTTAGCGTTAGAGGGTGAGAACTCGAAACAGCCCCCGAACGTCCCCGTGGGTGGCACCAACACCTCCCACGGGACCAATGTAACTCGTAGGAACTGACCTCGCAGTCGCGGGTCTCCCGGTTTAAGAGTACGACGTAAATTTGCATATTTCTAGAATTAGGCTTCAAAACATGGCGTTAGGGGGTGAGAACTAGAAACAGCCCCCGAACGTCCCCGTGGGTGGTACCAACACTTCCCACGGGACCAATGTAACTCGTAAAAACTGACCCCGTTGTCGCGGGACTCCCGGTTTGAGAATACGACGGTAATTTGCATATTTCTAGACTTTGTCTTAAAAACATGGAGTTAGAGGGTGATAACTGAAAACAACCCTCTAACGGCCCCATGGGTGGCACAAACACCTCCCACGGGACCTATGTAACTCGTAGGAACTAACCCCGCAGTTGCGGGACTCCTGATTTGAGAATATGATGATAATTTTCCTATTTCTAGACTTAGGCTTAAGAACTTGGTGTTTGAGGGTGAAACGTGAAAAAGCCCCCGAACGGCCCCGTCGTGGCGCCAACACCTCGCACGGGACCAATGTAACTCATAGAAACTGACCCCGAAGCCGCAGGACTCCCGGTTTTAGAATACGATGATAATTTTCATATTGTTAGACTTAGGCTTAAAAACATGGCGTTAGAGGGTGAAAACTCGAAACTACCCTTTAACGGCACCGTGGGTGGTACCAACACCTCCCACGGGACCAATGTAACTCGTAGGAACTGACCCTGCAGCAGCGGGACTCCCGGTTTGAGAATACAATGAAAATTTGCATATTTCTAGACTTAGTCTTAAAAACATTGTGTTAGAGGGTGAAAACTCGAAACGACCAATTAACGACCCCGTGGGTGGCACCTACACCTCCCACGGGATCAATGTAACTCGTAGGAACTGACCCCGCAGCCGCGGGACTCCCGGTTTGAGAATACGTCGATAATTTGAATAATTCTAGACTTAGGCTTGAAAACATCGTGTTAGAGCGTGAAAAATCGAAACAGTCACCGAACGTCCCCGTGGGTGGAACCAACACCTCCCACGGGACAAATGTAACTCGTAGGAAAAGACCCCGCAGTCGCGAGTCTCTCGGTTTGATAATTCGACGATAATTTGCATATTTCTATACTTAGGCTTAAAAACATGGCGTTAGAGGGTGAGACCTCAAAAGAGCCACCGAACGTCCCCGTGGGTGGTACCAACACCTCCCACGGGACAAATGTAACTCGTAGGAACTGACCCCGCAACCATGGGTCTCCCGATTTCAGAATACGAAGGTAATTTGCATATTTCTAGACTTATTCAAAACATAGCGTTAGAGGGTGAGAACTCGAAACAGCCCCCGAACGTCCCCGTGGGTGGCACCAACACCTCTCATGGGACCAATGTAACTCGTAGGAACTGACCTCGCAGCCGCGGGTCTCCCGGTTTGAGAGTGCGATTGAAATTTGCATATTTCTAGAATTAGGCTTAAAAACATGGTGTTAGCGGTTGAGAACTAGAAACAGCCCACGAACGTCCCCGTGGGTGGTACCAACACTTCCCACGGGACCAATGTAACTCGTAGAAACTAACCCCTTTGTCGCGGGACTCTCGGTTTTAGAATACGATGGTAATTTGCATATTTCTAGACTTTGGCTTAAAAACATGGAGTTAGAGGGTGATAACTCAAAACAACCCTCTAACGGCCCCATGGGTGGCACCAACACCTCCCACGGGACCTATGTAACTCGTAGGAACTAACCCCGCAGCCGTGGGACTACTGATTTGAGAATATGATGATAATTTGCATATTTCTAGACATAGGCTTAAAAACTTGGTGTTTGAGGGTGAAACGTGAAAAATCCCACGAACGGCCCCATCATGGCGCCAACACCTCCCACGGGACCAATGTAACTCATAGAAACTGACCCCATAGCCGCGGGACTCCCGGTTTTAGAATACGATGATAATTTTCATATTTCTAGACTTAGGCTTAAAAAAAAGGCGTTAGAGGATGAAAACTCGAAACAACCCTTTAACGGCCCCGTGGGTGGTACCAACACCTCCCACGGGACCAATGTAACTCGTAGGAACGGACCCTGCAACAGCGGGACTCCCGGTTTGAGAATATAATGACAATTTGCATATTTCTAGACTTAGTCTTAAAAACATGGTGTTAGAGGGTGAAAATTCGAAACAGCCCTTTAACGACCCCGTGGGTGGCACCTACACCTCCCACGGGACCAATGTAACTCGTAGGAACTGACCCCGCAGCCGCGGGACTCCCAGTTTGAGAATATGCCGATAATTTGCATAATTCTAGACTTAGGCTTGAAAACATCGCGTTAGAGCGTGAAAAATCGAAACAGTCACCGAACGTCCCCGTGGGTGGCACCAACACCTCCCACGGGACAAATGTAACTCGTAGGAATAGACTCCGCAGTCGCGGGTCTCTCGGTTTGATAATTCGACAATAATTTGCATATTTCTAGACTTAGGCTTAAAAACATGGCGTTAGAGGGTGAGACCTCAAAACAGCCCCCGAACGTCCCCGTGGGTGGTACCAACACCTCCCACGGAACAAATGTAACTCGTAGCAACTGACCCCGCAACCATGGGTCTCCCGGTTTCAGAATTTGAAGGTAATTTGCATATTTCTAGACTTATTCAAAACATAGCATTAGAGGGTGAGAACTCGAAACAGCCCCCGAACGTCCCTGTGGGTGGCACCAACACCTCCCACGGGGCCAATGTAACTCGTAGGAACTGACCTCGCAGCCGCGGGTCTCCCGGTTTAAGACTACGACGGAAATTTGCATATTTCTAGAATTAGGCTTAAAAACATGGCGTTAGGGGGTGAGAACTAGAAACAGCCCCCGAACGTCCCCGTGGGTGGTACCAACACTTCCCACGGGACCAATATAACTCGTAGAAACCGACCCCGTTGTCGCGGGACTCCCGGTTTGAGAATACGACGATAATTTGCATATTTCTAGACTTTGGCTTAAAAACATGGAGTTAGAGGGTGATAACTCAAAACAACCCTCTAACGGCCCCATGGGTTTCCACCAACATCTCCCACGGGACCTATGTAACTCGTAGGAACTAATCCCGCAGCCGCGGGACTCCTGATTTGCGAATATGATGATAATTTCCATATTTCTAGACTTGGGCTTAAAAACTTAGCGTTTGAGGGTGAAACTCGAAAAAGCCCCCGAACGGCCCCGTCGTGGCGTCAACACCTCCCACGGGACCAATGTAACTAGTTGGAACTGACCCCGCAGCCGCGGGACTCCCTGTTTGAGAATACGAAGGTAATCTTCATATTTCTAGACTTATTCAAAACTTGGCGTTAGAGGGTGAAAACTCGAAACAGCCCCCGAACGTCCCCGTGGGTGGCACCAACACCTCCAACGGGACCAATGTAACTCGTAGGAACTGACCCCCCAGTCGCGGGACTCCCGATTTGAGAATACGACGATAATTTGCATATTTCTAGACTTAGGCTTAAAAACATGGCGTTAGAACGTGAAAACTGGAAACAACGCTTTAACGACCCCGTGGGTGGCACCTACACGTCCCACGGGACCAATGTAACTCGTAGGAACTGACCCCGCAGCCGCGGGATTCCCTCTTTGAGAATACGATGATAATTTGCATATTTCAAGACTTAGGCTTAAAAAATGGCGTTAGAGGGTGAAAACTCGAAACAGCCACCGAACGTCCCCGTTGGTGGCACCAACACCTCCCACGGGACAAATGTAACTCGTAGGAACTGACACCGCAACCGCGGGTCTCCCAGTTTGAGAATTCGATGATAATTTGCTCATTTCTAGACTTAGGCATAAAAACATGGCGTTAGAGGGTGAGAACTCAAAACAGCCCCCGAACGTCCCTGTGGGTGGCACCAACACCTCCCACGAGACCAATGTAACCCGTAGGAACTGACCCCGCAGTCGCGGAACTCCCGATTTTAGAATACGATGGTAATTTGCATATTTTTAGACTTAGTCTTAAAAACTTGGCGTTAGAGGGTGAGAACTCGAAACATCCCTCTAACGGCCCCGTGGGTGGCACCAACACCTCCCACGGGACCAATGTAACTCGTAGGAACTAACCCCGTAGCCGCGGGTCTCCTAGTTTGATAGTACGATGGTAATTTGCATATTTCAAGACTTAGGCTTAACAACATGGCGTTAGGAGGTGAGAACTAGAAACAGCCCCCGAACGTCCCCGTGGGTGGCACCCACACCTCCCACAGGGCCAATGTAACTCGTTGGAACTGACCCCGCAGTCGCGGGTCTCCCGATTTGAGAATACGATGGTAATTTGCATATTTTTGTACTTAGGCTTAAAAACATGGCGTTAGAGGGTGAGAACTCGAAACATCCCTCTAACGGCCCCGTGGGTGGTACAAATACCTCCCACGGGTCCAATGTAACTCGTAGTAACTGACCCCGTAGCCGCGGGACTACCGGTTTGAGAATACGAAGGTAATTTGCATATTTCTAGACTTAGGATTAAAAACATGGCGTTAGAGGGTGAAAACTCGAAACAACCCTTTAACGGCCCCGTGGGTGGCGTCAAAACCTCCCACAGGACCAATTTAACTTGTAGGAACTGACACCACAGCCGCGGGACTACCGATTTGAGAATACGATGATAATTTGCATATTTCTGGACTTAGGCTTAAAAACATGACGCTAGAGGGTGAAAACTCGAAATAGCCCCCAACGTCACCGTGGGTGGCACCAACACCTACCACGGGACCAATTTAACTCGTAGGAACTGACCCTGCAGCCGCGGGACTCCCGGTTTGAGAGTACAATGGTAATTTGGATATTTCTAGACTTAGGCTTAAAAACATGGCGTCAGAGGGTGAGAACTCGAAAGAGCCTCCGAACGTCCCCGTGGGTGGCACCAACAACTCCCACGGGACCAATGTAACTCGGAGGAACTGACCCCGCAGCCGCGGATCTCCCGGTTTGAGAGTACGACGGTAATTTTCATATTTCTAGACTTAGGCTTAAAAACAAGGCGTTAGAGGGTGAGAACTAGAAACAGCCCCCAAACGGCCCCATGGGTGGCACCAACACCTCCCACGGGACCAATGTAACTCGTAGGAACTGACACCACAGCCGCAGGTCTCCCGATTTGAGAGTATGATGTTAATTTAAATATTTCCAGACTTAGCCTTACAAACATGGCGTTAGGGAGTGAGAACAAGAAACAGCCCCCGCACGTCCCCATGGGTGGCACCAACACCTCCCACGGGACCTATATAACTCGTAGGAAGTAACCTCGCAGCCGCGGGACACCCGGTTTGAGAATACGACAATAATTTGCATATTTCTAGACTTAGGCTTAAAAACATGGCATTAGAGAGTGAGAACTTGAAACAGCCCCCGAACGTCCCTGTGGGTGGTACCAAAACCTCCGACGGGACCAATGTAACTCGTAGAAACTGACCCCGCAGCCGCGGGTCTCCCGATTTGAGAGTACGATGTTAATTAGCATATTTCTAGACTTAGGCTTAAAAACATGGCGTTAGGGGGTGAGAACTAGAAACATCCCCTGGACGTCCCCATGGATGGCACTAACACCTCCCACGGGACCGATGTAACTCGTAGGAAATTACCCCGCAGCCGCGGGTCTCCCGGTTTGAGAATACGACGGTAATTTACATATTTCTAGATTTTGTCTTAAATACATGGCGTTAGAGGGAGAGAACTCGAAACAGCCCTCAAACGGCCCCGTGGGTGGCACCAACACCTCCCACGGGACTAATGTAACTCCTAGGAACTAACCCCGAAGCCGCGGGACTCTCGGTTTGAGAATATGATGATAATTTCCATATTTCTAGACTTAGGATTAAAAACATGGCGTTAGAGGGTGAAAACTCGAAACAACACCCGAACGGCCCCGTGGGTGCCACCAACACCTCCCAAGGGACCAATGTAACTCGTAGGAACAGAGCCCACAGCCGCGGGACTCCCGTTTTGAGAATACGAAAGTAATTTGCATATTTCTAGACTTATTCAAAACATGGCGTTAGAGGGTGTAAACTTGAAACAACCCCCAAACATACCTGTGGGTGGAACCAACACCTTCCACGGGACCAATGTAACTCGTAGGAAACTGACCCCGCAGCCGCGGGACTCTTCGTTTGAGAATACGATGATGATTTGCATATTTATAGACTTAGGCTTAAAAACATGGCATTAGAGCGTGAAAACTCAAAATAACTCTTTAACGGCCCCGTGGGTGGCACCAACACCTCCCACGGGACCAATGTAACTCGTAGGAACTGACCCCGCAGCCGCGGGACTCCCGATTTGAGAGTAGGACGGTAATTGTGAAATTTCTAGACTTAGGCTTAAAAACATGGCGTTAGCGGGTGAGAACTCGAAAGAGCCTCCGAACGTCCCCGTGGGTGACACCAACACCTCCCACGGGACCAATGTAACTCGGAGGAAAAGACCCCGCAGCCGCGGGTCTCCCAGTTTGAGAGTACGACGGTAATTTGTATATTTCCAGATTTAGGCTTAAAAACATGGCGTTAGGGAGTGAGAACTAGAAACAGCCCCCGAACGGCCCCGTGGGTGGCACCAACACCTCCCACGGGACCAATGTAACTCGTAGGAACTAACCCCGCAGCCGCGGGACGCCCGGTATGGGAAAATGATGATAATTTGCATATTTGTAGACTTAGGCTTAAAAACATGGCGTTAGAGGGTGAGAACTTGAAACAGCCCCTGAACGTCCCTGTGGGTGGCACCAACACGTCCCACGTGACCAATGTAACTCGTAGGAATTGACCCCGCATCCGCGGGACTCCCGGTTTTAGAGTACGGCGGTAATTTGCATATTTCTAGACTTAGGCTTAAAAACATGGCATTAGAGGGTGAGAACTCGAAACAGCCACCGAACGTCCCCGTGGGTGGCACCAACACCTCCCACAGGACCAATGTAAATCGTAGGAACTGTCCCCGCAGTCGCGAGACTCCCGGTTTGAGAATACGAAGGTAATTTGCATATTTCTAGACTTCGTCAAAACTTCATGTTATAGGGTGAAAACTCAAAACAGCCCCCCAACGTCCCCGTGGGTGGCACTAACACCTCCCACGTGACCAATGTAACTCGTAGGAACTAACCCGCAGCCGCGGGACTCCCGGTTTGAGAATACGACGGTAATTTGCATATTTCTAGACTTAGGCTTAAAAACATGGCGTTAGCAGGTGAGAACTCGAAAGAGCCTCCGAACATCCCCGTGGGTGGCACCAACACCTCCCATGGGACAAATGTAACTCGGAGGAACAGACCCCACGGTCGCGGGTCTCCCTGTTTGAGAGTACGACGGTAATTTTCATATTTCTAGATTTAGGTTTATAAACATGGTGTTAGGGGGTGAGAACTAGAAACATCCCCCGAACGGCCCCGTGGGTGGCACCAACACCTCCCACGGGACCAATGTAACTAGTAGGAACTAACCCCGCAGCGGCGGGACGCCCGGTTTGAGAAAATGATGATAATTTGCTTATTTCTAGACTTAGGCTTAAAAACATGGCGTTAGAGGGTGAGAACTTGAAACAGCCCACGAATGTCCCTGTGGGTGGCACCAACACCTCCCACGGGACCAATGTAACTCGTAGGAACTGACCCCGCTGCAGCGGGTCTCCCGGTTTGAGGGTACGACGTTAATTTGCATATTTCTAGACCTAGGCTTAAAAACATGGCGTTAGCTGGTGAGAACAAGAAACAGCCCCCGCACGTCCCCATGGGTGCCAACAACACCTCCCATGGGACTAATGTAACTCGTAGGAACTGACCCCGTAGTCGCGGGTCTGTCGGTTTGAGAATACGAAGGTAATTTACATATTTCTAGACGTTGTCTTAAAAACATGGCGTTAAAGGATGAAAACTCGAAACAACCCCCAGTGTCCCCGTGGGAGGCTCCAACACCTCCCACGGGACCAATGTAACTCGTAGGAACTGACCCGGCAGCCGCGAGACTCCCGGTTTTAGAGTACGACGATAATTTGCATATTTCTAGACTTAGTCTTACAAACATGGGGTTAGAGGGTGAGAACTCGAAACAGCCACCGAACGTCCCCGTGGGTGGCACCAACACCTCCCACGGGACCAATGTAAATCGTAGGAACTGTCCCCGCAGTCGCGGGACTCCCGGTTTGAGAATACGAAGGTAATTTGCATATTTCTAGATCTAGGCAAAACTTGACGTTAGAGGGTGAAAACTCGAAACAGCCCCCCAACGTCCCCGTGGGTGGCCCCAACACCTCCCCCGTGACCAATGTAACTCGTAGGAACTGACCCCGTAGCCGCGGGACTCCCGGTTTGAGAATACGAAGGTAATTTTCATATTTCTAGACTTAGACAAAAGTTGACGTTAGAGGGTGAAAACTCGAAATCGACCCCCAACGTCCCCGTGGGAGGCACCAACACCTTCCATAGGAGCAATGTAACTCGTTGGAACTAACCCCGCATCCACGGGACTCCCGGTTTGATAATACGACCATAATTTGAAAATTTCTAGACTTAGGCTTAAAAACATGGCGTTAGAGGGTGAAAACTCGAAACCGCACCCGAACGACCCTGTGGGTGGCATCAACACCTCCCACGGGACAAATGTATCTCGTAGGAACTATCCCCGCAGTTGCGGGACTCTCAGTTTGAGAGTATGAGGGTAATTTCCATATTTCTAGAGTTAGGCTTAAAAACATGGCGTTATAGTGTGAAAACTCGAAACATCCCCCAAACGGCCCCGTGGGTGGCACCAACACCTCCCACGGGATCAGTGTAACTCGTAGGAATTGACCCCGCATCCGTGGGTCTCCAGGTTTGAAAGTACGATGATATTTTGCATATTTGTAGACTTAGGCTTAAAAACATTGTGTTAGGGGGTGAGAACTATAAACTTCCCCCGAACGTCCCCGTGGGTGGCACCAACACCTCCCACGGGACCAATGTAACTCGTAGGAACTGACCCGCAGCCGCCGGACTCCCGGTTTGAGAATAAGACACTAATTTGCATATTTCTAGACTTAGGCTTAAAAACATGGCGTTAGAGGGTGAAAACTCGAAACAACCCTCTAACGGCCCCGTTGGTGGCACCAACACCTCCCACGGGACCAATTTAACTCGTAGGAAATGATCCCAAATCCACGGGACTCGCGGTTTCAGAATACGATGATAATTTGCATATTTCTAGACTTAGGCTTTAAAACATGACGTTAGAGGTTGAAAACTCGAAACAGCCCCCGAACGGCCCTGTGGGTGGCACTTACCCCTCACACGGGACCAATATAACTCGTAGGAACTGTCCCCGCAGCCGTAGGACTCCCGGTTTGAGAATACGAAGGTTATTTATTTATTTCTAGACCTAGGCAAAACTTGACGTTAGAGGGTGAAAACTCTAAACAGCCCCCCAACGTCCCCGTGGGTGGCACCAACACCTCCCACGTGACCAATGTAACTTGTAGGAACTGATCCCGCGGCCGCGGGACTCCCGGTTTGACAGTACGACTATAATTATTATATTTCTAGACTTAGGCTTTAAAACATGGCGTTAGAGGATGACAACTCGAAACAGCCACCGAACGTCCCCGTGGGTGGCACTAACACCTCCCACGGGACCAATGTAACTCGTAGGAACTGACCCCGCAGTCGCGGGTCTGTCGGTTTGAGAACATGATGGTAATTTACATATTTCAAGACTTTGTCCTAAAAACATGGTGTTAGAGGGAGAGAACTCGAAACAGCCCTCTAACGGCCCCGTGGGTGGCACCAACACCTCCCACGGGACCAATGTAACTCCTAGGAATCCCGGTTTGAGAATACGATGAAAATTTGCATATTTCTAGACTTAGGCTTAAAAACATGGCTTTAGAGGGTGAAAACTCGAAACAGCCCCCCAACGTCCCCGTGGGAGGCACCAACACCTCCCACGGGACCAATGTAACTCGTAGAAACTGACCCCGCAGCCACGGGACTCTCGGTTTTAGAGTACGACGGTAATTTGCATATTTCTAGACTTAGGCTTAAAAACATGGCGTTAGAGGGTGAGAACTCGAAACAGCCACCGAACTTCCCCGTGGGTGGCACCAACACCACCCACGTGACCAATGTAACTCGTAGGAACTGAACCCGCAGCCGCGGGACTCCCGATTTGACAATACGACGGTAATTTGCATATATCTAGACTTAGGCCTAAAAACTTGGCGTTAGAGGGTGAGAACTAGAAACAACCCCCGAACGTCCCCGTGGGTGGCACCAACACCTCTCACGGGACCAATGTTACTCGTACGAAAAGACCCCATCGTCGCGGGTCTCCCAGTTTGAGAGTACGACGGTAATTTGCTTATCTCTAGACTTATGCTTAAAAACATGGCATTAGGGGGTGATAACTAGAAACAACCCCCAAACGTCCCCGTGGGTGGAACCAACAGCTCCCACGGGACCAATATAACTCGTAGGAACTGTCCCCACAGCCGCAGGACTCCCGGTTTGAGAATACGAAGGTAATTTTCGTATTTCTAAACTGACGCAAAACATGACTATAGAGGGTGAAAACTCGAAACAACACCTCAACGTCCCCGTGGGAGGCGCCAACACCTCCCACGGGACCAATGTAACAACTAGGAACTAACCCCGCAGCCGCGGGATTCTCGGTTTTAGAGTACGCCGGTAATTTGCATATTTCTAGACATAGGCTTAAAAACATGGCGTTAGAGGGTGAGAACTCGAAACAGCCCCCGAACGTCCCCGTGGGTGGCACCAACACCTCCCACGGGACCATTATAAATCGTAGGAACTGTCCCCGCAGCCGCGGCACTCCTGGATTGAGAATACGGAGGAAATTTGCATTTTTCTAGACTTAGGCAAAACTTGACGTTAGAGTGTGAAAACTCGAACCAGCCCCCCAACCTCCCCGTGGATGGCACCAACACCTCCCACGTGACCAATGTAACTCGTAGGAGCTGACCCCGCAACCGAGGGACCCCCGATTTGAGAATACGACGATAATTTGCATATTTCTAGACTTAGGCTTAAAAACATGGCATTAGAGGGTGAGAACTAGAAATAACCCTCTAACGGCCCCGTGGGTGGCACCAACACCTCCCACGGGACAAATGTAACTCGTAGGAACTGATACCAAAGCCACGGGACTCTCGGTTTGAGAATACGACGATAATTTGCATATTTCTAGACTTAGGCTTAAAACATGACGTTAGAGGGTGAAAACTCGAAACAGTCCCCGAACGGCCCCGTGGGTTGCACCAACCCCTCCCACGGGACCAATATAACTCGCAAGAACTGTCCCCGCACCCGCAGGACTCCCGGTTTGAGAATACGAAGGTAATTTGCATGTTTCTAGACTTAGACAAAACTTGACGTTAGAGGGTGAAAACTCGAAACCGCCCCCCAACGTCCCCGTGGGAGGCACCAACACCTTCCACGGGAGAAATGTAACTCGTTGGAACTGACCCCGCATCCACGGGACTCCCAGTTTGAGAATACGACGATAAATTGCATTTTATAGACTTAGGCTTAAAAACATGGCGTTAGAGGGTGAAAACTCGAAACAGCACCCGAACGACCTCGTGGATGGCACCAACACCTCCCACGGGACAAATGAACTTGTAGGAACTATCCCCGCATATGCGGGACTCTGGGTTTGAGAGTACGATGGTAATTTACATATTTATAGACTTAGGCTTAAAAACATGGCGTTAGAGGGTGAAAACTCGAACTAGCCCTCGAACGGCGCAGTGGGTGGCACCAACACCTCCCACGGGATCAATGTAACTCGTAGGAATAGACCTCGCAGCCGTGGGTCTCCAGGTTTGAGAGTACGATGGTAATTTGCATATTTGTAGACTTAGTCTTAAAAACATTGTGTTAGGGGGTGAGAACTATAAACTGTCCCGGAACGTCCCCGTGGGTGGCACCAACACCTCCCACGGGACCAATGTAACTCGTAGGAACAGACCATGCAGCCTCCGGACTCCCGGTTTGAGAATAGGACGCTAATTTGCATATTTCTAGACTTAGGCTTAAAAACATGGCATTAGAGGGTGAAAACTCAAAACATCCCTCTAACGGCCCCGTTGGTGGCACCAAAACCTCCCACGGGACCAATTTAACTCGTAGGAACCGACCTCGTAGTCGTGGGACTCCCGGTTTTGGAATACGATGATAATTTGTATATTTCTAGACTTAGGCTTAAAAACATGGCGTTAGAGGGTGAAAACTCCAAACAGCCCCCGAACCTCCCCGTGGGTGGCACCAACACCTCCCACGGGATCAATGTAGCTCACAGGAACTGTCCCCGCAGGTGCGGGACTCCCGGTTTGAGAATACGAAGGTAATTTTCATATTTCTAGACTTAGGTAAAACATGGCGTTAGAGGGTGAAAACTCGAAACAGCCCCCCAGCTTCCCCATGGGTGGCACCAACACCTCCCACGGCACCAATGTACCTCGTAGGAACTGACCCCGCAGCCGCGGGACTCCCAATTTGAGAGTACGACGGTAATTTGCATATTTCTAGACTTAGGCTTAAAGACATGGCGTTAGAGGGTGAGAACTCAAAACAGCCCCCGAACGTCCCCGTCGGTGGCACCAACAGCTCCCACGGGACCAATGTAACTCATAGGAACTGTCCCCGCAGCCGCGGGACTCCCAGTTTGAGAATACGAAGGTAATTTTCATATTTCTAGACTTAATCTTAAAAAAATGGCGTTAGAGGGTGAGAACTAGAAACTTCCCCCGAACGTCCCCCTGGGTGGCACCAACACCTCCCACAGGACCAAGGTAACTCGTAGGAACTGACCCCGCAGCCGCGGGTCTCCCGGTTTGAGAATAGGACATTAATTTTCATATTTCTAGTCTTAGGATTAAAAACATGGCGTTAGAGGGTGAAAACTCGAAATAACCCTCTAACGGCCCCGTGGGTGGCACCAACACCTCCCACGGGACCAATGTAACTCGTAGGAACTAATCCCAAAGCCACGGGAGTCGTGGTTTCCGAATACGATGATAATTTGCATATTTCTAGACTTAGGCTTAAAAACATGACATTAGAGGTTGAAAACTCGAAACAGCCCCCGAACGGCCCCGTGGGTGGCACCTACCCCTCACACGGGACCAATATAACTCGTAAGAACTGTCCCCGCAGCTGTAGGACTCCCTATTTGAGAATACGATTATAATTTGCATATTTCTAGACTTAGGCTTTAAGACATGGCGTTAGAGGATGAGAACTCGAAACATCCCCCGAACGTCCCTGTGGGTGGCATCAACACCTCCCACGGAACCAATGTAACTCGTACGAACTGATCTCGTAGTCACGGGACTCCCGATTTGAGAATACGATGGTAATTTGCATATTTCTAGACTTAGGCTTAAAAACATGGCGTTAGAGGGTGAGAACAAGAAACAGCCCCTGAACGTCCCCGTGGGTGGCACTAACACCTCCTACAGGACCATTGTAACTCGTAGGAACTGACCCCGCAACCGCAGGTCTCCCGATTGGAGAATACGACATTAATTTGCATATTTATAGTCTTATTCTTAAAAACATGGCGTTAGAGGGTGAAAAGTCTAAACAACCCTCTAACGGCCCCGTGGGTGGCACTAACACCTCCCACAGGACCAATGTAACTCGTAGGAAGTGACCCCGCAGTCGCAGGACTCCCGGTTTGAGAATACGACAATAATTTGCATATTTCTAGACTTAGGCTTAAAAACATGGCGTTAGAGGGTGAAAACTCGAAACAGCCCCCGAACGTCCCCGTGGGTGGCACCAACACCTCCCACGGGATCAATGTAACTCGTAGGAACAGTCCCCGCAGTCGCGGGACTCCCAGTTTGAGAATATGAAGGTAATTTGCATATTTCTTGATGAGAACGTATGAGCTTGCGTTCAAATGAGCAAATTATATATTAAACCCTTTTAACCCAAAACAAACCCTAAACACGCAACAGTATGTGATTGAGTAAGATGGTAATCTAAGAAAGAAAATTCAAACACATGCAATTGAGGAAGAATCTCCCAAAGGGGCAAAACCATTTATTTTCACTATAATTTTTAAGAAAACGGCTTACAACCGGATTACAATGAAAATACAAGTGACTAAGAATTACCCTCAGGTATCGGATTCTGTAGTCAGCGGCTGGAGATATCCCTGTCCGGTAGGGCTGCAATGGTGAAGAAGAACGGTCTTCTCCACAAGGGTTGAACCGAAAAAGTGCGTTCTTGGGTTGCCAAAAGGTGATTCACGAAGGTATGGAATTTGTGTGAATCAAAGTTATGAATCAATGGACTGAAATACCATGAAGACTTTTGAGTTTTTGTAACTCAGAAAATCGTGTGGAAGTCTTCGCAAAAACACACTTCCCGTAGTGGGATTAAATATGAAGGCTCGGGCCTTGAAAAACTGAACACGATCTCAACACGATCTGTTTGAGTTTTATCCCAGGCGGATCGGTCCGGGTCTGAGGCGAATCGGTCCTATTTGACCGGATCGATTCTTTTATTCTGAGACGGATCGGTCCGTCCGGGGTATACTGGCCTTCTGACAAACAAACGGATCGATCCGGGTCTTTATGTGTATCGGTTCGATTAGCCGGATCGGTTCTTTTGTTTCAGCGGATCGGTCCGGCTGTCAGACTATGATTCCTCTACTTCTTTTGATATTCGAATTCGTTGAATCTTGAATCTTGAATATCTTCAATGGGTGTAACAGCGTGCGACATAATACATTGATACAAATCTCCCCCTATGTCTATGCCGGTACAAACATAAAAACAAACATCCGAATTATCAAACAAAAGAAAATTCCTATATAAATCTACCCTTCCATAACCCAAAACTGGAAAGATACAATTGAATAAGACTACAACGTTTGCTCTTCAATTATGTAGGAATCTCAACGCTTTTCTCATCAGGGTGTGCAATCCAATGATAATCCATGTAGTACCTACACACATGAGACAAAGCAAAATACCAAGTGACATATCGAGTCTAAAATGAGATAAACATATATACCAAGTTATGAGCAAACTCAAACTTTCAAAACTCCCCTATAATAAGATAATTCATTCTCCCCCTTTTTATGATGTCCCCAAATAGAAAAATGAGTGAAACAAATCAAATAACCAAGTGTGGGGTGTCACTAGGATAAAATCACACCATGAATGAACACAAAGCAACCAAGTCGATGATAGCGTAAATGAAGTGGTGTGATCAAATTCGATAGGAAAATCAATGCATACAAACATGACATATGTGCACGATGAATATTGGATATTCCTAGCGAATGAACACAAATACTTCCTTTGGTGCAAAAGAATGACAATATAAGATATTGACTCAATCAAATCAACAAATCAAAGCTCAAAGTGATTTTCACACCAATAACGTCCAAAACGATTTTATGCTTTTTCAGGACTTTCAAGGAAGTGCAAACCCGTTTAAAGATTCTCCAACCAAACTCCCTCTGATATAATTTTGAATAGAGGCATTTTAAATTCTCAAACTTTGGAGAATTGATGGTGAAACCTAAGAGGCCCATATTTGGCATGAATTGCTTTTTATTGCCTTCAAATTTTTTCGAGCTCTTTTAACCTCTTTGGACCTTGGATATTAAAATTCCTCCATTTTTAGGTCCTTTTTAACGGTGGCTTTTGGGCAAAGGATAGATGATTACCTTTCGCAGCCCCTCCCCGTTATACGGAAACACACAGTCTCACCAAAATGATTTGTACATGCATTCCAATCTTGTCAAGTTTTATCGCATATTGTACATTGTATAGACAGAATTGAGAGGGAAAGACTCAAGCCAATAGGCGATAGACAAGTTCAATAATCAAATATAGCCGTGCATGTGTGCAATAAAGGTTATAGGAGTCAAACATGTAGGAAGATATCACTAATTACATCTCAAAGACTCCAGACAATGTAAAGCACATGGATGAAATGATGTAGCCTCTCAAATATCTATCAAACAGTCGCATGGATAAATGGAATGAAGTTGTGACTTGGCTATCTTGAATGCTCATCCATAAAAGAAGCAAAAACAGAAATCTTTTTTTTTCTTTTTTTTTTTAAAATTTATCAAAATAAAATCTTTTTGTGCTTTTCTTAAAATTTTTCTAAAAGGAAAATCTTTTTGTATTTTTTCAAAAGCAATATAAATAGCAAAAAGAATAAAGAAAAGCTATACAATGAAGCAATGGTACATATAAAACAGACTAGCAATAGGAAACCTATGATATGAACATGAGAAAGCATCATATTCTAGACATAGACCAACCCCTCAGTCAACTGTGCAAATCCCCAAAGACTTCCTAAGATTCTCAAATCTAAGGGCATCTAAAGGTTTCGTGAAAATGTCGGCTAACTGACGGTCGGTGGGAACAAAACTCAGGGATACAGTGTTCTCCTCAACTAACTGACGAGTAAAGTGCTCACGTATCCTGATGTGTTTTGTGCCCGAATGCTGGACGGGATTACGGGATATGTGAATCGCGCTCGTGTTATCACAAGAAATGATCATGATGTCTTGTGAAATCCCATAATCCTCCATGATTTGCTTCATCCACAAGAGTTGTGTGCAACAACTCCCGGCGGCTATGTACTCAGCCTCCGCAGTGGACAAAGAGATGTAATTTTGCTTTTTGATCAGCCAGGAGACAAGAGTAGAACCAAAATAGAAACACACACCAGAAGTGCTCCTACAACCATTTACATCCCCAGCCCAATCGTTATCCGAATAGGCGGACAAACGGTCGTCGGTATCGAAGGAATACCAAATCCCGTATGAGATAGTCCCACTCACGAATAATACATTTTAGAGCAAGTAAATGTGACTCTTTTGGGGACGCCTGATATAGCGCACAGACTCCAACACTAAAGGCGATGTCGGGACAACTGGCAGTCAAGTAGAGAAGACTACCTATCATACTCTGATATAAGGTTTGCTCTACGTCCTTGCTTGAAGTGTCCTTACTAAGCTTGTTAGTGGTACTCATAGGTGTACGTCCATGCTTAGCGGAGTCTAAACCAAATTTCTTCACTAGGTCTCTAGCATACTTGGATTGGGAGATGAACATCCCATCCTCTAGCTGACGAACCTGGAGACCAAGGAAGAAATTAAGCTCACCAACCATGCCCATCTCAAACTCACTTTTCATCTCCTCCTCAAAGTGGTGAGCATGCTGGGAGCATGTGGATCCAAAGACTATATCGTCCACATAGACCTGGGCAACCAAAATAGCACCGTCATCTCTCCTGACGAACAACGTCATATCTACTCCCCCTCTCTTGAAGCCACGAGCTAAGAGATAGGAAGTAAGCCTCTCGTACCAAGCACGGGGTTCTTGCTTCAAACCATACAAGTCTTTTCTAAGATAGTAGACGTGCTCTGGGTGTTGAGAGTCTTCAAACCCTTTTGGTTTTTCCACATAGACCTCCTCCTGTAGAATGCCATTCAGAAAGGCACTCTTAACATCCATATGGTATAACTTGAAGCGCAGATGACATGCGATGGCGAGCAGAAGATGGACGGACTCAAACCTCGCAATAGGAGCAAATGTCTCCCCAAAGTCTACACCCTCTATCTGTGTGTAGCCTTGAGCGACCAACCTAGCCTTATTTCTGATTATGGTACCATTTTCATCCATTTTGTTCTTGAAAATCCACCGGGTACCTATCACATTAGTCTCACTAGGTCAGGGGAGAAGTTCCCAGACATTGTTCTTTTTAAACTGAAGCAACTCATCCTGCCTAGTAGATATCCAGTTTTCATCCTTGAGTGCTTCTTTATGGTTCTTGGGCTCGACTTTGGACGTGTAGCAAAGATGGCTAACAACGTTCTCTAGCTGAGCATGAGTCTTGACCCCTAGATTTGGATCGTCAACAATGGCAGACGGTTCATGACTCTTGTGAACCCAAGCAGGTGTGTTCCCTAACATAGGAGTAGGGTCCACAGAGTGTGAGAGAGGAACAGGTAAATCACTGACAGAACAATCCTCATCCTCACACTGAAGGTTAGGATCAATAACCGTCGAAGGTTCGTCATCTTGCACGGTGATGTTTATTGATTCCATAACCTTAGAGCTCTTCAGGTTAAAAACCCGGTACGCTCTGCTAGTCGATGAATATCATAGAAATATTCCCTCGTCGCTCCGAGAGTAGAACTTTCCTAATTTATCTCTATCCCGTAGGATGTAGCATTTACTCCCAAAAACACGTAAATATGCCAGGTTGGGCTTTTTGCCTTTCCACAACTCATAAGGAGTCTGAAGTGTGTGTGGACGCAAATACACCCTATTCACCGTGTGGCATGAAGTAGACACTGCCTCTGCCCAAAATCTCCTATAAATTTTATGACCTAGAAGCATAGATCTAGCCATCTCTTGGATCGTTCTATTCTTTCTCTCAACAATCCCATTTTGCTGAGGAGTTCTCACAGCAAAAAACTCATGTTTGATCCCGAGGCTATCACAGTAAAGGTCTACCTTTGCTTATGTGAATTCAGTGCCATTGTCACTACGCATTCTGTTAATAGTGACAACGTGTTGCTTTTGCAGGACACGACACTTGGTCATTAAGAATTCTACAGCATCGGATTTCTCTCTCAGAAAACCTATAATGGAGTACCTGGAGAAATCATCTACCATCACGAGGATGTACCTCTTACCACCTAGACTCTCAGTACGAGTGGGACCCATAAGTTCCATGTAAATCAACTCAAGAACACGAGAGGTGCTAATGGAATGTAACTTCCTATGAGGACTAAAAATTTGTTTTCCCAACTGACAGGGTCCACAAACGGTCGAAGTTAACTTTCCTAGAGATGGTAAGCCACGTACTAGGTCCTTTTTAGCTAAACGATTAAGATCTCTAACGTTCACGTGACCTAGACGTTGGTTCCAGAGATCCATAGGAGTGATCGTGGCATTGTTGCAGACAAGTGAGGATGTGGGCTCAGTCCCATAGCAATTATCGTCAGTCCTCACCCCTTGCATCAAAAGTTTACCGGCTTGATTATAGACTTTACACGCGTCCTGGTCAAACTTTATTGCAAAGTCAGTGTCGCACAGCTGGCTAATGCTGAGAAGGTTTGCTTTCAAACCTTTGATGTACAAAACATTTTCTAGCTTAGGAAATCCAGGTAACTCGACAGTACCACATCCTATAATGCTAGACTTTCTCCCATCTCCAAAGGTGACTTTGCCATCCTGATAGTCCTCAAGAGTCGTAAAAAATGAGGCATCACCTGTCATGTGTCTGGAGCACCCACTATCAAAATACCACTGAGAGGTATTATGTTCTTTGAGAGCAACATGAACAACAAAGGCCTTTTTAACTTTATTAGGTACCCAAGCAGAGCTGACCTTTTGTTTGCCTCTGTTGTTGTTGGTTTTAGCTGGAATGTGAGAAGCATTTACTAACAACAAAGACATCCGTCAGAATTCTTCCATTAAACTCTGAGTCGTGGCAGTTAAGAACTCAACTCGTTCTCTCAAACTAGAAAACTCATCAGTATGACGTGATCGAGCAGTAGTACGTCGCGTCCGACCCGTGCTATAGCAATACTCCCTAAGGTGGCCTTTTCTTTTGCAATAAGTACAAAAGAGTACAGTCAAAGGCGGACCTTGGTTTTCCATTCTTGGTCGAACTCTCCTTCGAGGTCTTTGTCGGTGACCATAAGGAGTGGTAGTAAACTCAGGAACAGGTCCAGGTGCAATTTGGGACGTGGAGGCACCATCATATCCAATTCCTTGCCTATCACCAAACCTAAAGTGGGGCCGAGGAGCATCTTTCCCATCTTCCCAGATCTGTCCTCAATTTGTACCTTGACTTACCATGCTTTCTCAAGATCATGAGTCAGCTAGGAAATAAGGGCTTCAAGTTTCTTTCGAGTCTCCACGGAGGAATGGAGCTGACTCGTAAGACTAGCCACTTGTTTGGTCAAGTCCACTCTCTCTTTCTCTAAAACACTCTCTCTCTCTCTAAAAAGAATCTCTTTCTCGACACAGGCAGATTCTCTCTTTCTCAGGGCAGTGACGGTGGAGGACTCTCTTTCTCTCGACTTTCTTAAATCTTCCTCTAAGCCGGTGATCTGAAGAACTAGCGCTTTGTTACATTTTTTAGTTTTAAATGACTCAGAGTATAACTTAGTGTAGGCGCGTTGAATATCACTCTTGCTCTCACTTGAGTCATCCTCCCCCTCACTCTCATCGATCTCACTGTCGAGGTGTCCCTGTGAAGTATCATCTTCATCGTCGTGAAGAGAACTAGGAGTGCTTACTTGACTGGCCATGAATGCGGTGAAGTTACACCCATGCGGTGACTCATCTCCTGAATCCACCGTCTCGACCTCACTGTCTCACTAAGGGTAGCATTAAGGACAGCTTTCCCTTTCTCTCTATTCAGACGATTGGCACACTCAAAGGCTCTATGACCCCTACATCGCACTCAAAACATCTCTCACTTTCTTTCTTAGGAGGATTTTTGGAGTCTTTTTCATTTTTCTTTTCAAACTTATTTTTCTCAAATTTCTTTTTCTTTAAAATTCCTATTTCTCTTAAATTTGAGAATCCTTTTGAAATATTTTGCAAAAAGAGCCAAATCATCTAGGTCAAAATCACACTCAGAATCTGACGTGTCAGTCTATCTCTTTCTAGATGACTCTACCCTTTTTCTAACCGCCCCTCACTCCTTCTCTCTTGGGCTTTAAGTGCAATTCCCTTATCTTTAGATTTAGCAGTTTTAGGGAACATATCAATTTCATAAGTTTGCAAATCTCCTACAAGTTCTTCCAATTTAGCGTATTTAAATTACCCATAGAATTTAGCACAGTGACTTTAGGGATAAAACGCTTAGGTAAAGAACGAAGAATCTTTTTAACAACTCTAGAATTAGGAATATGTTCACCAAGATTAAAGCTAGTATTCACAATGTCAGAAACTCTAGCATAAAATTCATCAAAGCATTCAGATTGCATGGTGATGGTTTCAAATTGAGTTGTCAAAGTTTGAAACTTAGATTCTTTCACAGCATTAGTTCCTTCATGGATGAGTTGTAAAACATCCCATGCCTCTTTTGACGTGGTGCACGTCATTATGCGTTTGAACTCATCAGGTGTGGCAGACCCAGAAATAGCACTTAGACCCTTAGAATTACAAGATGACCATTTAAATTCTTCATCAGTCCAAGAAGTGTCAGGTTTCAAACTATTCACATTATCAACAGTCACGAAGGGAGGAGTCCACCATTTTTCTACTAAAATCTAGACACGTTCATCAATGGCTTTTAAAGCCGACTTCATTCGGGCTTTCCAATAAGCATAATTTGTCCCGTCAAAAATAGGCATTTTATTATATAATTTCTCCATCTGAACACGCACTTTTTTAAAAATCAATTTTATCAGAAAATTGATATCTTAGAAAATTTTTGCTGAAAATAGGAATACGCGATAGATTAACGTAACCTGCTCTGAGAACGTATGTGCTTGCGTTCAAATGATCAAATTATATATTAAACCCTTTTAACCCAAAACAAACCCTAAACATGCAACAGTATGTGATTGAATAAGATGATAATCTAAGCAAGAACATTCAAACACATGCAATTGAGGAAAATTCCCCAAAAGGGGCAAAACCATTTATTTTCACTATAATTTGTAAGAAAACGGCTTAAAATCGGATTACAATGAAAATACAAGTGACTAAGAATCACCCTCAGGTATCGGATTCTGTAGTCGGCGGCTGGAGATATCCCTGTCTAGTAGGGCTGCAATGGAGAAGAAGAACGGTCTTCTCCATAAGGGTTGAATAGCAAAAGTGCATTCTTGGGTTGCCAAAAGGTGATTCACGAAGGTATGGAATTTGTGTTAATTAAAGGTATGAATCAATGGACTCAAATACCATGAAGACTTTAGAGTTTTTGGAACTCAGAAAATTGTGTGGAAGTCTTCGCAAAAAAACACTTCCCGTAGTGGGATTAAATAAGAAGGCTCGGGCATTGAAAAACTGAACACGATCTTAACACGATCTTCTTGAGTTTATCCCAGGCGGACCGGTCCGGGTCTAAGGCGGATCGATTCTTTTAATCTGAGGCGGATCGGTCCGTTGATGATCAGATCAGTTCGCTTCCAGGCTTCATCGATTCGCTTGCGGTCCACCGTATACTGGCCTTCGGACAAACAAGCGTATCGGTCCGGTCTTTATGCGGATCAGTCCGGTTAGTCGGATCGGTTCTTTTGTTTCAGTGGATCGGTTCGGCGGTCAAACTATGATTCCTCTACTTCTTTTGATATTCGGATTCGTTGAATCTTGAATCTTGAATTTCTTCAACGAGTGTAACGGCGTGCGACATAATACATTGATAATGGACAAAAATGTTCTTACACTAGACTTAGGCAAAACTTGATGTTAGAGGGTGAAAACTCGAATCAGCCTCCCAACGTCCCCGTGGGTGGCACCAACACCTCCCATGGGACCAATGTAACTCATAGGAACTGACCCCGCAGCCGCGGTACTCCCGATTTGAGAGTATGACGCTAATTTGCATATTTTTAGACTTAGGCTTAAAAACATGGCGTTAGAGGGTGAGAACTCAAAACAGCCCCCGAACGTCCTCGTGGGTGGCACAAACACCTCCCACGGGACCAATGAAGCTCGTAGGAATTGACGCCGAAGCCTCGTGTCTCCTGGTTTGAGAGTACGACGACAATTTGCATATTTGTAGACTTAGGCTTAAAAACATGGCGTTAGACGGGGAGAACTAGAAACAGCACCTGAACGTCCCCGTGGGTGGCACCAACATCTCCCACGGGACCAATCTAACTCGTAGGAACTGACCCAGCAGCCGCGGGTCTCCCGGTTTGAGAATACGATATTAATTTGCATATTTCTAGTCTTAGGCTTAAAAACATTGCGTTAGAGAGTGAAAACTCGAAACTACCCTCTAACGGCCCAGTGGGTGGCACCAACACCTCCCACGGGACCAATGTAACTCGTAGGAACTGATCCCAAAGACACGGGACTCCCGGTTTGAGAATACGATGATAATTTGCATATTTCTAGACTTAGGCTTAAAAACATGGCGTTAGAGGGTGAAAACTCGAAACAGCCCCCGAACGTCCCCGTGGGTGGCACTAACACCTCCCACGGGACCAATGTAACTCGTAGGAACTGACCCTGTAGCCGCTGGACTCCCGATTTGAGAGTATGATGGTAATTTGCATATTTCTAAACTTACGCTTAAAAACGTGGCGTTAGAGGGTGAGAACTCGAAACAGCCCCCGAACGTCCCCGTGGGTGGCACCAACACCTCCCACGGGACTAGTGTAACTCGTAAGAACTGACCCCGCAGCTGTGGGACTCCCGATTTGAGAATACGACGGTAATATGCATATTTCTAGACTTAGTCTTAAAAACATGGCGTTATAGGGTGAAAACTCTAAACAACCCTCTAACGGCCCCGTGGGTGGCACCAACACCTCCCACGGGAGCAATGTAACTCGTAGGAACTGACCCCGCAGTCGCGGGATTCCCGGTTTGAGAATATGACTATAATTTTCATATTTCTAGACTTAGGCTTAAAAACATGGCGTTAGAGGGTGAAAACTTGAAACAACCCCCGAACGGCCCCGTGGGTGTCACCAACACCTCCAATGGGATCAATGTAACTCGTAGGAGCAGTCCCCGCAGTCGCGGGACTCCTGGTTTGAGAATACGAAGGTAATTTTCATATTTCTAGACATAGGGAAAACTTGACGTTAGAGGGTGAAAACTCGAAACAGCCCCCCAAAGTCCCCGTGGGTTGCACCAACACCTCCTACGGGACCAATGTAACTCGTAGGAACCGACCCCGCAACCGCGATACTCCCGATTTGAGAGTACGACGGTAATTTGCATATTTCTCGACTTAGGCTTAAAAAATGGCATTAGAGGGTGAGAACTCGAAACAGCCCCCAAACGTCCCCGTGGGTGGTACGAACACCTCCCACGGGACCAATGTAACTCGTAGGAATTAACCCCGCCGTCGCGGGTCTCCCGGTTTGAGAGTACGACAGAAATTTGCATATTTGTAGACTTAGGCTTAAAAACTTGATGTTAGGTGGTGAGAACTAGAAACAGCCCCCGAACGTCCGCGTGGGTGGCACCAACACCTCCCACAGGACCAATATCACTTGTAGGAACTCACCTTGCAGCCGCGGGACTCTCGGTTTGAGAATACGACGGTAATTTGCATATTTCTAAACTTAGGCTTAAAAACATGGAGTTAGAGGGTCAGAACTCGAAACAGCCCCCGAACGCCCCCGTGGGTGACACCAACAACTCCCACGGGACCAATGTAACTCGTAGGAACTGATCCCGCAGTCGCGGACCTCCCGGTTTGAGAATACAACGGTAATTTGCATATTTCTAGACTTAGGCTTAAAAACATGGCGTTAGAGGGTGAAAACTCTAAACAACCCTCTAACGGCCCAGTGGGTGGAACCAACACCTCCCACGGGACCAATGTAACTCGTAGGAACTGATCCCGCTGCCGCGGGACTCCCAGTTTGAGAATACGAGGATAATTTTCATTCTTCTAGACTTAGGCTTAAAAACATGGCGTTAGAGTGTGAAAACTCGAAACAGGGCGTTAGAGGGTAAGAACTCGAAACAGCCCCCTGAACGTCCCCGTGGGTGGCACCAAAACCTCCCACGGGACCAATGTAACTCGTAGGAACTGACCCCGCAGCCGCGGGACTCCCGTTTTGAGAATACGACAGTAATTTGCATATTTCTAGACTTAGGCTTATAAACATGGCGTTAGAGGGTGAGAACTCGAAACAGCCCCCGAACGTCCCCGTTGCTGGCACCAATACCTCCTACGGGACCAATGTAACTCATAGGAACTGACCCCGCAGCCGCGGGACTCCCGGTTTGAGAATACGAAGGTAATTTGCATATTTCTACTTGGTTACTGATAATTTTAACTCATATATGCAATTTTCCAGCTTGATTAATTTTTTTGTAAACCTACTTGGTTACTGATATTTTTTTTATGTATTTTATCATTTGTAGGATTTTTGCACGCGGAACAAACGAATGAGGCAATGGTCTACAGCATGAAGATTGTTTGTATGTTGTGGACATTCAGGATTTTGTTTTTTGTGTTACATCCGTGCGGGCTTTTATTGTTTAGTTTTATGGCCGTGCGGGCTTTTGTAATTTGATTGTTGAATTTTATGGCCATGCGGGCTTTATAATAAGCATGTTTTACATTTACAGGTTTTGGAATGTCAAGAAAATAGAGGAAGCTGTGCCCAATTTTTTTTTGGTCTTTGATTATTAAGATGTGTAATATTTAAAAGTTTGTATATTTATTTGTTTATTAACAACGTTCTCGATTCGCAATGTGGTTTTTTTTATTGTTTTGCCCATAATAAATATTTGTAACACCTCGTACGCGTCCAACGTTACACGTAGCAACCGACGATGCACTCCCATGATCCCCAATTTTAGGATTGGACCAAAAAAAAATATTTTTTTAAATTATAGTTAAATATGGTCATGGATTTTGTCCATGACCATTTTTATTTTTTTCATCGCGCATAAAAATGGACGCGGTATAAGTCCGCGACCATTTTATTTTTATTTTTTTTGTCACGGTTGTGGGTTGCGGACTTTGGCCACAACCAATTTGTCATGGTTGTGGGTCACGGATAAGGGCCGCGACCAATTTTTTTTTATTTATTTTTTCACGGCTTTGGGTCGTGAACTTTGGCCGCGACCAATTTGTCACGGTTGTGGGTCACGGATAAGGGCTGCGACCATTTTTTTTTGTCACTGCTGCTGGTCACAGACATTGGCCGCGACCAATTTGTCACGGTTGTGGGTCACGGATAAGGGCCACGACCCGTCACGGTATGGGTCACGGACCAAGTCCGCGACCATCTTTCGTGACCCCTCTCGGCCGTGGCCATTTTTTGGTCACGGACTTGGGACGCGACCCACGAAAATTGAAAAAAATGGTCACGCCTGAAATGGTCACGGCCCAAGTCCGCGACCCATAGCTTTGGTCAGGGATTTTGGCCGTGACCAATCGCCAGTTTTGGTGTAGTGCTTGTTTATCTTGTTGGTGTTGGGATATTTTCTGGTGGTGACGAGTGAAGACGTAGTCCACTTTTGTTTTTTTCCATTTCTGAGGGTGTTTTCGAACATCATCTTCTATAATTGGGGGAGCCTGACTTTGGTGACCGTCTATTATTGTTTGGATACATTCAACTAGTGTTGCCGACCGACTTTTACTGGGGCCACGTATCTTCTAGAGTTATTCTTTATTTTGCGTATTTTCCTTTATGCATTCTCATTTTCCATTCATGCACTTCTTTTTTATTTCTTGAATGTTGATCCTTGTCCTTTGTGGACGTGGTTCTATGAGGTGATTGGGTTAAACATCGAATTGATTTCTTTGAAGTATGACTCTGTGGGGGACTTCTGTCAGATGTTCCAGTGGCGGTTGTCTAACCGGAAATCGAAGAATACTCTTTCTTTAGAGACAGCACGTCAGGTCCTGAATAGCCTGATGAATGAGCAAGTAAGCATTCTTTTGTCTTAAGAATACTGATCCTTTATTTTGCTAGGCATTTTGAATGTGACCTTTTATCCTTGGGTGGAGGCCATTCATCACACCAGGGTAATCGGGGGACATGCACAAATGCGACGTCTGTTTACGCATGAGTTTGGCAACTCCTGGTATCTTGAGGAGATGGTAGTCTAGTAGATCGTGGAGGATGAGATCGAGGTGTCACCGGTGAAGTCCCCTATGTTCACGAGGCATGTGCGGGAGATGTCTGAGGATGCTCGAGTTTCTACGATGATAGGAGAGCCAAACTCTTTGTACACTGACATAGCGGTGTTGTACGACTATCCGGACTTCATCTCGAGTTGGCTGATGCCTCCTAAAATATATGATGTGATGCCTCTCCCTAGGGTGGGATCGAGTCGATAGGTGGGATCATCTCATAGGGCAGGTGGTGTATCCACTTTTGTGGCTGCATCAATGATGCCAGGGACTTCTTTTGTGTTGATGCATTACCCTAGCTACAACCTTAGGCTAGCTGATGGGGGTCGGTGCATTTATAGCATCGTCCTCATGTGATGGACCCGGAGGAGTTGGTCCTGACGGAGGAGTTCCTTTGGCCTGCAGTAAGTTTTTTTTATTTTCGTGATTTCTTTCTTTTTCCTTATGCTTTACTAATTTGATACTTTTAATTCTTCCTCGCACATTAATAGTGTTTTGACCACTTGGCTGAAGGACATCAAGGACTGGATATATTCGACGACTACTCATATTCGTGAGGTGATTTCGGTCCCTTCTTTCTTGGTTCCGTCTTCCTCATCCAGGGAAGGGTCGAGCTCTCGAAGTGGTGGCACATCATCTCGCCACAGGGGGGAGAGGGCGCGCCGTAAGGATGGGGGATCTTAGAGAGGGAGAGAAGAGAGAGGATAGAGAGAGAGAGAGAGAGAGAGAGGGAGAGAGAGAAGAAAATGAAAATGCGGTTTGGGCTGAGTCCCATTGTTTTTCTTCTTTTTTCTTTTTTTCCCTTCAAAATATCCATGTAATTATAAAAAGTAGAAGCAAAAAATGGAGTTTTTTGTTAATTTTTTTGTTTAGTGATTAATGCACATGCTTTTTTACCTTGTTTATGAGACTGTAAAAGAATTTGAAAATTGATTTCATAAGGATTTTATTTAAAATGAGATTAGTAAAAACATAAGTATAAAGGACTGGGCTCCATAAATGTAAACCCCATGTTGGAACTATGCAAGATCTGATCCCATATCTTCTCGGGTACCTAGGCGGAATATCAATCCACACAAGTGTGCCCAAACCTCATAATACATCACATGGAGTATTATAATTAGGGACGTATTCATACCTAGTACAAACCAACTTAGACAACCCGAGCCCAATGACACCTCCGGGATATAGCTCATTCGATAAGGGATTTGGCAATTCATATCATCGACTTCCATTCCACTCCCTTTCTATAACCATATTAGAGTTGGCCTCCAAGATCTAAAAAAATACATCCTTCACACTTCTCCCTAGGCTTGTACCCCAAAAAATCTAAACAATATGTCCAACACATCCACTCAACCTCCCGAGGAAAGTCCTCACATTATCACACACATCACATTGGATCATATTTCATGCGAAAAACTGCATAACAAACTAGGTAGGTTTTAAACCCATGGCTACATGGGTATATAGTTGCAATATCAACTCTTCCCTTATGAGCACAATTTTTATCATGCTAATGTCCTTCCAATACACCTTAACACATTAACACCCTTTCTTTGCACCTTAACACACTAACGACCTTACATTACACCTTAAAACACTAACGGCCTTTCGTTATTCATTAACATGCTAATGTCCTTCTATTACACCTTAATATACTAACAACCTTTCGTTACACCCTAACACCATAATGAACTCTATTACACTTATTTGTACACAAGCACTATTATGTACCCACACCTATTTAGTGATGTTCCTACCCCTCTCACTGATAACATTTTTATACCTAAGCATATGTCTACATTTTGAGGGATTTTCAAACTAAGGTCTCTCAGCATTTCAAAAATAAAAATAAAATTAATTATGAAAATATGATAATAAGTATATAAATAAGGAAGCACAAAGAACAAGTGTTATTCCTAAAACCCTCCCCACTCATAATCTAGTTCCCTAACCTTCACAGGGAATCTCGAGAACATTCGTAAGCCTAGAGAATCCATAAGCTAAGCCCTAAAGGGTGAACCTAACCCATTTTATTTTTTATATAAAATAAAATGATGACTATAAATAATTAGAAAATCCCTAGTGAGAAGAATGGATTAGGCCGAATAGGGGTGCACATAAAAGTTGATATGGTGTCTTACATATTCCAGGGATATAAACAAACAAAACCAATCTCAAGGAGAAAAATATATCGAGAGACAAGGATTATCGCATCCTAGGGACACACACAGATGCCACACACTTATACATCCCTCTCTCTGTCATCCCATTTGCCCTGCAACATCATAGTGGACCAAAATGGCCTAGATAATTATAGTGAAAAAATGCTCTAGTTCTCTATATATGGTATAATAAATATCAATGTTAAATTTAAATAATATGATTATGTATTTGGACAAAATTATGTAAAATATTATTGTAAAAAATGATGGCTATATCATAAGGAGGACGATTTATTAAATTTCTCATATTTGATAGGAGGGTTAAGAGAGGATAATTTATCTCTCTTGAAACTTAAGAGATAAAGCTTATTCTAATCAATTAACTGTTAGTTATTCTTTTCAGATTGATCTTTATTTTAGGGACCTCATTTTCCTTATTTCTCTCATGTTTGGTATAAGGTTATTATAACGACATGCTTTACACTCCATTAAGGTTTTTCTTTGTGGTGGATTAATTCTGGAACAAACATTTGATTCATTATATCTTTGTATCGATCAACCTAAGTGTAATAATGTATCGTATGAGGACAAGAGACAAATGTAGCAGAGTGATATTAGTATAACGAATTGAGAAACTTCATTTCATACTAAAGATTCGGTAAAGGTAATGTATTTCAATTTTTTTTGTAATTACTCGTAGTTTATGATAAATTCTTTTACATGATAGGAAAAGACTTTAATGAAATCCAATTTTGGAAGAGGTTTACAACATTTTTTTTAGATATTTTTTCAACGGGCATTATATAGTGCACCCATTGGAATAAGGTATCACTTCCTTGAACGTGGTATCAATCGTGAGAATTTTTTTATTCAAAAGACCGTGTTCGAAGATAGTATTCAAATTAGGACCCCTTGATTAAAGACAATTTTGAATGAGGGCTCACTTTTAATCATGAATAAACCTTGGGGAAAAAATTATCCACCAAGTGTCCTTAGATTGAAAATTGTCATTCGAATGAGGGATCCCTAGTTTGAATGGGTTCATTTATGTTGGAAAACATGTTTGGATAGATTTCTTGCACTATAAAAAACTATATAAACACCTTTAGACACATACTCCAATTGAAAAGGCTAAGTGTTTTCAGAAACTTGAATTAGTTTTGCTAAAGTCCTTACATTTCAAAGAGTTTGGCATCTATATGTAACTAAAGTAGACTATAGGTTTACACGTCCCTCGTGATCTTTTATATTAAAGAGAATAAAATGTAGGATTATGTGTGAACTTTATTTACCAACTAAGATATGTGCATACTAAGTCCTTGGAGACTATGCAACTGTTTTCCTAGTTTAAGGCACATAAGAGATCTCTTTGAATATTAGATTATGATTCCGATAATAATGAAGTTGATATTATGTTATGAACGAAAGAATTCAAGAATTTTCTCAAATAAAATCCACAAATATTTATGCCTAATAGGAGAAGAGATCACAAATTTAAGAGTAATAGGATTGGAAACACTTTAGGTAGATGAAATAAAAAAAACTTGGAGTAATTTAGGAACCACATAATGCTATAAATTTCAAAGGGTTGGACTCCAAGTCATTGATTGCCTTACTTGACTCAGGAAGAAAATCAATCTAAAAAAAGGGTTAAATGCCTCATTTAATAAAAGTGATTCGGTCACTAATAGTAGTGCATCTTCAGTTAAGAGAACTATTAGTGCTCCAACCATTATTGAGGATCATTTAAGCAACCCATTTTGTCTTTTTGAAGTCAAGGCTGGAAATTACAATGTAAAGTCGAAACTAAAGTGTCCCCAATTTAAGAAGATTATAAGGAAATATAGCATGAAAATTTGTAATGTGTTTAAAGTAGAGTTCACCTCCTAGTGGTACTTTGATAGTGGTTTCTCAAGACACATGACATGTGAGAAATCCCTTTTGGCCTCCTTGAGGATCACATGGATATTAAAGTTGTGTTTGGGGATGGTAGTCAAACTAACATTTTAGGTAACGAAACCATTGATTTTTCATAGTTTCCTAAGCCAGATAACGGTTGGTTTCTAGATGGTCTAAAAGATAATCTTATTACTACAAAGAAATTGTGTTATTAAAACTATGTGGTTAGTTTTTCTCAAAAGTGTGATGAATTTTTATATGAGAAATCAAAGATGATACTACATAATGTGAGGATGCCCGACAACTATTATGGGCTTTCACCTATTGCAGTTTTATTCGTAAAACCTTGTATGAGGTTTACTTTTAAGTAAATGTGTGTCAATTCATTTTGAAATAAGAATCATGGATATGATAATCCCTTATATTTACCCTTTAAATATATTATAAACATGTATGTTAGTTGTACTTAGTATAAATTCTGGTAGGCGGAGTTAGGCTTGATCATAAGAGATTAAATTTTTTCTTCTAATATGATTAAATAGTTCATAACCTAGACAAGGAGTATGCATCCTATTTTAATAGTTGGAATACAATCCTAATGGGTTATCTGAAGCTAAGGGAACATGTCTAATGGTTCAAGAACATGTGTGATAGTTCGAGGTAAGATTACGAATCGTATATAGAGGAATGTATTAAATATGACCATACATGAGATTTTAAGTCTAATGGTCATATTTTTAAGACTTATGTAATCACACACCATTTGCAAAGTGTTCATGGATTCTTAACCATGAGAGTTATGATTGGAATAACCGGACGATGGTTTCTTTTATTGCTATTGGTGATATTCAATTTTAGATTGAATGAAATGATCCTCGCTAATGGGCAATCATTGTGTGAGTAGGTTTGAGATCATGGTACGGAGGAATCTATGTCCAAGAGATATCTTTGATTGTGATACCTCCTTCATAGACTTATGTTTTTTTCGAACAATAAAACTCGACTACTTGATTATTTTATAATCTTGGGGGAGTAGCAAATAAGTTAAGTTTGAAAATCAAGGAACTGGTTATAGGTTAGTTAATATCAATTAGTGTAACATCTATTTGACCAACGACTTTCAAAAACATAACACGGTGAATCAAATGATGTACCGTGATAAACATTTTAAATAAGACCTCATTATCCGAATGATTTTATAGATAATTAAATTACTGTACATTCGTGATTATTTAGTGGTGTGTGACACCCTACCTAATTAAATACCAGGTGATACGTCCTTTATTAAATTAAATCAAAGTGTCCGGTTGGTTCATTCTTAGCATCACTGTCTAAAACCAATTTTTCTTTATTAATCACCTATTAAATAATTAAGCTAGGTGTCAAAACATTTAATTTTATTAATTTAAGACATATTGCTATGATTTAATATACGAAACCATTTTTACAAACACAGATAATAATATTAAAACCCAAATCATCCAAATGAAATAACCAAGCTAGATTAACCAATCCAAATAATATGTCCTAAATCGCAGGACAAGGAAATAAATAAAACAATCCCAACAATAGCTGAATACTGAAATAATAAAGAGTACAAGTCTATCTCTGAACTAAATGAAATATGGAAAATGGCGACACATTCCCTATCAAATAAGGACTAAATAAGAGACTGTGAAAACAAGGATGAAATCGTCTACTGCAAAGACCTTCAACTCCCACACTAGCTGCAGCACGTCAACAGTCCAAAGATCTAAGCCTCATGCCCTCGTGGCTAGGCATCGGTATTATATATATATTATTCGAGTAGGTAGACCCACAACCCATAATATAATCGAACCATGCGTGGCACATAACGCCCGAGTTTTACGTATAATTAAATCATTATTTTTATTTTCTTAATTATCCCAAATCCTTAAGTAGTTCTCGACTCTTGAAGTGTATCCTTTTGACAATTAAAAAACCAGTAGGTGTACACTAACTACCGTACTGGTCTAAGTCCTTCTTAATTCTCGCAAGACCTAATTTAACGTACGCATGATTTCCTATTCAATTTATACCCCCGAAATCCCACTGTTAAATCCTATATAAAATCGTCTTCCCCGAACCCTATTTATACCCTACTGGTCCTCCTCAAGTCCCATTATAATATTTAAATTATGCCCAAAACGTCCTTACGCATTGGGATTGGATTAACATTCAAAAGGGGAAAAAAATTCCATTTCTAGGAGGAGTCGATCAATCGATGAAAGGGGGTCGATCGATCGATCCAGTCGATCTATTCGACATTCTTGAGTCGATCGATCGATTGAGCAGTTCTTGGCCCAGTTTTGTTTATGAAATTCTATACCTATGGGTTTCCTTAATATATATCCTCAAAACATCTATTAATTCATCCCAAACTGAGGTGACGATCGAGGACCGACGTCAATTGTGAACTAATTGAGGTGACGATCGAAGACCAAGGTCAATTCTGACCTAAAAGAGGTGATGACCAAGGAATGAGGTCAATTCTAACCTAACTGAGGTGACGATCCAAGACTGAGGTTAATTATGACCTAATAGAGGTGATGACTAAAGATCGAGGTCAATTTTAACCTAACAGATGTGATGATCCAAGACCGACGTCAATTCTGACCTAAAAGCGGTGACGATTGAGGACCGAGGTCAATTCTGACATAACTGAGGTGATGATCTAAGATGAAGTTTAATTCTGACCTAAAAGAGGTGATGACAGATGATCAAGGTCAATTATGACCATCCTAAGGTGATGATTCAAGACCGAGGTTAATTTTTACCTAAAATAGGTGACAATCGAGGAACGAAGTCAATTCTAATCTAGCAGACATGATGATCCGAGAATAAGGTCAATTCTAACCTAAAAGAGGTGACAACTAAGGATCGAGATAAATTTTGACCTAACTGAGGTGACGATCCAAGCCTGAGGTCAATTTTGAACTGAAAGGGGTAATGATCGAGGATCGATGTCAATTCTGACCTAACTGAGGTGACGATTCAAAACAGAGGTCAATTTTGACCTAGAATAGGTGAGGACCAATCATTGAGTCAATTATGACCTACCTAAGGTGACGATCCAAGACCATGGTCAATTTTGACCTAAAATAGGTTATGATCGAGGAATGAGGTCAATTCTAACCTAATTGAGGTGACGATCGAAGACCAATGTCAATTATTAAATAAAAGAGGTGACGATCGATGATCGAGGTCAATTTTTACCTAACTGATGTGACGAACCAAGACCAAGGTCAATTCTGACATAAAAGAGGTGACGATTGAGGACCGAGGTCAACTCTGACCCAACTTACGTGACGATCCAAGACTGAGATCAATTCTGACCTAAAAGAGGTGATGACCGAGGAATGAGGTCAATTATGACCTACCTAAGGTGACGATTCAAGACTGAGGTCAATTTTTACCTAAAAGAGGTTATGACCGAGGTACGAGGTTAATTCTAACCCAACTGAGGTGACTAACCGAGACCGAGGTCAATTTTGATCTAAAAGAGGTGACGATCAAAGACCGAGGTTAATTAAGACGTAATTGAGGTGATGATGCATCATCGAGGTCAATTCTAACTAAAAAGAGGTGACGATCGAGGATCGAGGTCAATTATGACCTTGCTGAGGTGATAATCCAAGACCAATGTCAATTATGTCATAAAAGAGGTAACGATCGAGGACCGAGGTTAATTATGACCTACCTAAGGTGGCTATCCAAGATCGAGGTCCATTTTTACCTAAAAGAAGTGATGACTGAGGACCGAGGTCCATTCTGACCTAACTGAGGTGACGATTAAAGACCAAGGCCAATTTTGACCTTAAAGAGGTGACAACTGAGGACCGAGGTCAATTCTGACCTAATTAAAGTGATGATCCAAGAACGTGGTTAATTCTCCCCTAAAAGAGTTGACAATCGAGGTTTGAGGTCAATTCTGACCTAACTGAGATGACGATGTAAGACCGACGTCAATTGTGACCTAAAAGGGGTGACGATCGAGGAACGAGGCTGACTTAACTGAGGTGAAGATCTAGGATTGAGTTCAATTTTAATCTAAAAGAGGTAATGACCTAGGACTGAGGTTAATTCCAACCTAACAGAGGTTACGATCCAAGATCGAGCTCAAGTCAGACCTAAAAGAGGTGATGATCGAGGACCAATCTTAATTTTAAGGTAATGATCCAAGATCGAAGTCAATTCTGACCTAACTGAGTTGATGATCCAAGAAAGAAGTCAATTCTAACCTAAATGTGGTGATGTCTGAGGATCGAGGACTGAGGTTAATTATGACCTACCTAAGGTAACGATTCAAGACCGAGGTCAATTTTGACCTAAAATAGGTAAGGATCACGGAATGGGGTCAATTCTAACCTAACTGAGGTAACGATCAAAGACCAAGGTCAATTATGAAATAAAAAAGGTGACGATCAATGATCAAGTTCAATTTTCACCTAACTGAGTTGACGATCCAAGACCGAGGTCAATTCTGACCTAAAAGAGGTAACAATTGAGGATCGAGATCAACTATGACCTAACTCACATGATGATCCAAGACCGAGGTCAATTCTAACCTAAAAGAGGACATAATCGAGGACCGAGGTCAATTATGACCTACCTAAGGTGACGATCCAAGAATGAGGTCAATTTTTACCTAAAAGAGGTTACAACTGAGGAATGAGGTCAATTCTAAACTAACTGAGGTGACAATCCAACACCGAGGTCAATTTTGACCTAAAATAGGTGACGATCAAAGATCAAGGTCAATTATGACCTAACTGAGATGACGAGCAAAGATCGAAGTCAATTTTATCCAAAAATAGGTGATTATCGAGGACCGAGGTTAATTTCGACCTAACGGAGGTGGTGATCCAAGACAAGGTCAATTCTGACATAAAAGAGGTGACAATCGAGGAGCGAGGTTAATTATGACCTACTTAAGGTGACTATCCACGACAAGGGTCAATTTTTACCTAAAAGAGGTGACGATTGAGGACCGAGGTCAATTGTGACCTAACTAAGGTGACGATTCAAGAACGAGGTTAATTCTTACTTAAAAGAGTTGATGATCGAGGACCGAGGTCAATTCTGAACTAACTGACGTGACGATCAAAGACCGAGGTCAATTCTGATCTAAAAGAAGTGATGATCGAGGAACAAGACTAACCTAATAGAGGTGAAGATCTTGGGTTGAGCTCAATTTTGACCTAAAAGAGGTGACAACCGAGTACCAAGGTCAATTATGACCTACCAAAGGTGACGATCCAAGACTGAGGTCAATTTTTACCTAAAAGAGGTTACAACCAAGGAACGAGGATAATTCTAACCTAACTGAGGTAACGATCCAAGACCGAGATAAATTTTGACCTAAAAGAGGTAACGATCAAAGACCGAGGTCAATTTTGACCTAACTGAGGTCACGATCCAAGATCGAGGTCAATTCTAACCAAAAAGAAGTGACGATCGCCGACTAAGTTCAATTCTGACCTAACTGAGGTGACGATCCAAGACAAATGTGAATTCTGACAAAAAAGAGGTGACAACCGAGGACTGAAGGTAATTATGAACTAGCTAAGGTGACTATCCAAGATTGGGGTTAATTTGTACCTAAAAGAGGTGACGGTTGAGGAACGAGGTCAATTCTGACCTAACTGAGGTCACGATCCAAGACCGATGTTAATTTTGACCTAAAAGAGGTGACAACCAACGACCGAGGTCAATTCTGATCTAACTAAGTTGATGTTCCAAGAACGAGGTTTATTCTCACCTAAAAGAATTAACGAATGAGGACCGATGTAAATTATGACCTAGCAGAGGTGATGATCCAAGATCGAGGTCAATTCTGGCCTAAAAGAGTTGATGACTGAGGAATGAGTCTAATGTAACTTCGGTGAAGATTTAGGATAGAGTTCAATTCTGACCTAAAAGAGGTAATGACTGAGTATTGAGGTCAATTCTAACATACCTAAGGTGACGATCCAAGACTAAGGTCAATTTTGATATAAAAGATGGGACAACCAAGGATCGTGGTTACTTATGACCTACCTAAGGTGACTATCAAAGACCGAGGTCAATTTTTACCCAAAAGAGGTGACGATCTAGGACCGAGGTAAATTTTGACCTAACTAAGGTGAAAATCATAGACATAGGTCAATTAAGATCTAAAAGACATGATGATCGAGTACCGAGATGAATTCTGACCTAACTGAGGTGACGATCCAAGACCGAGGTCATTTCTAACCTAAAAGAGTTAACGATCGAGGACCGAGGTCAATTTTAACCTAACTAACATGACGATCTAAGAGCAAGATCAATTCTGACATAAAAGAGGTGACGATCGAGAACCAAGATTAATTATGACCTACCTAAGGTGACTATCCAAGATCGATGTCAATTTTTACCTAAAAGAGGTGACGACCGAGGAACGAGGTCAATTCTGACCTAACACAAGTTACGATCTGAGATCATGGTCAATTTTGACATAAAAGAAGTTTTGATCAAGGACAGTGGTCAATTCTGACCTAACTGAGGTGTCGATCCCAGACTGAGGTCAATTCTGACCAAAAATAGGTGACAACCGAGGATCGAGGTCAATTTTGACCTAACTGAGGTGACGATGCAAGACCGAGGTTAATTTTGACCAAAAAGAGGTGACGACTTAGGACCGAGGTCAATTCTGACCTAACTAAGGTGACGATCCAAGAATGTGGTTAATTCTTATCAAAAAGAGTTAACGATTGAGGACCGAGGTCAATTCTGACCTAACTGAGGTGACGATCCAAGATCGAGGTCAATTTTGACCTAAAAGAGGTGATGATCGAGGAATGAGGCTATCCTAACTGAGGTGAATATCTTGGATTGTGTTCAAGCCCGACCTAAAAAAGGTGACGACCGAGGACTGAGGTCAATTATGACTTACCTAAGGTGCCTATTAAAGACTGAGGTTAATTTTTACCTAAAAGAGGATACGACCAAGCAAAGAAGACAATTCTAACCTAACTGAGGTGATGATCCAAGACCGAGGTAAGTTTTGACCCAAAAGAGGTGACGATCAAAGACCGAGGTCAATTATGACCAAATTGAGGTGATGATCCAAGACCGAGGTCAATTCTGACCAAATAGAGGCGACGATCATGGAACGAGTTCAATTCTGACCTAACTGAGGTGATGATCCAAGACCAATGTCAATTCTGACAAGAAAGAGGTGACGATCGAGGACCGAGGTTAATTATGATCTACCTAAGGTGACTATCCAAGATCGGGGTCAATTTTTACCTAAAAGAGGTGACGATTGAGGAACGAGGTTAATTTTACCTAACTGAGGTCACGATCTAAAACCGACGTCAATTTTGACCTAAAACAGATGACAACCAAGAACCGAGGTCAATTCTGACCCAACTAAGGTGATGATCCAGGAATGAGGTTTATTCTCACCTAAAAGAGTTGATGACTGAGGACCGAGGTAAATTATTACCTTCCTGAGGTGACAATCCAAGACCGAGGTCAATTCTAACTTAAAATATTTCATAATCGAGGAACGAGGCTAACCTAACTTCAGTGATGATTTAGGATAGAGGGCAATTCCGACCTACAAGAGGTAACAACAGAGGATCGAGGTTAATTCTGACCTACCTAAGGTGACGATCCAAGACCAAGGTCAATTTTGACATAAAAGATGTGACGACCAAGGATAAAGGTTAATTATGACCTACCTAAGGTGACTATACAAGATCGAGGTCAATGTTTACCCAAAAGAGGTGACGATCGAGGACAGAGGTCAATTCATACCTAACTCAGATGACGATCTAAGACCGATGTCAATTTTGACCTAAAAGAGGTGATGTTCGAGTACCGAGATCAATTTTCACATAAATGAGCTGACGATCCAAGACCGAGGTCACTCCTAACCTAAAAGAGTTAACGATCAAGTACCGAGGTTAATTTTAACCTAACTGAGGTGACGATCCAAGTGCAAGGTCAATTCTGACATAAAAGAGGTGACGATCGAGAACCAAGATTAATTATGACCTACCTAAGGTGACTATCCAAGATCGAGGTCAATTTTTACCAAAAAGAGGTGACGACTGAGGAACGAGGTCAATTCTGACCTAACTCATGTTACGATCCGAGATCGTGGTAAATTTTGACCTAAAAGAGGTTTCAATCCAGGACTGAGGTCAATTTAGGCCTAACTGAGGTGTCGATCCCACACCGAGGTCAATTTTGACCTAAAAGAGGTGACGATCGAGGACCGAGGTCAATTCTAACATAACTGAGGTAACGATCTAAGATCGAGGTCAATTTTGACCTAAAAGAGGTGACGACTGAGGACCTAGCCCAATTATTACCTAAATAAGGTGATGATCTAAGAACGAGGTTAATTCTTACCTAAAAGGGTTGATGATCGAGGACCGAGGTCAATTCTGACCTAACTGAGGTGACGATCCAAGATCGAGGTCAATTCTGACCTAATAGAGGTGATGATCGAGGAAAGAGGCTGACCTAAATGAGGTGAAGATCTTGGATTGAGTTCAATTCTGACCTAAAAGAGGTGGCAACCGAGGACCGAGGTCAAGTATGACCTACCTAAGGTGACAATCCAAGACTGTGGTCAATTTTTACCTAAAAGAGGTTACGACCAAGGAACGAGGACAATTTTAACCTAACTGAGGTGATGATCCAAGACTGAGGTAAATTTTGACCTAAAAGAGGTGACGATCAAAGACCGAGGTCAATTCTGACCTAAATGAGGTGACAATCCAAGACCGAGGACAATTCGGACCAAAAAGAGGTGACGATCATGGATCGAGTTTAATTCTGACCTAACTGAGGTGATGATCCAAGACCAATGTCAATTCTAACAAAAATGAGGTGACGATTGGGGACTGAGTTTAATTATGAACTACCTAAGGTGACTATCTAAGACCAAGGTAAATTTTTACCTAAAAGAGGTGATGACTGAGGAGCGAGGTCAATTCTGACCTAACTGAGGTCACGATCCAAGACCGACGTCGATTTTAACCAAAAAGAGGTGACAACCTAGGATCGAGGTCAACTCTCACCTAACTAAGGTGATGATCCAAGAACGAGGTTTATTCTCACCTAGAAGAGTTGACGACCGAGGACCGAGGTAAATAATGACCTACATGAGGTGACGATCCAAGATCGAGGTCAATTCTGACCTAAAAGTGTTGATGCTTGAAGAATGAGGTTAACCTAGCTTCGGTGATGATTTAGGATAGAGGTCAATTCTGACCTAAAAGAGGTCACGACTGAGGATCGAGGTCAATTCTGACCTACAAAAGGTGAAGATCCAAGACTATGGTAAATTCTGACAGAAAAGATGTGACGACCAAGGATCAAGGTTAATTATGGCCTACCCAAGGTGACTGTCCAAGATCGAGGTCAATTTTTACCTAAAAGAGGTGACGACCGAGGAATGAGGTCAATTTTGACCAAATAAACGTGATGATCCAAGACCGAGGTCAATTCTCACCTAAAAGAGGTGACGATCGAGTACCGAGATCAATTTTGACCTAACTGAGGTGATAATCCAAGACCGAGGTTAGTTCTAACCTAAAAGAGTTAACGATTAAGGACCGAGGTCAATTTCAACCTAACTGAGGTGACGATCAAAGAGAAATGTCAATTATGACATAAAAGAGGTTACGATCGAGATCAAGGTTAATTATGACCAACATAAGGTGACTATCCAAGACCGAGGTCATTTTTTACCTAAAAGAGGTGACGACCAAGGAACGAGGTCAATTCTGACCTAACTCAGGTGACGATCCAAGATTATGGTCAATTTTGACCTAAAAGAGGTATCGATCGAGGACCGAGGTCAATTATAACCTAACTGAGGTGTCAATCCAAGACCGAGGTCAATTTTGTCCTAAAAGAGGTGACGACTGAGGACCGAGGTAAATTCTAACCTAACGGAGGTGACTATCAAAGACTGAGGTCAATTCTGACCTAAAAGAGCTGATGATTGAGGAGTGAGGCTGACCTAACTGAGGTTAAGATCAAGGATCGAGTTCAGTTCTTACCTAAAGGAGGTGACAACGAATGACCGAGTTCAATTCTGACCTAACAGACGTGACGATCCAAGACCGAGTTCAGGTCAGACCTAAAAGAGGTGATGATTGAGGATCGAGCTCAATTCTAAGGTGATGATCCAAGACTGAGGTCAATTTTGTCCTTAAATAGGTGATGACCGTGTTCTAACGTAACTGAGTGGACATTCTAATATCGATGTCAATTTTAACGAAAAAGTGGGGACGATCGAGGATCGAGGTCAATTCTGACCTACCTAAGGTGATGATCCAAGGCCGAGGTCAATTGTGACCTAAAAGAGGCGAGGATTAAGGATCTAGGACAATTTTGACCTACCTAAGGTGATGATCCAAGACCGAGGTCAATTTTGACCTAAAAGAGGTGACGACCGAGGAATGAGGTCAATTATGACCTAACAGAGATAACAATCCAAGACCGAGGTCAATTCTGACCTAAAATAGGTGATGACCTAGGACCGAGATCAATTATGACCTATCTTAGGTGACGATCCAAGATCGAGGTAAATTTTGACCTAAAATGTGTGACGATTTAGGATCGAGGTTAATTTGGACCTAACTGTGGTGACGATCTAAGATCGAGGCCAATTCTTATCAAAAAGAAGTGACGATCGATGACCGAGGTCAATTATGACCTATCTAAGATATCGATCCAAGATAGAGGTTAATTTTTACCCAAAAGAGGTGACAGCCCAGGAATGAGGTCAATTCTGACCTAATAGAGGTGCCGATCCAAGACCGAGTTAAATTCTTACCTAAAAGAGGTGACGATCGAGGACCGAAATCAATTCTAACCTAACTGAGGTGATGATTCAAGACCAAGGTCAATTCTAACCTAAAATAGGTGAAGATAGAGGACAGAGGTCAATTCTGACCTAACTGATGTGACGATCCAAGACAGAAGTCAATTTTGACCTAAAAGAGGTGACGACTGAGGAGCGAGGTCAATTGTGACCTAACTAAGGTGACGATCTAAGAGTGAGGTTAATTATAACCTAAAAGAGTTGTCGATCGAGGACCAACGTCAATTTCAACCTAACTGAGGTGTCGATCAAGGATTGAGGTCGGTTCTAACCTAAAAGAGGTGACGATCGAGGAATGAGGCTGACCTAACTGAGATAAATATCTAGGTTCGAGTTCATTTATGACCTAAAATAGGTGACGACCAAGAACCGAGGTCAATTCTGACCTAACAAAGGTGATGTTCGAAGACTGAGATCAAGTCGGACCTAAAAGAGGTGATGATCAAGGACCGAGCTCAATTCTAATGTGATGATAAAAGAACGAGGTCAATTTTGGCCTAAAAGAGGTGATAATTGAGACGGAAGTCAATTCTAAGCTAACTGAGTGGACGATCCAAGATCTACATCAATTCTAACCTAAAAGAGGTGACGATTGAGGATCGAGGACTGAGGTTAATTATGACCTACCTAAGGTGACGATCCAAGACTGAGGTTAATTTTGACTTAAAATAGGTAACGATTGAGGAACGAGGTCAATTCAAACGTAACTGAGGTGACAATCCAAGACCAAGGTCAATTATGAAATAAAAAAGGTGGCGATCGACAATCGAGATCAATTCGGACCTAACTAAGGTGGAAAACCCAGACCAAGGTAAATTCTGACCTAAAAGAGGTGGCGATTGAGGACCGAGGTCAATTCTAACCTAAATGACGTGACGATCAAAGATCGAAGTCAATATTGACCTAAAAGAGGTGACGACCTAGGACCGAGGTCAATTATGACCTACCTAAGGTGATAATGCAAAACTGAGGTCAATTTTTACCTAAAAGAGGTTACGACCGAGGAACGAGGTCAATTATAACCTAACCGAGGTGATGATCCAAGATCGAGGTTGATTTTGACCTAAAAGAGCTGATAATCAAAGTCCGAGGTCAATTCTGACGTAAGAGAGGTGAAGATCCAAGATTGAGGTCAATTCTTACCGAAAAGAGGTGGCGATAAACGTAACTGAGGTGACGATCCAAGACCAAGGTCAATTCTGACATAAAAGAGGTGACGACAAAGGACCGAGGTTAATTATGACCTACCTGAGATGACTATCCAAGACAGAGGTCAATTTTTACCTAAAAGAGGTGACGACCGAGGACTGAGGTTAATTCTGAATTAACTGAGGTGACGATTTCAGACCGAGGTCAATTTTGACCTAAAAGAGGTGACGACCAAAAACCATGGTTCATTCTGACCTAACTAAGGTGACAATCCAAGAACGAGATTAATTCTTACCTAAACGAGTTGATGATCGAGGATCGAGGTGAATTCTGACCTAACTGAGGTGAAGATCAATGACCGAGGTCAATTTTGACCTAAAATAGGTGACAATCGAGGATTGAGGCTAACCTAACTGCGGTGAAGATCTAGGATAGAGGTCAACTCTGACCTAAAAGGGGTGCTGACAGAGGGCCGACATCAATTCTGACCTACGTAAGGAGACGATCCAACACTGAGGTCAATTTTTACCTAAAAGAGGTTACAACCAAGGGATGAGATAAATTCTAACCTAACTAAGGTGACGAACCATGATCGAGATCAATTTTGACCCAAAAGAGGTGATGACTTAAGATCGATGTCAATTCTGACCTAACTGATATGAGATCCAAGATCGAGGACAATTCTAACCTAAAAGAGGTGATGATCGTGTATGGAGATCAATTCTGATCTAACTGTGGTGACGATCCAAGTACGAGCTCGGTTCTAACATAAAAGAGTTGACGATCGAGGACTGAGGTCAATTTTAGCCTAACTGAGATTAAAATTTTGACATAAAAGAGGTGAAAATCGAAATCTAAGATTAATTACGACCTACCTAAGGTGACTATCTGAGACCGAGGTCAATTTTTACATAAAAGAGGTGACGATCGAGGAACGAGGTCAATTCTGACCTAACTCAGGTGACGATCTGAGATCATGATCAATTTTTACCTAAAAGAGGTGAGGACCGAGGGCTGATGTCAATTTTGACATAACTGAGGTGTCAATCCCAGACCGGGGTCAATTTTGACCTAAAAGAGGTGATGATCGAGGACCAAGGTCAATTCTACCCTAAAAGAGGTTACGATCGAGGAACAAGGCTGACCTAACTAAGGTGAAGATATAGGATCGAGTTCAATTCTAACCTAAAAGAGGTGAGGACGCAGGACCGAGGTCAACTCTGACCTAACAGGGGTGACGATCCAATACCAAGCTCATGTCGAACCTGAAAGAGGTGATGATCGAAGATTGAGCTCAATTCTATGGTGATGATCCAAGATCGAGGTCCATTTGGGCCTAAAAGAGGTGATGACCAAGTTCAGACCTAACTGAGTGGACGATCCAAAATCAATGTACATTCTTACCCAAAAGAGGTGACGATCAAGGATCGAGGACCGAGGTCAATTTTTACCTAACTGAGGTGACGATCCAAGGCCGAGGTCAATTCTGACCTAAAAGAAGTGAGGTTCAATGATCGAAGACAGTTATGTCCTACCTGTGGTTATGATCCAAAACCGAGGTCAATTTTGACCTAAAAGAGTGACGACCAAGGATTGAGGTCAATTCTGACCTAACAGAGGTGACTATCAAAGACCGAGATCAATTCTAGCCTAAAATAGGTGACAACCTAGGATCGATATCAATTATGACCTAACATAGGTGACGATCCAAGACCGAGGTCAATTTTAACCTAAAAGGTGTGACGATTCAGGATCGAGGTCAATTCGGACCTAACTGGGGTGATGATCTAAGACCGAGGTCAATTCTAATAAAAAAAGAAATGACGACCGAGGATAGAGGTCAATTATGACCTACCTAAGGTATTGATCCAAAATAGAGGTTAATTTTTACCAAAAAGAGGTGACGACCCAGGAACGAGGTCAATTCTGACCTAACAGAGGTGATGATCCAAGATCGAGGTGAATTCTAACCTAAAAGACATAACGATCGAGGATCGAGGCCAGTTCTGCCCTGACTAAGGTGGCGATCCAAGGTCATGGTCAATTCTAACATGAAATAGATAAAGATCGACGACCTACGTCCATTCTAACCTAACTGAGGTAACGATCTAAGACCAAGGTCAATTCTGACCTGAAAGAGGTAACGACAGAGGAATGAGGTCAATTCTAACCCAACTAAGGTTATGACCTAAGACCGAGGTCAATTCTGACCTACAAGAGGTGACGACTGAAGAACGAGTTCAATTCTGACCTAACTGAGGTGCGAATCCTGGAACGAGGTTAATTATGACCTAAAAAGTGGTGACGACTGAAGTCCAAGGTCAATGCTGACCTAACATAGGTGATAATCTAAGACGAAGGTCAATTCTGACCTAAAGAGGTGACGGGCGAGGACCGAGGACTATTTTGACCTACCTAAGGTGATGATCTAAGATCGAGGTCAATTTCGTCCTTTAAAGAGGGAATGACCAAGGAATGAGTCAATTCTGAACTAACAAAGGTGACTATCCAAGACCGAGGTCAATTCTGACCTAAAATAGGTGACGACCGAGGATTGAGATCAATTCTGACCTAACTGAGGTGATGATCCAAGACCGAGATCAATTTTGACCTAAAGGGGAGGCGATTGAAGATCGATGTCAATTCGGACCAAACTGGGCTGACAATCCAAGACCGAGGTTAATTATGATAAAAAAGAAGTGACGAATGAGGACCGAGGTCAATTATGACCTACCTAAGGTATCGATTAAAGATTGAGTTTAATTTTTACATAAAAGGTGTGACGACCTGAGGAACGATGTCAATTCTGACCTAACAGAGGTAAGGATTAAGTATCAAGGTAAATTCTGACCTAAAAGACGTGACGATCATGGACCGAGGTCAATTCTCACCTGATTGAGGTGACGATCTAAGGCCGAGGTCAATTTCGACCTAAAAGAGGTCAGGATCGGGGATCGAGGAGAATTATGACCTACCTAAGGTGATGATCCAAGACCGAGGCCCATTTTGATCTAAAAGAGGTGACGATCGAGGAATGATCTCAATTTTGACATAATAGAGGTGACTATCTAAGATTGAGGTCAATTCTATCCTAAAATAGGTGATGACCGAGGATCGAGATCAATTCTGACCTAACTGAGGAGACGATCCAAGACTGAGGTCAATTTTGAGGTAAAGGGGGTGATGATCGAGGACTGAGGTCAATTCTGACCAAATTGAGGTGACGATCCAAGACTGAGGTAAATTCTGACTTTGAATAGGTAAGGACCAACAACTGAGTCAATTATGACGTACCTAAGGTGACGATCCAAGACCGAGGTCAATTTTGACCTAAAATAGGTGACGATCGAGGAACGAGGTCCATTCTAACCTAATTGAGGTGACGATCCAAGACCAAGGTCAATTATGAAATAAAAGTGGTTACGATCGATGATCGAGAGCGATTCTGACCTAACTGAGGTGACAAACCAAGATCGAGCACAATTCTAACCTAAAAGAGGTGACGATTGAGGACCGAGGTCAATTCTAACCAAACTGGCGTGATGATCCAAACTGAGGTCAATTTCGACTTAAAAGAGATGATAATCGAGGATCAAGGTCAATTATGACCTACCTAAGGTGACTATCCAAGACTGAGGTCAATTTTTACCTAAAAAAGGTTACGACCGAGGAACGAGGTCAATTCTAACCTAACTGAGGGGATGATCCAAGATCGATGTTAATTTTGACCTAAAAGAGGTGACGATCAAAAATCGAGGTCAATTCTAATCTAACTGAGGTGGCAATCCAAGACTGAGGTCAATTGTTACCAAAAAGAGGTGATTATTGAGGACCGACGTCAATTCTTGCCTAACTGAGGTGACGATCCAAGACCAAGGTCAATTCTGAAATAAAAAAGGTGACGACCAAGGACTGAGGTTAATTATTACCTAAAAGAGGTGACTATCTAAGATCGAGGTTAATTGTTACCTAAACAAGCTTACGACTAAGGAACGAGGTCAATTCTGACCAAACTTAGGTGACGATTCGAGATCGTGGTCTATTTTGACCTAAAAGAGGTGACGATAGGGGATCGACATAAATTCTGACCTAATTGAGGTGTCGATCCCAGACTGAGATAAATTCTTACGTAAAATAGGTGACGATCGAGGACTGAGGTCAATTCTGACCAAACTCAGGTGACTATCAAAAACCGAGGTTAATTATGACCTAAAAGAGGTGACGATCGAGGAATGAGACTAACCTATCTGAGGATAAGATCTTAGATCGAGTTCAATTCTGACTTATAGAGATGACGATAGATGAGAGAGCTCACATCGGACCTAAAAGAGGTGATGATCGAGGACCGAACGTAATTCTAAGGTGATGATTCAAAACTGAGGTCAATTTTGGCCTAAAAGAGGTGATGACCGACTTTTGACCTAATGGAGTGGACGATCCAAGATCGACATCAATTCTGACCTAAAAGAGGTGACGATCAAGGATCGAGCACCGAGGTCAATTCGGACCTAACTGAGGTGAAGATCCAAGGCTGAGGTCAATTCTAACCTAAAAGAGGTGAGGATTGAGGATCGAGGATAATTATGACCTACCTAAGGTGATGATCCAAGACTAAGGTCAATTTTGACCTAAAAAAGTTAATGATCGAGGAACGAAGTCAATTCTGACCTAATAGAGGTGACTATCCAAGACCGAGGTTAATTCTGACCTAACTGAGGTGACGATCCAATACCGAGGTCAATTGTAATAAAAAAGAGGTGGCGATCGAGGATCGAAGTCAATTCAGACCTAACTGGGCTGACGATCCAAGACCGCGGTGAATTATATTAAAAAGAAGAAACGACCAAGGACCGACGTCAATTTTGACCTACCTAAGGTATCAATCCAAGACTGAGGTCAATTTTTACATAAAAGAGGGGGCGACCGAGGAACGAGGTCAATTCTGATCTAACTAAGGTGGCAATCCAAGTCCGAGGTCATTTCTGACCTAAAAGAGGTGACAATCGAGGACCAAGATCAATTCTGACCTAACAGAGGTGACAATCAAAGACCGAGGTCAATTCTAACCTAAAATAGGTGAAGACCCAGGATCGAGATCAATTCCGACCTAACATAGGTGACGATACAAAACCGAGGTCAATTTTAACCTAAAAGGTGTGACGATTGAGGATCGAGGTCAATTCAGACCTAACTGGGGTGACGATCTAAGACCGAGGTTAATTCAGATAAAAAAGAAGTGATGACCGAGGACCGAGGTGAATTATGACATAAAAGAGGTGACAATCGAGGACCGATGTCAATTCTGACCTGACTGAGGTGAAATCCAAGGTCGAGGTCAATTTCGACCTATAAAAGGTAAGGATCGGGGACCGATGTCAATTCTAACCTAACTGAGGTGATGATCCAAGACCCAGGTCAATTCTAACTTAAAAGAGGCGACGACTGAGGAACGAGGATAATTCTTACCTAACTGAGGCGACCACCCAAGACCGGGGTCAACTCTTACCTAAGAGGGGTGACAACTGAAGACCGAGTTCAATTCTGACCTATCTGAGGTGAGGGTCTAAGACCAAGGTCAATTCTAACCTAAAAGAGACGATGACCGAGGATCGAGATCAATTCTGACTTAACTAAGGTGACGATCCAAGATCGAGGTCAATTTTGACATAAAAGGGGTGAGGATCGAGGATCGATGTCAATTCGAACCTAACTGGGGAGACGATCCATTTCAGAGGTCACTTCTGATAAAAAAGAAGTGATCATCGAGGATCGAGGTCAATTATGACCAACCTAAGGCATCGATCCAAGATCTAGGTCAATTTTTACCTAAAAGAGGTGATGAATGAGGAACGAGGTGAATTCTAACCTAACTAAGGTGACGATCCAAGACCGGGGTCAGTTCTGATCTAAAAGTGGTGACAACTGAGGATCAAGATCAATTCAGACCTAACTGAGGTGACAATCCAAGACCAAGGTAAATTTTGACCTAAACGGGGTGACGATCAAGGACCGAAGTCAATTCTGACCTAATCGAGGTGACGATCCAAGACTAAGGTCAATTCTGCCCTAGAACTGGTGAGGACTGAGTCAATTATGACCTACCTAAGGTGACGATCATAGGTCGAGGTCAATTTTGACCTAAAACAGGTGATGACGGAGGAACGAGGTCAATTCTGACCTAACTGAGGTGACAATCCAAGACTAAGGTCAATTATGTCATAAAAGAGGTGACGATCGACGATCGAGATTAATTCTTAACTAACTCATGTGACGATCCAAGATCGAGGACAATTTTGACCTAACAGAGGTGACGATTCAAGATTGAGGTCAATTCTAACCTAAAAGAGGTGATGACTAATGGCTGAGGTCAATTATGACCTACCTAAGGAGGCGATCCAAGACTGAGGTCAATTTTTACCTAAAAGCGATTACGGCCGAGGAACGAGGTCAATTCTCACATAACTGAGGTAACGATCTAAGACCGGGGTCAATTTTGACCTGAAAGAGGTGACAACCGAGGACTAAGGTCAATTTTGACCAAACTGGGGTGACGATCCAAGAACGATGTCAATTATGACCTAAAAGAGGTGACGATCAAAGACTGAGGTCAATTCTGACCTAACTGAGGTGACGATCATAGACCGAGGTCAATTCTATCCTAAAAGAGGTGTTGATCGAGGAATGAGACTGACCTAACTGAGGTGACGATACAAGACCGAGGTCAATTTTGACCTAAAAGAGGTGACGATTGAGGACCGAGGTCAATTCTGGCCTAACTGAGGTGACGATCCATGACCGAGGTCAATTCTGACGTGAAAGAGGTGACGACTGAAGACTGAGGTCACACTACACAAAAAATAGTAGTTTGGCACACCTTGATATTAAAAATCTGGCACAGTTTAAAACCGTGCCTAATTCTGGCACGATTTAATGACAATCTGGCACACTTTAAAACCGTGCCAAAATTTGGCACCGTTTAAAAGTGTGTCAAAATTGAGCGCACTATACTAAAATATAAATACCCTAATAAAATACTATTCCACCTAAAATTTTGATCTCACGCTGTCTCTCCTCTCTCATTTTTAGAGCTCCCTCTATCTCTTTCTCTCTCAGACTTCTACGCTCTCTCCACCAAAACCTGCAAGCGGCGATGCAAGAGAAACAAGTGCTGAATATAAAAAATGAAGATTGCAAGCGTGCGAAGAATTATACTGGGGTAACAAGGGATGGAAGAGAAACAGGTTTTTTTTTGTTTGGATTTATATTTTAAAATTAGGGATTTAATTTGTTTATAAATTTTGCATTTGTGGTTACCAAGTTTGGGGAGAAGAACCAGGACTGTTATATCAGGACTGTTATAATCAAATTTTTACCAAGTTTGGGGAGAAGAACCAGGACTTTCATTTTGAAACTGCCATTCATTTGCGATGAACCGATATGACGGACTACTTCTTGTTATTGGTTAGGTTTTATTTAGTTGTAAAGTTTCAATGGCAAGAAATTTGAACGGTTATGTTTTGATTTGGTATCTAAATAGTGTTTAATGTTTTGTTTTGTATATAGAAACCTAATCCTCTTAATTTGTATGTAAATGATATTTTGTTTTATGCTTGCAATCTTGTACAATCTGGAATTTAAACCTTTAGGTCCCTTTTCACATACTTTGGTGTCAATCCACTTGTGTACGAGCTCAATGAAATGGAAAATGACAGAGAAATAGAGAAGGCTCTCTCAAGGCAGTTGGGTTGTAGCCCCACCATGCTAGCGGTTTTCATAGGCAAAGAACTGGTTTAGAATAGTTAAATGTATTTTTTGTTGTTGTTCATAACGTTCAATTTTAGTTTTAAAATACAAGAAATTGGTCCTCTCTTCCTCCATCAATCGTTATCTATTGACATACACTCTATATTCACATATAATTATATTCACATCATATATGAAACCTCACCTGAATTTATGGGGTTTACAGTCATAAGACTTTGACAAATGTCTGTGTGATCCATCATGTCTCTCTGTTGCATGGTATTCTCTCTCTTTTGTGGATGGTCGCCATTTCCTGTAAGTGATGATTTGTAGTTGGTGAGAAACTTGGTTGTTCACTCTACCGTTGTTAATTTTGTTTTTCATTTTCTAAGTGAATACAGGTTAAGGCAACAAGCACTTCTATGACCAATACAAATTGATTTTCATGGTGAAACTGATTAACATGAACATCCTTGTATAAGCTACTTACTGCAATACAAACAAAAAGGTATATAATTATTTTATTATTTGTTTGTTTCATCAACCTATTTGCTTTGAAAATATTTGAACTTGGTATACAGAGTAACAAATTTAAAATATCAAACATTTTTGAAGTGTCTCAATAGTGGAGCAAATTTTGGTACATTAGAAACTGCCTATTTCATCTGTGCTTAACAATCCTATCAATTAAATGAATGGATTTGTAATTCTAATTTGTAGCTGTTTAACAATCCAAATGTTGAGCCTGGTGATGAGCTCCATCAAAGTTTTTCAACTCAGAATTCTAGTGATATTTTACAATACATCCATTTTAAGTGTATAACTACCATTCGCTTATAAAGATATTTAGTAATAATGGCAACTCAGAGCCAAGATGGCAAGAAAACTCAAGATAATACAAATAGAATACCTCTAACATAACTATTGCAATAGAATCTAAAGATGACCAAATCATTGAAATCCCAATTGACGAAGAGCATCAACATGAACTATCATCTGATATGTAAAATCACCCATTAATGAAGATCTCAGCAAGCCCAGGATACCTTTTACTACTCAAGTTTGGCAAAGAGAAGAAGATCTTTTTGGGCGTCGAATATCCATAAAAAATCTGAATGGAAACCATTAATCAGGGAATATTTCAATTGTCATTTTTCTCCATTATCTTTCATGGGTTTTTCTTTACCATTTTATTTAGTTATTTGGAAGACCATAGTCATGTGTGCAAGCAGTGGTGGATACCATCTATTTTATCGGGGTCCACTTCGCTTGGTATAATATTTTTAGTTTATTTGAATGGTTGCAGGTATTGGAAGGTGAATAGGCAGTTGTAGAGAGAGAGGGATGATAATATGGCACTTTTGAGGTGTATTCAAGAGTTGTGGAAGAAATGGGGTAACTTTGATCTGTACTCCAGTCTTTTCAGGGATTAATGATGGGATTGTTGCAGAAGACTATTATGATACGTGAACTCTAACTATAACTATAATATATACAATGTTTCTTTTAAGAGAAACACTACTTGTGTTCTTCCTAATTGTAATTTCTAAGTTGGTGCTTATAATTTTGTTCTTATCTTGCTCACATTGTTCTTGTCTTGTTCACATTTTATCATTAGAATTTATCCACATGGAATACTCAAAGAAGTCAATGCTTTTATCCATGTGTATAAACTCAACAAGTCTAAAATCCAATCAAATGAGCTCATTTGATTGGATTTTAGACTTGTTGAGTTTATACGCCAACATTGCATTTGAGTTAGATCTGCATTGATGACGTTCTTTAACATATTTTAGTTTTACCTTTTTGTGTTTATAGTCATTAATGTTGGTTATGCTTGGTGATAGACAAATGGCACAAAGAATAGACAACCTTGTGGGTGTAGAATACATGAAGAGATTCTATTTTCAGGTTCGCGCATGTGTTAGATTTCTATTTAAGACATCATTGTGTAACTTATTATTTTCACATCCATGTGTAATATAGAACTACATTTATTGGTGATTTGATTAATATTTTCAATAATGTTGATTATAATTTTAATTATAATAGAAGACGTGACAAGGGCAGCTACAGAAGAAGGAGGTAAAGGCCAGGGATCTAATTTCTCCAAATCCCTTGCTTCGAGCTCAGAGACATGCAGAAGATGTTCATTCCACTTGTGAGCTTCTTGTTAGGATGAGATAATAAGAGGAAGCTATTGTAGTTGCTGAGGTAATTATATACATATATCAACATGTAACTATTTTATTTGTGTTCTACTTTCTCGTAATTATATACATAAATCACACTTAGACTTAAAAATAAGCCGTTAAAGGGTGAAAACCCAAACCAGCCTCCAAACAACCATATAAGAGGCACGAACACCTCAAACGGGACCAGTGTAACTTGTAGGAACTGACCGCATTCTCCCGGGTCTCCCGAATTTAGAATATGATGATAATTTACAAAAATCAACACTTAAACTTAAAAATAAGTCGTTAAAGGGTGAAAACCCAAACCAACCCCCAAACGACCCCGTATGAGGCACGAACACGTTGCACGGGACCAATGTAACTTGTAAGAACTGACTGCGTAGTCCCAGGTCTCCCAGTTTGAGAATATGACGATAATTTGTAAAAATCAACAAAATCAACACTTAAACTTAAAAACAAGTCATTAAAGGGTGAAAACCCAAATAAGCCCCCAAACGACCCTGTAAGAGGCACATACACCTCGCACGGGACCAATGTAACTTGTAGGAACTGATCGCATAGTCCCGGGTCTCCCGGTTAGTGAATATGATGATAATTGGCAAAAATAACACTTAGACTTAAAAACAAGCCGTTAAAGGGTGAAAATCCAAACCAGCCACCAAACGACCCCATAAGAGGCACGAACACCTCGTACGGGACCAATGTAACTTATAAGAACTGATCGCGTAGTCCCGTGTCTCCCAGTTTGAGAATATGATGATAATATGCAAAAATTAACAAAATAAACACTTAAACTTAAAAACAAGTCGTTAAAGGGTGAAAACCCAAACCAGACCCCAAACGACCCTGTAAGGGGCACGGACACCTCGCACGGGACCAATGTAACTTGTAGGAACTTATCGCGTTACCCCGGGTCTCCCGAATTTAGAATATGATGATTATTTACAAAAATCAACACTTAAATTTAAAACAAGCCATTAAAAGGTGAAAACCCAATCCAGCCCCCAAACGACCCCGTAGGAGGTACGAACACATCGCACGGGACCAATGTAACTTGTAGGAACTGACCGCGTAGTCCTGAGTCTCCTGGTTTGAAAATATGATGATAATTTGCAAAAATCACACTTAGACTTAAAAACAAGCCGTTAAAGGGTGAAAACCCAAATCAGCCCGCAAACGACCCCGTAGGAGGCATGAACACCTCGCACGAGATTAATGCAACTTGTAGGAACTGACCGCGTTGTCCCCAGTCTCCCGGTTTAAGAATATGATGATAATTTGAAAAAATCACGCTTAGACGTAAAAACAAGCCGTGAAAGGGTGAAAACCCAAACCAGCCCCCAAACGACCACGTAGGAGGAACGGACACCTCTCACGGGACCAATGTAACTAGTAGGAACTAACCGCGTAGTCCCAGTTCTCCCAGTTTGAGAATATGATGATAATTTGCAAAAATCAATAAAATCAACACTTAAACATAAAAACAAGCCGTTAAATGGTGAAAACCCAATCCAGCCCCCAAACGACCCCGTAAGAGGCACGAACACCTCGCACGGGACCAATGTAACTTGTAGAAACTGATCGCGTAGTCCCGGGTTTCTCGATTAGTGAATATGACGATAATTGGCAAAAATAACAGTTAGACTTAAAAAAAGGTCGTTAAAGGGTGAAAATTCAAACCAGCCCCCAAACGACCCTGTAAAAGGCACGAACGCCTCGGACGGGACCAATGTAACTTGTAGGAACTGACCGCATAGTCACGGGCCTCCCGGTTTGAGAATATGGCGATAATTTGAAAAAATCACACTTAGACTTAAAAACAAGCCAGTTAAAGGGTGAAAATTCAAACCAGTCCCCAAACGACCCTGTAAGAAGCACGGACACCTCGAACGGGACCAATGTAACTTGTAGGAACTGACCACGTTATCCCAGGTCTCCTCAATTTAGAATATGATGATAATTTAAAAAAATCAACACTTAAACTTAAAAACAAGCCGTTAAAGGGTGAAAACCTAAACCAGCCCCCAAACGACCCCGTAGGAGGCACGATCACCTCGCACGGGACCAATGTAACTTGTAGGAACTGACTGCGTAGTCTTGAGTCTCTCGGTTTGATAATATGATGATAATTTGCAAAAATCACACTTAGACTTAAAAACAAGCCGTCAAAGGGTGAAAACCCAAATGAGCCCTCAAACGACCCTGTAGGAGACACGAACACCTCGCACGGGACCAATGTAACTTGTAGGAACTGATCGCATAGTCCCGAGTCTCCTAATTTGAGAATATAATGATAATTTGAAAAAATCGCGCTTAGACTTAAAAACAAATCGTTTAAGGGTGAAAACCCAAACTAGCCCCCAAACGACCCCGTAGGAGGCAGGAACACCTCGTACGGGACCAATGTAACTTGTAGGAACTGATCGCGTATTCCTGGGTCTCCCGATTTGAGAATATGACGATAATTTGAAAAAATCAACAAAATCAACACTTGAACTTAAAAACAAGCCGTTAAAGGGTGAAAACCCAAACCAGCCCCCAAACAACCCCGTAGGAGGCACAAACACCTCATACAGGACCAATGTAACTTGTAAGAACTGATCGCATTGTCTCGGGTCTCTCCATTTGTGAATATGATGATAATTTGAAAAAATCAACACTTAAAATTAAAAATAAGCCTTTAAAGGGTGAAAACCCAAACATGCCTCCAAACGACCACGTAGGAGCCCTGAACACCTCGCATGGGACCCATGTAACTTGTAGGAACTGACCGCATAGTCCCGGGTCTCCCGGTTTGAGAATATGATGATAATTTGCAAAAATCAACACTTAGACTTAAAAACAAGCCGTTAAAGGGTGAAAACTCAAACAACCCCCAAACGACCCTGTAGGAGGCAGGAACACCTCGCACGGGACCAATGTAACTTGTTAGAACTGACCGCGTAGTCCCGGGTATCCCGGTGTGAGAATACGACGATAATTGGCAAAAATCAACACTTAGACTTAAAAATAAGTCGTTAAAAGGTGAAAACCCAAACCAGTCCCCAAACAACCCCGTAAGAAGCACGAACACCTCGCACGAGATCAATGTAACTTGTAGGAACTGACCGCGTAGTCTCGGGTCTCTCGATTTCAGAATATGATGATAATTTGCAAAAATCAACACTTAGACTTAAAAACAAGCCGTTAAAGGGTGAAAACCCAAACCAGACTCGAAACGACCCCGTAGGAGGCACGAACATCTCGCACGGGACCAGTGTAACTTGTAAGAACTGACCGCGTAGTCCCGGGACTCCCGGTTTGAGAATATGACGATAATTTCCACTCCTATATGTAATTTTTTAGTTTGAGTAAAAAAAAAATTTGTACATTATTGGGTTACTAATATCGTATCTTTTTTGTATCCAATTTTTTTTGCAGGATAACTGTTTATCGTTGGCATTTATTCACATGGAACACAGAAAGAACTCAATGGTTTACAACAAGGGGATTATTCATGATTCCACTTGTTTTTGTTATGGTCGTGCGGGCTTTTGTAGTTTTATTGTTAACTTTTATGGCCGTGCGGGTTTTTGTGAGTTAATTGTTATATTTTGTGGTCGTGCGGGCTTTATGTTAGACAGGTTTTGTATTCGCAGGTTTTGGAATGTCCAGAAAATAGCGAAAAATCTGTCCAATTTTTTTTTTGCCTGTGAACTATTAAAGACATGTAATATTTTGAAGTTTGTATGTACATTAGTTTATCGACAATGTGAAATATTTTTAATTTGTGACCTTTTGTGCTTTCAAATAAATTTTTCTTTTCTTTTTATAAAAAAATTTGGCACAGTTCAAAACCGTGGCAAAAGTGTATCATATTTTGGCACGGTTTTGAACTGTGCCAATTTTTTTTAAACTGTGCTGAATTTGGAACAGTTAAAAACTGTGCCAAAAGTGTGCAAGAAATATCAAATTCTGGCACGGTTTAAAAGTGTGCCAAAAGTGTTCTAGTTTAGCCAAATCTGGCACAATTTTGAGCCGTGCTAGAAAAAAATGGCCATTTTGGAACACTTGATTCCGGCACAATTCAAAACCGTGTCAGATTTGATCTAGCACCCTTTTAACCCGTGCCAGATTCCAATTTTTGGTGTAGTGTCAATTCTGACCTAATTGAGGTGACGATCCTTGTTGGAGGTCAATTATGACATAAAAGAGGTGACGACCAAGTACCAATATCAATTGTAAACTAACTGAGGTGACGATCCATGTTCGAGGTCAATTATGACCTAAAAGAGTTGACGATCGAGGACTGAGGTCAAATTTTACCTAACTAAGATGATGATAGAATACCGAGGTCAATTTTGACCTAAAAGAGTTGAAAAATGAGGACGGAGGTCAATTGTGACCTAACTGAGGTGACGATCCAAGAACGAGGTCAATTTCGGCCCAAAAGAGGTGAGGATCGAGGACCGTGGTCAATTATGACCTACCTAAGGTGACAATCCAAAACCGAGGTCAATTTTGACCTAAAAGAGGTGATGATCGAGGAATGTGGTTAATTATGACCTAACTGAGGTGATTATCCAATAACAAGGCCAATTTTGATCTAAAAGATGTGACAACTGAGGACCGATGTCAATTCTGACCTAACCGAGGTAACGATCCATTATCGAGGTCAATAATGACATAAATGTGGTGATGACCAACCTAACAGAGTTGACTATCCAAGACAAGGTTAATTCAGACCTAAAAGAGGTCATGACCGAGTCACGAGACAAATTCTGACCTAACAGAGGTGATAATCGAAAACAGTTGACGACCGAGGATCGAGGTCTATTTTTACCTAACATGGGTGACGATTGAAGAATGACGTCCATTACAACCAAAAAGAGGTGAGGATTGAGGACCGAGGTCAACTATGATGTACCTAAGGTGACGATCCAAGATTGAGATCCATTTTGACCTAAAAGAGGTGACGACCGAGGAATGAGGTCAATTCTGACCTAACTGAGGAGACTGTCGATGACTGAGATCACTTTTGACCTAAAATAGGTGATGATCGAGGATCGAGGTCAATTCTGACCTAACTGAGGTGACGATCCAAGACTGAGGTCAATTCTAACCAAAAAGAGGTGACGAATAAGGATCGAGGTCAATTCTGACCTAACTGTGGTGTCGATCCAAAACTGAGGACAATTCTGACCAAAAAGAAGTGACGACCGAGGACCGATGTCAATTATGACCTACCTAAGGTATCGATCCAAGACCGAGGTCAATTTTTACATAAAATTGCTGACCATCGAGGAACGAGGTCAATTATAACCTAACTGAGGTGAGGAATTAAAACCAAGGTCAATTCTTACCTAAAAGAGGTGACGACTAAAGACTGAGGTCAATTTTGACCTAACTTAAGGGATGATTCAAGACCATTGTTAATTCTGACCAAAAAGAGGTGATGACCGGGGATCAAGATCAATTATGACCTAACTAAGTTGATGATCCAAGACAAAGGTCAATTCTAACCTAAAAGAGGTGACGACTGAGGACCGAGGTCAATTATGACCAACCTTATGACCTAAAAGAGGGAACGCCCAAGGAACGTGGGCAATTCTATACGAACTGAGGTCATGATAAAAGAACGAGCTCAATTCTGACCTAAAAAGGTGATGACCAAGAATCAAGATCAATTCTGACCAAACTGAGGTGACGATCCAAGATCGAGGTCAATTATGACCTAAAAAGGGAGACGATCGAGGACCGACGTCAATTATGACCTAACTGAGGTAACGATCCAAGAATGATATTAATTATGTCCTAAAAGATGTGAGGATCGAGGAATGAGGTCAATTACGACCTACCTTAGGTAAATGTCCAAGACCGAAGTCAATTTTGACATAAAAGAGGTGACGATCGAGGAACGTGGTCAATTTTGACCTAACTGAGGTAACGATCTATGACTAATGTCAACTATGGCCTAAAAGAGGTGACGACTGAGGATCGAGATCAATTATGAACTAACTGAGGTGACGATCCAAGAATGAGGTCAATTCGGACTTAAAAGAGCTGAGGATCTTGAACCGAGGTCAATTCTGACCTAACTGAGGTGACAATCCCAGACCATGGTCAATTCCGACCTCACTTGGGTGATGATCCAAGACAGAGGTCAATTATGACTTAAAATAAGTGACGACCAAGGACTGAGATCAATTCTGACCTAAATCAGGTGGCGATCCAAGACCGAGGTCAATTTTTCCCTAAAAGTGGTGGCAATCGAGGATAAGGGTTAATTCGGGCCTAACTGGGCTGATAATCCAAGACCAAGGTGAACTCTGATAAAAAAGAAGTGACGATCAAGGACTGAGGTCAATTATTACCTACCTAAGGTATCGATCCAATATTGAGGTCAATTTTTACATAAAAGAGGTAACGACTGAGGACTAAGGTCAATTCTAACCTAAATAAGGTGACGATCCAAGATTTAGTTCAATTCTAACCTAAAAGAGGTGACTATCGAGGACCAAGGTCAATTTTGACCTGACTGAGGTGACGATCCAAGGTCATGGTCAATTCTAACATAAAAGAGGTGACGATAAATGACTAACATGAATTCTGACCTAACTGAGGTGACGATCCAAGACCAAGGTCAATTCTGACCTAAAAGAGGCGACGATCGAGGAATGAGGACAATTTTAACCTACATTAGGTGACAACCCAAGACCGAGGTCAATTCTGACCTAAAAGAGGTGACGACTGAAGGCCGAGTTCAATTCTAACCTAACTGGCATGAGGATCCAAGACGAAGGTCAATTATAACCTAAATGCTGTGACGACGGAGGATCGAGATCAATTATGACCTAACTGAGGTGACATCCAAGATCGAGGTCAATTTTGACCTAAAAGGGGTGACGATTAAGAATCGAGGTCAATTCGGACCTAACTGGGGTAACGATCCAAGATCGAGGTCAGTTCTGATAAAAAATAAGTGACGACCGAGGATTGATGTCACCCCCTAACCCCATTAGGATATAATTAAATCAATAGTTCATAAACCACTTTAAAGTTGTTATGCGGAATAAAAAAAAATACAATCGTTTTAAGGAGACATAATTTAAACAAAACTTCCATACCACTTAACTTAATTACAACTAGTACTATGTACAAAACAAACTGACAAGACAATACTACTAGTCATCCAGCATCCTAGACTTGGCAGTGGTAACTTCAAAACCTGAAAATGTAAACATATAAATCAATGAGTTTAAAAACTTAGTGAATGTACTACATCTCTATATAGTAAAAGTACTATATTAACATATCAACATATAAACGATTGTTATTTATTTATTTATTTATTTAGTAATACACATTAAAACAACTTCAAAGTTGTTAAGCAGAATAAAAAAAATACAATCGTTTTAAGGAGACAAAATTTACACAAAACTCCCATACCACTTAACTTAATTATAACAAGTATAATGTACAAAACAACCTGACAAGACAATACTACTATTCACTCAACATTTTAGACTTGGCAGTGGCAGTTTCAAAACCTGAACATGTAAACATATAAAACCATGAGTTTAAAAACTCAGTGAATGTACCACATCTCTATATAGTAAAAGTACTATATTAACATCTCAACATATAAATATATCCATCTATGGGCCAAATTAGGCCATAAACATATCTGGAGTTAATAAACCCCACATCTCCTGCCCGTAGGCAATAATCATCTCTATAGGTTTTAATAACCTAACATCTCCTGAATTTCATAGCAATTCAACATATCATGACTTTTATAAAGTCATAACATCTCAACATCTCTTGACTTTTAATAAGTCATTACATCTCAACATCTCATGACTTTCAATAAGACATATCATCTCAATATATAATACATACACATCATATCCATAATCAACTCGGTAAGTACACTCACCTTGGGTTGTCAACTATGTATTTAGGTTTCCCTCTGGTGGGACTGAACTTGGTTGATTTGACCTTACACCTGTTAATCCAATTAAATCAGTACTGAATCTCAATCATAAGCATTATCTTAATATATCTATGTAACTTTCAATGACTTTACAACAACAATATAATTCTACTCAAGTCACATTCCATGAAACATGTGTAAAGACGAAAAATGGTATATATGTTGATAAGATTATGAACATTCAACCATAGGACGACCTCGTAAGGAATTTATAACTAAAATCAAGTAAACATAAAAGTATACTTATTAATTCATATACACATGAAACATGTACTCAAAATACTCTTTGGAAAAGAGTAGATAAAAACATTGGGTATCTAGTAAGGCCTCAAATTATTGTGCCTCATACTTAACCATCCCATATTCATAAATTGTATAAATACAGGTGTCCAACCTTATCAATATGAAAACATATATGAATATACTTTCCAGTATAAGTGACAGTGTAATTTTCAAGCTTCTTAGGGAAAGTTATGATCACTTCTTAACAACACAAGAAATCTACCCTACAAGCTCCTCTATTGTTCCTTCAACTTCCAAGAATTTTCATAATTTTTCTACAGCATAACTTTGAATTATTTTCAACCCATTTTCAGTAAACATACTTAGTAGTATAGAATTAAAGTTTCATAATTTTTTGACTTCATTTTCTATCTTAGAATCTTGTCCAAACTCAGGGCATACTGAAATGAAATTTAGAAACAACAACCACATACCAAATTTCTACCATCACTAACGCCTAACCACAACGAGTTAAATTCTAATTCTTAGATATGATATGAATATATGAGTCTACTTATATATCCAATTGGAATTTCTCAATTCCAGTAAGTACACAAATAGATATATAAGTTTGAATACAAGGGGTTTCCATACAAAGCAATATGACCTATAAACACAACCTATCTCACTTATGAACCCATACCTATTAACACAAAGGATGGTGTAATTTTTATCAATAATTCACGATTTATATACTTTGAAATAAGTATAATACAGGATTAAAACAATAGTAACAAATAATTTTAACTTGGAAACACCTTAAGGATTTTCTTGGAATTGTTTTCCTAGATTTTCCTTGTAACCCTTTCTTCCTTAACTTCTACCTCTCTTTACTCAAGCTAATAACACTTCAAACTGAACCTAGGGACTTATTTGCTGAAGAAAGAGGTTAGAAGAGGAGTTTTAAGTTGGCAAGGGCTGCCTCCCATGCCCACCAATCAAATTAAAATATTAGGTTTAGTAAAAGACAATTTATCACTTAAAGGAATGGACAGATTTTCCCTTTGTTTGTAAATTTGGCCTAACTTCTTACTCGGACATCCGTTTGATGCACCATTTGTTGTGTTACAACCCTAACTCACATGTATACAACTATCTAGTTTTCACCTCAAGAAAATTGTAATGTTATAAGGGTAAAAACTAGTCTTAAATAGGAACATTTCTATCGAAAATAACAAAATTTTGTGTTCGTACATAACTTGACATTTCCCGATTTATGAAAGTAGGATTAGACTAAACATAAATCACTTAACATTAGATATAATAATAACACATTATTCATATCACATAAGATAAGTATGATTTAAATATAATTTATCATAATTATATCCGGGTTTTCACAACCTCCCACACTAGAAAATTTCATCCCCGAAATTTAACCAAATAAATGGAGATACTGATTCTTCATGCTATCCTACGTTTCCCAAGTTTCTTCTTTAATTCCATGGCTCATCCATGTAACTTTATCTAAGGGAATAACTTTATTTCTCAATACTTTCTCCTTACAATCAACAATTTCAATTGGTTCTTCGATGTGCGACAAGTCTTCCTTCAGTTCAATTGGTTGAGTTTTCAACTGATGAGATGGATCTGCCAAATACTTATGAATCATAGATACGTCAAATAAATCATGTAAACGAGATAAATTTGTATTTAATGCTAGTCTATATGACAGGTTCCCAATTCTTTCCAACACCTCATATGGTCCAATGTATCTTGGACTTAGTTTCCCCTTCTTCCCAATTCTCATAATGCCTTTCCATGGTGAAATACGTAGGAATACAAAATATCCCTTCTTAAATTCCATTGGATACTTCCTTTTATCTGCATAAAATTTTTGCGTGCTTTGCGCTATCTTCATCCGTTCCCGGATCATTTTAACCTTTTTTGTAGTCATATCTATCATTTCAGGACCCCAAAGTTTCCTTTCACCTACTTCATCCCAAAATAAAGGCGTTATACATCTCCTCCCATATAAAGTTTCATACGGATCCATACCAATGGTTGACTGATAACTATTATTATACGATAATTCCATCAATGGAAAATGATCATCCCAACTACCCTTAAAGTCAAATACACAATCTCGTAACATGTCTTCTAATACTTGAATCGTCCTTTCAAATTGTCCATCAGTTTGGGTATGAAATGTAGTGCTGAACTTCAAACTTGTGCCCATGGCATTGTGTAAATGTGCCCAAAACTTAGAAGTAAATGTTGGATCTTTTTTTGATATAATTGACACTGGTGCCCCATGTAAATGGATAATCTCATGAACGTACATACGTGCATACTTATCAATAGTGTAAGTGGTCTTAACTGGAAGAAAATGGGTCGACTTTGTCAATCGATCTACAATCACCCAAATAGAATCATTCCCCTTTAGTGACCATGGTAATCCTATAAAAAAATCCATCGTTATATGCTCCCACTTCCATTCCGGAATAGGCAATGACTGCAATAATCCTCCCGGCTTCTGATGTTCGGCTTTCATTTACTGACATACTAAACATATTGCTACAAATTCTACAATCTCATGTTTCATATTGTTCCACCAGTAATACTCTTTCAAATCCCTGTACATTTTGGTACCTACCGGATGCATAGAGTTAATAGAACTATGTGCCTCTTCTAATATATCCTTCTTTAAGGGTGGATCATTCGATACACAAATCCTTTTTTATAACACAATGATTCATCATTCTTAATTTCAAAGTCACTTTATTTACCATCCAGGACGTCTTGTTTCTTTTTCTTAAGGAATGGATCACTGACCTGCAAATTTCTTATGCATTCTTCCAATAAAGGTCTCACTATGAAATGTGCTAATAAGCCTCCCATTTTTCAAAAACTCAATTTAAGGCCCATCGATGCCATGTTAAGGATATTTCCCACACGTGCACACTGTATGAAACCTAGAATCCCCGATGAATTTCTACCCAAAGCATCTGCTACTACATTGGACTTTCCTGGATGATGATGAATGGTATAGTCATAGTCTTTAATCAACTCTATCCAACACCTCTGCCTCAAATTCAAGTCTATTTGTGTAAATAAATACTTTAAACTTTGATGGTCAGTGAAATTTCACACGTCTCTCCATATAAATGATGTCTCCATAATTTCAAGGCAAAAACAATAGCTGCAAGCTCTAAATCGTGTGTAGGATAATTACGTTCTGGAACAGTGAGAACTGGAGCTGATACTAGCCTATTTTTCAACTTTTCAAAGTTGTGCTGACATTCATCACACCACACAAATTTCACCTCCTTTCGGGTTAATTTAGTCAATGGTAAGGCTATAGATGAAAACCCATTTATGAATCTTCTATAATATCCAGCCAATCCTAGGAAACTCCTTATCTCTGTTACATTTCATGGCCTTTCCCATTGCATAATTACCTCTACCTTCTTAGGGTCAACATAAATTCCATCTACCAAAACAAGATGCCCCAAAAATACTATCTGATTCAACTAAAACTCACATTTGCTAAACTTAGCAAACGACTATCTCGCAAAACATGCAATACAACTCGTAGATGCTTCTCATGTTCCTCTCCTGGCTAGGTGAGTATATCAAAACATCATCGATAAAGGAAATCACAAACGAATTTATGAGAGTATGAAATACCCGATTCATTAAATCCATAAACACTGAAGGAGTATTTATTAACCCAAATGGCATTACCAAAAATTCATAATGACCATAGCGAGAACGAAAAGTTGTCTTAGAAATGTCACCATCTCTCACCCTTAATTGATGATAACCCGATCTCAAATCAATTTTTGAAAACAATTAAGCGCCCTGTAAGATCAAACAAATCATCAATATGAGGCAATGGATATTTATTCCGAACTTTTTACCTTGTTCAATTGCCGATAATCAATGCAAAGTTTCATGGTTCCTTCTTTCTTTTTCACAAATAATATCGGAGCACCCCGTGGTGATACACTAGGTCGAATAAAACCTCTGTCTAGCAAATCTTGTAGTTGAACCTTTAACTCCTTTAGTTCCATAGGTGCCATTCTATATGGAGAAATAGAAATTGGAGCTGTACCAAGCACTAAATCGATAGTAAACTCTACCTCTCTGCTAGGTGGCAATTGAGGTAATTCATTTGGGAACACATCTGCAAAATCCTTAACTATTGGGATATCTTTGCATTTTTGCAATTCCCTGTTTGTATCCACAATATATGCTAAAAGGCCTCGATAACCCTTATTTAACAATTTCCTCACCGAAGGGCAGAAATAAGACAGTTTGGAACCACATTTCTTTCCCCGATAAATTTGAATTCTTCCTCCCCCGGCATAGCAAATGTAACCTCCTTACGAAAATAGTCAATCGATGCATGGTAGGAAGATAACCAATCCATACCCAAGATAATATGAAAATCTCGAATATCTAGTGGAATTAAATTAATGGTCCACTCCCTCTCCCCCATATACAATATATAATTTTTATTCACACGCTCCACTAACATCAGATCCCCCATAGGTGTAGAAATATATAAACCACAATCTAGATAAGAACATGGTCTACCCAAATGCATGGTAAATGACAGTGCTACAAATGAATTAGTAGAACCTGGATCAATAAGCACGTAAGCATGTTTGTTCATGACAGAAAATGTACCTGTAACCACCTCTAGAGTAGTCTGAGCATCCTGTAAAGTCATAGAAAATATCCTTCCGGGGGCCCTGGATCCACTAGCCTGTCCTCTACCTCCTCCTCTCCCTATGCCTCCGAGGGATGAGCCTGGACTAGTAGTAGCTGATTGAATCCCTCCCAATAGCATAGGAGAGTTCTTTTTGGTATGGCCAAATTGATGACAGTGATAACACCCTACCCCCTTTAACTTGGGACAATCTGGACTGATATGGCCCGCAGCTTTACAAAAATAGCATGTAACAGGCTTAGACTGCCCATTGTGATTCTCCTGTTGTCTATTCTGTTGGCCCATTGATCGTGCACCCCTAAAATTGTTTGGTGTCCTTTTCCGAACAAAATTTCTAGACCCTCTACCGCGTTAAAATCTTCGACTCCCCTGTTGCGAGTATTCTATATTGACTTCCTTTTGCTGAGATGGATAAAATCTACTCCTTTTTCCCCTTTGTTCCCTATTCTTTATTGCTTCATTAACATCTCCAACAACCATCATAGCTTTGTTAACTAATGAAGTATAGTCTACCATTTCAAGTGCAGTGAGTCTAGACTTGATAACCAAATTCAACCCATCCTAAAATATGGTGCATTTGTCCTCCTCATTGTGTAAGAAACGTAATGAAATCGAGAAAAAGATATAAACTTACTTTCATACTCCCTGACCGACATATTCCCCTGAGTCAATGATAAAAATTCTCTCTCTTTTGCTTCCAATACATGCGAGGAAAATACTGTTCATATAAGACTTTAATAAAGGAATCCCATGTAATTACCTCACCTCCCTACAGAGTAAGCAATAAATGTTTGGAAGACTCCCACCAATATTTATCTTCAACCTTTAACATGAAAGTAGCCAAAATTACCTTCTGCGCGCCAGGTACATTCATCACCCTAAAGATAGTTTCTGTGTCTCTAACCCAAGCCTCAACTTCTAAAGGATCTACAGAACTTGAGAATGATGGGGGGTTCAATTTGATAAACTTCTCATATAGAGTATTATTCTCCTCTCGTTGTATTTCTCTTTCTCTTCTAGCCAAAGTCTGCTCCTCCATGTATTTGGATTGTTGTTCTATTATTTGCGCCATAAACATGTTTTGTTGTTCTTCCATTAAAGTCATGGCATGAGCCATTTTCTGCATATCTGTAAGTTGTTCAGGGGGCCCCCTCTACATTATTTGGATTTTGTAGGTTTACTGTATTTGAAGACTCCTCGTCCACCCTCACATGAACATTTTCTCCTTCCATATCTTACTATCTGTCATAAACCACAATTATAGAAACAAGAATACAATATTTATTTCTAACAAAATGGTTAGTATTTCTCACAAGTTAATATAAATGACCCATACCACACTATTTCTACCACTGCCACAACTAGACTCTCTAACCCCAGAATATAAAAACCAAAATCTCTGATACCAAGTTGTCACCCCTTAACCCCATTAGGATATAATTAACTCCATAGTTCACAAACCATACTTATTATTTATTTATTTATTCAGTAATACACATTAAAACAACTTTAAAGTTGTTAAGAAGAATAAAAAAAATACAATCGTTTTAAGGAGACAAAATTTACACAAAACTCCCATACCACTTAACTTAATTACAACAAGTATAATGTACAAAACAACCTCACAAGACAATACTACTATTCACTCAACATCTTAGACTTGGCAGTGGCAGTTTCAAAACCTGAACATGTAAACATATAAAACCATGAGTTTAAAAACTCAGTGAATGTACCACATCTCTATATAGTAAAAGTACTATATTAACATCTCAACATATAAATATATCCATCTATGGGCCAAATTAGGCCATAAACATATCTGGAGTTAATAAACCCCACATCTCCTTCCCTTAGGCAATAATCATCTGTATAGGTTTTAATAACCTAACATCTCCTGAATTGCATAGCAATTCAACATATCATGACTTTTATAAAGTCATAACATCTCAACATCTCTTGACTTTTAATAAGTCATTACATCTCAACATCTCATGACTTTTAATAAGACATATCATCTCAATATATAATACATACACATCATATCCATAATCAACTCAGTAAGTACACTCATCTTGGGTTGTCAACTATGTATTTAGGTTTCCCTCTGGTGGGGCTGAACTTGGTTGATTTGACCTTACACCTAATAATCCAACTAAATCAGTACTGAATCTCAATCATAAGTATTATCTTAATATATCTGTGTAAGTTTCAATGACTATACAACAACAATATAATTCTACTCAAGTCACATTCCATGAAACATGTGTAAAGACGAAACAATGGTATATATGTTGATAAGGTTATGAACATTCAACCATAGGACTACCTCGTAAGGAATTTATAACTATAGTCAAGTAAACATAAATGTATACTTTTGAATGCATATACACATGAAACATGTACTCAAAATACTCTTTGGAAAAGAGTAGATAAAAACATTCTTTCATTGGGTACCTAGTAAGGCCTCAAACTATTGTGCTCCATACTTAACCATCCCATATTCATAAATTGTATAAATATAGGAGTCCAACCTTATCAATATGAAAACATGAACGAATATAATTTCTTGTATAAGTGACAGTGTAATTTTCAAGCTTCCTAGGGCAAGTTATGATCACTTCTTAACAACACAAGAAATCTGCCCTACAAGCTCCTCTATTGTCCTTCAACTTCCAAGAATTTTCATAATTTTTCTACAGCATAAATTCGCATGATTTTCAACCAATTTGCATTAAACATACTTAATAGTACATAATTAAAGTTTCATTATTTTTTGACTTTATTTTCTATCTCAAAATCTTGACAAAATTCAAGGCCTACCGAAATGAAATTTAGAAACAGCAACCATATACCAACTTTCAACCATCACTAAGGCCTAATCACAAGGAGTTAAAATATAATTCTCGGATATGATATGAAAATATGAGTTTAATTTCATATCCAATTGTAATTTCTCAATTCCAGTAAGCACACAAATAGATATGCAAGTTTGAATACAAGGGGTTTCAATACAAAGCAATATGACCTATAAACACCACCTATCTCACTTATGAACCCATACCTATTATCACAAAGGATGATGTAATTTTTATCAATAATTCACGATTTATATACTTTGAAATAAGTATAATTCAAGATTAAAACAATATTAACAAATAATTTTACCTTGGAAACAACTTAAGGATTTTCTTGGAACTGTTTTCCTAGATTTTCCTTGTAACCCTTTCTTCCTTAACTTCTACTTCTCTTTCCTCAAGCTAATAACACTTCAAACTGAACCTAGGGACTTATTTCCTGGAGAAATAGGTTAAAATAGGAGTTTTAAGTCGTCAAGGGCTGCCTCCCATGCCCACCAATCAAATTAAAACATTTGGTTTACTAAAAGACAATTTATCATTTAAAGCAATGGACAGATTTTCCCTTTGTTCGTAAATTCGGCCTAACTTCTTACTCGAACATCCGTTTGATGCACCGTTTGTTGTGTTACAACCCTAACTAACATGTATACAACTATATAGTTTTCACCTCAAGACAATTGTAATGTTATGAGGGTAAAAACTAGTCTTAAACAGGAACATCTCTATCGAAAATAACATAATTTTGTGTTCATACATAACTCAAAATTTCACTATTATTAAAGTAGGATTAGACTAAACATAAATCACTTAACATTATATGTAATAATAAAAAATTATTCATATCACATATGATAAGTAAGATTTAAATATAATTTATCATAATTATATCTGGGTTGTCACAATCGAGGTCAATTATGACCTACCTAAGGCATCGATCCAAGACCGAGATCATTTTTTACCTAAAAGATGTGATGACTGAGGAACGTGGTAAATTCTAACCTAATTGAGGTGAAGATCCACGATAGAGGTCAATTCTGAGCTAAAAGATGTGACAACTGAGGATCGAGATCAATTCTGAACAAACTAAGTTGACGATCCAAAACCGAGGTCAATTTTGACCTAAAAGGGGTGACAATCGAGGACCAAAGTCATTTCTGACCTAACCGAGGTGACGATCTAAGACTGAGGTCAATTCTGACCTATAACATGTGAGGATCGAGGACATGGTCAATTATGACCTACCTAAGGTGACGATCCAAGATCGAAGTCAATTTTGACCAAAAATAGGTGACAACCGAGGAACGAGATCAATTTTGACCTAACTAAGGTGAAGATCCTAGACCAAGGTCAATTCCAAAATAAAAGTGGTTACGATCGACAATTGAGATCAATTCTGAACTAACTCAGGTGTCAATCTAAGATCGAGGTGAATTGTGACAAAACTGTGCGGACGATTCAGATTCGAGGTTAATTATGACCTAAAAGAGGTGACAACATAGGACCTACCAAAGGTGACGATCAAAGAATGAGGTCAATTATGGCCTACCTAAGGTGAGGATCCAAGACTGAGGTTAATTTTTATCTTAAAGAGATTTTGACCAAGGAATGAGGTTAATTCTGACCTAGCTGAGGTGACGAGGTCAATTTTGACCTGAAAGAGTTGAGGCCCGAGGTCAATTTTGACTAAACTGGTATGATGATCCAAAAATGAGGTCAATTATGACCTAAAAGAGGTAACGATCAAGGACTGAGGTCAATTTTAACCTAACTGCGGTGACGATCCAAGATTGAGGTCAATTATATCCTAACTGAGGTGATGATCCAAGATCGAGGTTAATTTTGACCTAAAAGAGGTGAAGACTGAGGACCAAGGTTAATTCTAACCTAACTGAGGTGACGATCCATCCCCGAGGTTAATTTTGACCTAAAAGAGGTAACGAGAGAAGACCGAGGTCAATTATGACCTAACTGAGGTGATGATCCAAGATGGAGGTTAATTATGACATAAAAGAGGTGGCGGCCCAGTACCAAGATCAATTCTGACCTAAGAGAGGTGAAGATCCAAGATCGAGGTCAATTTTGACCTAAAAAGCCAACAATCGAGGAGCGAGGTCAATTCTGACCTAACTGAGGTGACAATCCAAGACCATGGTCAATTTTGACCTCACTTGGGTGACGATCCAAGACCGAGGTCAATTCTAACTTAAAATAGGTGAAAACTGAGGACTGAGATCAATTCTCACCTAACTGAGGTGACGATCCAAGACTGAGGTCAATTGTAACGTAAAAGAGGTGGCGATCGAGGATCGAGGTCAACTCGGAGCTAATTGATTTGTCGATCCAAGACCAAGGTTAAATCTAATAAAAAAGAAATGACGATGTACGAATGAGGTCAATTATGACATACTTAAGGTATCGATCCAATACTGAGGTCAATTTTTACATAAAAGAGGTGACGACCGAGGACCGAGGTCAATTCTGACCTAAATGAGATGACGATACATGATCGAGGTTAATTCTAACCTAAAAGAGGTGAAGATCGAGGACCAAGGTCAATTTTGACCTGACTAAGGTGACGATCCAAGGTCGATGTCAAGTCTGGCATAAAAGAGGTGACGATTAAAGACTAAGGTCAATTCTGACCTAAAAGAGGTGACGACTGAGGAACGAGGACAATTATAACCTTACTGAGGTCACAACCTAAGACCAAGTCAATTCTGACCTAAAAGAGGTGACGATTGAAGGCCGAGTTTAATTCTGACCTAACTAGCATAAGGATCCAACACGAAGGTTAATTCTAACCTAAATTCGATGATGACCAAGGATCGAGATCAATTATGACCTAACTGAGGTGACAATCTAAGATAGAGGTTAATTTTGACCTAAAAGGGGGAAGATTAAGGATCGAGGTCAACTCGGACCTAACTAGGGTGACGATCTAAGATCGATGTTAATTTTGATAAAAATGAAGTGACGAATGAGGATCGAGGTCAATTATGACCGACCTAAGGCATCGATCCAAGACCGAGGTCATTTTTTACCTAAAAGATGTGACTACTGAGGAACGTGGTCAATTCTAACCTAATTGAGGTGAAGATCCACGATCGAGGTCAATTCTGAGCTAAAAGATGTCACAACTGAGGATCGAGATCAACTCTGAACAAACTAAGTTGACGATCCAAGACCAAGGTCAATTTTGACCTAAAAGGGGTGACAATCGAGGACCAAAGTCATTTCTGACCTAACCAAGGTGAAGATCCAAGACTGAGGTCAATTCTGGCCTATAACATATGAGGATCGAGGACTGAGTCAATTATGACCTACCTAAGGTGACGATCCAAGACCGAAGCCAATTTTGACCTAAAATAGGTGTCGATCGAGGAACGAGGTCAATTCTGACCTAACTGAGGTGACGATCCAAGACCAAGGTCAATTCCAAAATAAAAGTGGTGACGATTGACAATCGAGATCAATTCTGAACTAACTCAGTTGTCAATCTAAGATCGAGGTGAATTCTGACAAAACTGTGCGGACGATTCAGATTCGAGGTTAATTATGACCTAAAAGAGGTGACAACTTAGGACCTACCAAAGTTGACGATCCAAGACTGAGGTCAATTATGACCTACCTAAGGTGATGATCCAAGACTGAGGTCAATTTTTATCTTAAAGCGATTTTGACCCAGGAACGAGGTTAATTCTGACCTACCTGAGGTGACGATCCAAGATCGAGGTCAATTTTGACCTAAAAGAGGTGAGGACCGAGGTCAATTTTGACTAAACTGGTATGATGATCCAAAAATCAAGTCAATTATGAACTAAAAGAGGTAAAAATCGAGGACTGAGGTCAATTTTAGCCTAACTGCAGTGACGATCCAAGATCGAGGTCAATTATATCCTAACAGAGGTGACGATCGGGGATGAGGCTGACCTAACTGAGGTGATGATCCAAGATCGAGGTTAATTTTGACCTAAAAGAGGTGAAGACTGAGGACCAAGGTTAATTCTAACCTAACTGAGGTGACGATCCATGACCGAGGTTAATTTTGACCTAAAAGAGGTGACGATAGAAAACCGAGGTCAATTATGACCTAACTGAGGTGATGATCCATGACGGAGGTCAATTGTGATGTAAAAGAGGTGACGACCGAGTACCAAGATCAATTCTAACCTAACAGAGGTGATGATCCAAGATCGATGTCAATTCGGACCTAAAAAAGCTGGAGATCGAGAACCGAGGTCAATTCTGACCTAACTGAGATGATGATTCAAGACCATGGTCAATTTTGACCTCACTTGGGTGACGATCGAAGACCGAGATCAATTCTAACTTAAAATAGGTGACGACTGAGGATTGAGATAAATTCTCACCTAACTGAGGTGACGATCCAAAACTGAGTTCAATTTTAACATAAAAGGTGTGGCGATCAAGGATCGAGGTCAACCCGGAGCTAATTGATTTGTGCATCCAAGACCGAGGTCAATTCTGATAAAAAAGAAACGACGATCTATGAATGAGGTCAATTATGACCTACCTAAGGCATCGATCTAATACTGAGGTCAATTTTTACATAAAAGGGGTGACGACCGAGGACCGAGGTCAATTCGGACCTAAATGAGGTGACAATCCATGATCGAGGTTAATTCTAACCTAAAAGAGGTGACGATCGTGGACCAAGGTCAATTTTGACCTGATCGAGGTGACGATCCAAGGCCGATGCCAATTCTTTCATAAAAGAGGTGACTATTAAAGACTAAGGTCAATTCTGACCTAAAAGAGGTGACGACTGAGGAACGAGGACAATTATAACCTTACTGAGGTCACAACCTAAGACTGAGGTCAATTTTGGCCTAAAAGAGGTGATGACTGAAGGCCGAGTTTAATTCTGACCTAACTGACATCAGGATCCAACACGAAGGTGAATTCTAACCTAAATTCGATGACGACCAAGGATCGAGGTCAATTATGACCTAACTGAGGTGACAATCTAAGATCGAGGTTAATTTTGACCAAAAAGCGGTGACGATTAAGGATCGAGGTCAATTCGGACCTAACTGGGGTGACGATCCAAGATCGATGTTAATTTTGATAAAAAATAAGTGACGAATGAGGATCGAGGTCAATTATGACCGACCTAAGGCATCGATCCAAGACCGATGTCAATTTTTACCTAAAAGAGGTGACGACTAAGGAACGTGGTCAATTCTAACCTAATTGAGGTGACGATCCAAGACCGAGGTCAATTCTGAACTAAAAGAGGTGACAACTGAGGATGGAGATCAACTTTGAACAAACTGGGTTTACGATTCAAGACCAAGGTCAATTTTGACCTAAAGGGGGTAATAATTGAGGACCGAAGTCATTTTTGACCTAACTGAGGTGAAGATCCAAAATTGAGGTCAATTGTGCCCTATAACAGGTGAGGACCTAGGACTGAGTCAATTATGACCTACCTGAGGTGACGATCCAATACCGAAGCCAATTTTGACCTAAAACAGGTGTCGATCGAGGAACGAGGTCAATTCTGATCTAACTGAGGTGAAGATCCAAGATCAAGGTCAATTCTGACATAAAAGTGGTGACAATCAAAGATCGAGATCAACTCTGCACTAATTGAGGTGATGATTCAAGATCGAGGTCAATTCTAACCAAAACTGTGGTGACGATTCAAGATCGAGGTCAATTATGACCTAAAACAGGTGACGACTTACGACTAAGATCAATTATGACCTACCTAAGGTGACGATCCAAGACTGAGTTCAACTTTTATCTTAAAGTGGTTACGACCGAGGAATGAGATCAATTCTGACCTAACTGAGGTGACGATCCAAGACCGAGGTTAATTTTTAACCAGAAAGAGGTGACGACCGGGGACAGAGGTCAATTTTGACCAAACTGGGTGACGATAAAAAATGAGGTCAATTGTGACTTATAAGAGGTGACGACCGAGGACTGAGGTCAAATCTGACCTAACTGAGATGACGATCGAGGTTTGAGGTCCATTCTATCCTAACAGAGGTGACGATCAAGGATGAGGTTAAGGTAACTGAGGTGATGATCCAAGACCGAGGTTAATTTTGACCTAAAAGAGGTGACGACTGAGGACCGAGATCAATTCTGACCTAACTAAGGTGACGATATATGATCGTGCTCAATTCTGACTTAAAAGAGGTGACGAAGAAAGACCGAGGTCATTTATGACCTAACTAAGGTGAGGATCAAAGATGGATATCAATTTTGACGTAAAAGAGGTGACGACCGAGTATCAAGATCAGTTCTAACCTAACTATGGTGACGATCAAAGGCGGAGGTCAATTCTGACCTAAAAGAGTTGACGAAGGAGGACCGAGATCAATTCTGACCTAAAAGAGTTGATGAGCAAGGACCGAGGTCAATTATGACCTAACTGAGGAGACAATCTAAGAATGAGGTCAATTTCAACCTAAAAGCGGTGACGACCGAGGAATGAGGTCAATTATGACCTAACTAAGGTGACTATCTAAGACCGAGATCAATTTTTACCTAAAAGGGGTGACAACTGAGGATCGAGTTCAATTCTAACCTAACTAAGGTGGCAATCCATGACCGAGGTCAATTATGACCTAAAAGAGGTAATGACTGAAGACCGAGGTCAATTCGTACCTAACAGAGGTGATGATCCAAGATCGAGGTCTATTCTGACCTAAAAGAGGTGATGACCGAGTATCGAGATCAATTATGACCTAACTGAGGTAACGATCCAAGATTGAGGTCAATTCTAGCCAAAAAAAGTTGACGATCGAGGACTGAGGTCAATTCCGACCTAACGTGGGTAACGAACAAAGAATGGGGTAAATTCCAACCTAAAAGAGATAAGGATCGATGACCGAGGTCAATTATGACCTACCTAAGGTAACAATTCGAGACTGAGGTCAATTTTGACCTAAAAGAGGTGACGACCGAGGAATGAGGTCAATTCTGACCTAACTGAGGATAGTATCCAAGCTACAGGTCAATTCTAATCTAAAATAAGTGATGATCGAGGATCGAGGTCAATTCTGACCTAACTGAAGTGACGATCCAAAACCGAGGTCAATTCTGACCAAAAACAAGTGACGACCGATGACCAATGTCAATTATAACCCCTAAGGTTTCGATCCAAGTCTGAGGTCAATTTTTACCTAAAAGAAGTGAACACTTAGGAATGAGGTCAATTTATACCTAACTGAGGTGACGATCCAAGATTGATGTCAATTCTGACCCTAAATAGGTGAAGACCGATGACTGACGTCAATTCTCACCTGATCGAGGTGACGATCCACGGCCGAGGTCAATTCTAACCTAGAAGAGGTGAAAATTGGCAAGCGACGTAAATTCTGACCTAATTGAGGTGAAGATACATGACCAAGGTCAATTCTAATGTACAAGATATGACGATCAAGGAACGAGGTCAATTCTAACCTAACGGAGGTGAGGATCCAGGACCAAGGTCAATTCTGACCTAGAAGAGGTGATGACTGAAGATTGAGGTCAATTCTAACATAACTGATATGACGATCCAAAATCGAGGTCATTTCTGATCACAAAGCGGCGACGACCGAGCACCGAGGTCAATTCTGACCTCACGGAGGTGATGATCCAAAATAAGGTTAATTCTTACCTAAAAGAGGTGACGATCGAGGAACGAGGTTAATTATGACCAACCTAAGATGACATTCCAACACCGAGGTCAATTTTTTCCTAAAAGAGGTGACGACTGAGGAACGAGGTCAATTTTGACCTAAGTGAGGTGACATTCAAAGACCAAGGTCAATTCTAACCTAAAAGAGGTGACGATCAAGGATCGAGATCAATTCTATGCTAACTGAGGTGACGATCCAATATCGAGGTCAATTCTGACCTAAAAGAGCTAACGATTGAGGACCGAGATCAATTCTGACCTAACTGACGTGACGATCCAAGAACAAGGTCAATTATATCCTAACTTGGGTGACGATCGAAGAACGGGGTCAATTACTACCAAAAAGAGGGGAGGTCGAGCACCAAGGTCAATTATGACCGACCGAAGGTGATGATCCAAGACTGAGGTCAATTTTGACCTAAAATAGGTGAGGATCGAGGAATGAGGTCAATTTTGCCCTAACTGAGGTGAGGATCCAAGACCAATGTCAATTATGACCTAAAAGAGGTGATGATCGAGGATCGAGATCAATTCTTGCCTAACTGAGGTGATGATCCAAGATGAGGTTAATTCTGACATAAAGGAGATGATGATCGTGGACCGAGGTCAATTCTGACCTAACAGATGTGACGATCCAATACGGAGGTCAATTCTGACGTAAAAGAGGTGACGATTGAGGACCGAGGTGAATTACGACCTACCTATGGTGACAATCCAAGACCGAGGTCAATTTTTACCTAAAAGAGGTGACGACCGAGGAACGAGGTCAATTATGACATTACCGAGGTGACGATCCAAGACCAAGGTCAATTCTAATCTTTAAAAGGTGATGATCAAGGACCGAGGTCAATTTAGACTTAACTTAGATGAAGATCTAAGACTTTGGTAAATCCTGACTTAAAAGAGGTGACGATCGAGAACTGAGGTCAATTAAGACCTAACTAAGGTGACGACTGAGGATAGAGGTTAATTATGACCTAACTGAGCTAAGGATCCAAGATCGAGGTCAATTCTGACTTAAAAGAGGTAAGGACTTAAGACTAAGGTCAATTATGACCTAACTGAGGTAACGATCTAAGACCGAGGTTAATTCTGACCTAAAGCAGGTGACGACCGAGGACGGAAGTCAATTGTGACCTAACTGAGGGGATGATCCAATGTAGACATTAATTCTAACGTAAAAGAGGTGATAATTGAGGATCGAGGTCAATTCTGACCTAACTGAGGTTACAGTCAAATACCGAGGTCAATTATGACCAAAAAGAAGTGACGACGAAGGATCGAGGTCAATTATGACCTACCTAAGGTATCGATCCAAGACCGATGTCAATTTTTACATAAAAGAGGTGACCAATGAGGAATGAGGTCAATTATAACCTAACTGAGGTAAATTCAGACCTAACTTAGGTGATGATCCAAGACCGAGGTCAATTCTGACCTAAAAAAGGTGATGACTGAGGATCGAGGTCAATTTAAACCTAACTAAGTTGATGATCCAAGACAAAGGTCAACTCTAAACTAAAAGAGGTGACGATTGAGGACCGAGGTCAATTATGACCAACCTAAGGTGACATTCCAAGACCGAGGTAAATTTTTACCAAAAAGAGGTGACTCTCGAGGAACGAGGTCAATTATAACCTATCTGAGGTGACAATCCGAGATCGAGGTCAATTCTGACCTAAAAAGGTGATGTTCGAGGATCGAGATCAATTCTGACCTAACTATGGTGACGATCCTAGACCAAGGTCAATTACGACCTACAAAAGGGGGAGGATTGAGGATTGAGGTCAATTGTGACCTAACTGAGTTGACGATCCAAGACCAATGTTAATTTTGACCTAAAAGATGTGAGAATTGAGGACCGAGGTCAACTATGACCTACCTTAGGTAAAGATCCATGACCGAAGTCAATTTTGACCTAAAAGAGGTGACGACCGAGGAACATGGTCAATTTTGACCTAACTGAGGTGAAGATCTAAGACCAAGGCCAATTCTGACCTAAAATAGGTGACGACCGAGGATTGAGATCAATTCTGACCTAACTGAGGTGACAATCCAAGAACGAGGTCAATTCGGACCTAAAATAGATGACGATCAAGGACCGAGGTCAATTCTGACCTAACTGAGGTGACGATCCAAGACCATGGTCAATTTCAACCTCACTTGGGTAACGATCCAAGATCGATGTCAATTTTGACTTAAAATAGGTGACTAACAAGTATTGAGATTAATTTTAACCTAATTGAGGTGAGGATCCAAGACCGAGGTCAATTTTGACCTAAAAGGTGTGACGATCGAGGATCGAGGTCAATTCAGACCTAACTGGGTTGACGATCTAAGATCGAGGTCAATTCAGATAAAAATCAAGTGACGACCGAGGTCTGAGGTCAATTAGAACCTACCTAAGGTATCGATCCAATACTGAGGTCAATTTTTACATAAAAAAGGTGACGACCAAGGACCGAGATCAATTCTGATCTAAATGTGGTGACAATCCAAGCTTGAGGTCCATTCTGACCTAAAAGAGGTGGTGATCAAGGACCAAGGTCAATTTTGACCTGACTGAGGCGACGATCCAAGGCCGTGGTCAATTCTGACATAAAAGAGGTGACAATCGAGGACCAACATCAATTCTGACGTAACTGAGCTGACGATCTATGACCAAGGTCAATTCTGACCTAAAAGAGATGATGACCGAGGAACGAGGAAAATTCTAACCTAATTTGGGTGACGACCCAAGACCGAGGTCAATTATGACCTAAAAGAGGTGATGACTGAAGGCCGAGTTCAATTCTAAACTAACTGACATGAGGATCCAAGACGAAGGTCAAATCTAACCTAAATGCAATGACGGCCGAGGATCGAGATCAATTATGACCTAACTGAGGTGACAATCTAAGATCGAGGTCAATTTTCACCTAAAAGGGGTGACAATTAAGGATCGGGGTCAATTCGGAACTAACTGGGGTGACGATACAAGGCTGAGGTCGATTTTGATAAAAAAAGAAGTGATGACCATTGATCGAGGTCAATTACGACCTACATAAGGCATCTATCGAATACCGAGGTCAATTTTTACCTAAAAGACGTGACGAGTGAGGAACGAGGTCAATTCTAACCTAATTGAGGTGACGATCCAAGACAGATGTCAATTCTGAGCTAAAAGAGGTGATAATTGAGGATTGATATCAATTTTAAACAAACTAAGTTGATGATTCAAGACTAAGGTCAATTTTGACCTAAAAGGGGTGATAATTGAGGAACAAAGTCATTTCTGACCTAACTGAGGTGACAGTCCAAGACTGAGGCCAATTCTGACCTATAATAGGTGAGGGCTGAGGACTGAGTCAATTATGACCTCCCTAAGGTGACGATCCAAGACCGAGTCAATTTTGACCTAAAATAGGTGATGACCGAGGAACGAGGTCAATTCTGACCTAACTGAGGTGACGATCCAAGACCAAGGTCAATTCTGACATAAAAGTGGCGACGATCGACGATCAAGAGCAATTCTGAACTAACTCGAGTGATGATCTAAGATCGAGGTCACTTCTGACCAAACTGTGGTGATGATTCAAGATCGAGGTCGATTATGACCAAAAAGAGGTGACGAATTAGAACTAAGGTCAATTATGACCTACCTAAGGTGACGATCCAAGACTGAGGTCAATTTTTATCTTAAAGTAGTTACGACCGAGGAACGAGATTAATTCTGACCTAACTGAGGTGACGATCCAAGATCGAGGTTAATTTTGACCTAAAAGAGGTCACGACCGAGGACCGAGGTCAATTTTAACTAAACTGGTGTGACAATCCAAAAATGAGGTCAATTATGTCCTAAAAGAGGTGACGATCGAGGCACTACACCAAATCCTGCGAATGGTCACGCCTAGTGGGTCACGGCCCAAGTCCGCGACCAGCTGGTCCCGGACTTGGGCCGTGACCAACTCAATATTTTTCATGACCATATTTAGTATCACACTAAATTATTGATGCTCTAGAATTGGTCACGGACCAAGTCCGTGACAATGGTGGTCGCGGACTTGGGCCGTGACCAGGTCGTGAACATCTTGGCGCCAATCTCGCGCCAAAATTCCCTCCAAGCTTGGTCGCGGAGGGGTCACGGCCCAAGTCCGAGACACATGGCATGACGAAGAAGATAGTACACAAATTGAGGGTCACGGCTTATGGCCGTGACGATTTCTTGGTATGGGTCACGGCTCTAGGCCGTGACCATATCGCATTCAAGCACTAGGGTCGATGAAAAAGGGTCAGGCATCACAGATTTAGTGTCACGGCTCTGGGCCGTGACCATTTATTAGTATGGGTCATGGGTGTGGGCCGTGACCATACCTCAATCTAGCATGGGAAAGGGTCGTGCATGGTGGGTCACGGCTCTAGCCCATGACCAAATCTGAAGAACCCAACTCTGGCTTCCCTTCGTTTTAAGGGTCGCGCGTATGGGGTCACGGCCTGTTGGCCGTGACCAGTCCAGGTCTTAAAAAAAAAAAGAAAACACCCGCCCCGCTGCTTATTATTTCATTCATTTTATTTGGAGTAAGGCAGTTGCTTCTCAGTGCGATTTTTAGTTGATTTTCATTTGGATTTGCATGGGTTAAGCGATTTCAATTGGTTTGCATTTGGATTAACCCTGGTATGTATTGATTCATTTATATTTCATTTGGATTTGCGATTTCTGTCTAAAACCCTAATTTCGGTGTATGTAAATGTAAATTTACGTTTGTATGTGTGTCTGTGTGTGTATGTATAGATTTATGTTTATGTGTGTGTGTGTGTGTGTGTATAGATTTATGTGTATATGTATGTTTATGTGTGTAACTATGAACAAATAAATTATTTTTTTGTCAATAAACCCTATATTGTACGTGTGTGTATGTATAGATTTATGTCAAAAAAAATATTAGGGTTTAGTAAACCCTAAATAGTATGCGGTGGAGACCGGGTTGGGGGTTAGAAGCAACAAATAGTCCGTTAGGAATTCTGTAAGTGTTAATTTTGTTCTTGGCCTTGGTGTTTTCAATTTGGTTTTAGATTTGTCCTTGTGAAAAAAAAGGAATAGATATATACCTGGTTTAATTAGATTGGTGTTGATTATATTATGATATACCTGTTATGCCATTTTATATAATTGTTGAAATTGAATAAGTATTGGATTTTGAAATGTAATCCAAATCAATTGTAATCTTCTCAATTTGTGTGCATCTTATTTTTTTCTCAGTAGTAATCCTCATATACGTGAAAGAAAATATCAATGAGGATTAACGAATTTCAGTTCACACAAGTTTACCATGAGTCAAGTTGGGCAGTGAGTGATGCAAGAACAAGTTCTGGTTTTCTTCCTTTGGTTTTGAATTTGTTTTTTTGGTTCTACCATTTTTTTTAATTAAACATAACTGTTTGCAAAAAATTCATTATGTTTTCACTGTAAGGGTGAAAATGCAAAACACACACAAAATGGTCCCGTAAGAGTCACGAACACCTCGCACGGGACCAATGCGACTCGTAGGAACCGATCGCGTAGTCACGGGGCTCCCGGATTGAGAATACTTTCTAAATTTGTACAAAATTTGACCTAAGAATAAAAAGATGCCATCAAAGGTTGAAAACATAAAACAAGCACAAAACGGTCCTGTAAGAATCACGAACACCTCCCACGGGACCCATGTGACACGTAGGAACCGACCACGTAGTGACGGGGCTTCCGGTTTGAGTGTACGACGTAAATTTACAAAAAAATAAACTTAAGCATCAAAACAAGCCCTCGAAGGGTGAAAACGTAAAATATCCTTAAAACGGTTCCATAAGAGTCACGAACCCCTCGTACGGGATAATGTGACTCGTAGGAACCGACTGCGTAGTCACGGGGCTCCCGGTTTGAGTGCACAACGTAAATTTGTAAAAAAATAAACTTAAGCATAAAAACATGCCATCAAAGGGTGAAAATGTAAAACTGCCTTAAAACAGTCCCGTAAGAGTCACGAACCCCTCGTACAGGACTAATGTGACTCGTAGGAACCGACCGCGTAGTCACGGGGCTCCCGATTTGAGTCTATGACGTAAATTTTCAAAAAGTTGGACTTAAGCACAAAAAATTCCATCGAAGGGTGAAAACGTAAAATAGCCATAAAACGGTCTGGTAAGAGTCACGAACACCTCGCACGGGATTAATGTAACTCATAGAAACCGACTGCGTAGTCACGAGGCTCCCGGTTAGAGTGTACGACGTAAATTTGCAAAAAAAATAGACTTTAGCATAAAAGATGCCATCGAAGGGTGAAAACGTACAACAAGCACAAAACGGTCCCGTAAGAGTCACGAACACCTCACACGGGACCAATGTTTCTCGTAGGAACCGATCGCGTAGTAACGGGGCTTCCGGGTTGAGTGTACGACACAAATTTGTAAAAAATTAGACTTGAGCATAAAAACATGCCATTAAAGGGTGAAAACCTAAAACAACCTTAAACGGTCCGGTAAGAGTCACAAACACCTCGCACAGGACCAATGTGACTTGTATAAACCGACAACATAGTAATGGGGCTCCCGATTTGAGTGTACGATGTAAATTTGCAAAAAGTTAGACTTGCATGCCATCGAAGGGTGAAAACGTAAAACAACCTTAAAACGGTCCCATAAGAGTCAGGAACCCCTCGCATGGGACCAATGTAACTCTTAGGAACCGACCGCGTAGTCACTGCTCTCCCGATTGGAGTGTACATCATAAATTTGAAAAATATTAGACTTAGGCATAAAAGAATGCCATCGAATGTGAAAATGTAAAAAAGACACAAAACGGTTCCCTAAGAGACACGAACACCTCGCACAGGACCAATGTTAATAGTAGGAACCGAACAGGTAGTCATAGGGATCCCAGTTTGAGTGTACGGTGTAAAATTGTAAAAAGTTAGACTTGAGAATAAAAAAGATGCCATCGAAGGGTGAAAACATAAAACACATACAAAACGGTCCCGCAAGAGTCACGAACATCTCGCACGGGACCAATGTAAGTCGTAGGAACCGGCTGTGTAGTCACGGCGCTCCCGACTTGAGTGTACGACATAAATTTGCAAAAAGTTAGAATTAAGCATAAAAACATGCCATCGAAGTGTGAAAATGCAAAACAAACACAAAATGGTACCGTAAGAGTCATGAACACCTCGCACGGGACCAATGCCACTCGTAGGAACCGATCGCGTAGTCACGGGGCTCCCGTCTTGAGAATACTCTCTAAATTTACACACAATTCGACGTGAGCATAAAAAGATGCCATCGAAGGTTGAAAACGTAAAACAAGCACAAAACGGTCCCATAAGAATCACGAACACCTCCCACGGACCCATGTGAATCGTAGGAGCCGACCACGTAGTCACGGGGCTCCCGGTTTGAGTGTACGACATAAATTTGCAAAAAAATAAACTTAAGCATAAAAACATGCCATCGAAGGGTGAAAATGTAAAATAGCCTTAAAACGGTCCCGTAAGAGTCACGAACCCCTCGCACGGGACTAATGTCACTCGTAGGAACCGACCGCGTAGTGACGGGGCTCCCGATTTGAGTGTACGACGTAAATTTGTAAAAAAATAAACTTAAGCATAAAGACATGCCATCGAAGTGTGAAAATATAAACCTTCCTTAAAACGGTAACGTAAGAGTCACGAACCCCTCGCACGGAACTAATGTGACTCATAGGAACCGACCACGGGGCTCCCGATTTGAGTATATGACGTAAATTTGCAAAAACTTAGACTTAAGCATAAAAACATGCCATCGAAGGGTGAAAACGTAAAATGGCCATAAAACGGTCCGGTAAGAGTCACGAGCACCTTGCACGGGATTAATGTAACTCATAGAAATTGACCGCGTAGTCACGGGGCTCCCGGTTAGAGTGTACGACGTAAATTTGCAAAAAAAATATACTTGAGCATAAAAACAAGCCATCGAAGGGTGAAAATATACAACAAGCACAAAACGGTCCCATAAGAGTCATGAACACCTCGCACGGGACCAATGTGACTCGTAGGAACCGACTGTGTAGTAACAGGGCTTCCGATTTTAGTGTATGACGCGAATTTGCAAAAAATTAGACTTTAGCATAAAAACATGCCATCGAAGGGTGAAAATCTAAATTAGCCGCTAAACACTTCGATAAGAGTCACGAAGACCTCGCACGGGACCAATGTGACTTGTAGGAACCGACGAAATAATCACGGGGCTCCCAGTTTGAGTGTACGACGTAAATTTGCTAAAAGTTAGACTTGCATCCCATCGAAGGGTGAATATGTAAAACAACCTTAAAACGGTCCCGTAAGAGTCACAAACTCCTCGCACGGGACCAATGTAACTCGTAGGAACAGACCGCGTAGACCCGGCGCTCCCGGTTGGAGTGTACGACATAAATTTGCAAAATATTAGACTTGAGCATAAAAGAATGCCATCGAAGGGTGAAAACATAAAGAAGCCACAAAACGGTCCCGTAAGAGTCACGAACACCTCGCATGGGACCAATGTTAATAGTAGGAACCGAACGGGTAGTCACAGGGATCCCGGATTGAGCCTACGGCGTAAATTTGCAAAAAGTTAGACTTGAGAATAAAAAAGATGCCATCGAAGGGTGAAAACATAAAACACCCACAAAACGGTCCCGCAAGAGTCACGAACATCTCGCACGGGACCAATATAAGTCGTAGGGACCGACCGTGTAGTCACGACGCTCCCGGCTTGAGTGTACGACATAAATTTGCAAAAAAATAGAATTAAGCATAAAAACATGCAATCGAAGGGTGAAAACACAAAACAAACAGAAAATGGTCCCGTAAGAGTCACGAACACCTCGCACGGGACCAATGCGACTCGTAGGAACCGATCGCGTAGTCACGGGACTCCCGGTTTGAGAATACCTTCTATATTTGCAAAAAATTTGACCTAAGCATAAAAAGATGCCATCGAAGGTTGAAAATGTAAAACAAGCACAAACCGGTACCGTAAGAATCACGAACACCTCCCATGGGACCCATGTGACTCGTAGAAACCGACCACGTAGTCACGACACTCCCGGTTTGAGTGTACGACGTAAATTTAAAATAAAAAATTACGCATAAAAACATGCCATCGAAGGGTGAAAAAGTAAAATATCCTTAAAACGGTCCCGTAATAGTCATGAACCCCTCGCATGGGATAATGTGACTCGTGGGAACCGACCACGATGTCACGGGGCTTCCGATTTGAGTGTACGACGTAAATTTGTAAAAAACTAAAATTAAACATAAAAACATGCCATCAAAGGGTGAAAATGTAAAACTTCCTCAAAACAGTCCCGTAAGAGTCACGAACCCCTCGTACGGGACTAATGTGACTCGTAGGAACCGACCGCGTAGTCACGGGGCTCCCGGTTTGAGTGTATGACGTAAATTTGCACAAAGTTAGACTTAAGCATAAAAACATGTCATCGAGGGGTGAAAATGTAAAATAGCCCTAAAACGGTCTGGTAAGAGTCACGAGCACCTCGCACGGGATTAATGTAACTCATAGAAACCAATCGTGTAGTCACGGGGCTCTCGGTTAGAGTGTACGACGTAAATTTGCAAAAAAATAGACTTGCGCATAAAAACATGGGATCAAAGGGTGAAAACGTACAACAAGCACAAAACGGTCCCGTAAGAGTCACGAACACCTCGCACGGGACCAATGTGACTCGTAAGAACCGACCACGTAGTAACGAGGCTTCCGAGTTTAGTGTAGAACGCAAATTTGCAAAAAATTAGACTTGAGCATAAAAACATGCCATCAAAGGGTGAAAACCTAAAACAACCATAAACGGTGCAGTAAGAGTCACGAACACCTCGTACGGGACCAATGTGACTTATAGGAACCGACGACATAGTCATGGGGCTCCCGGTTTGAGTGTACGACGTAAATTTGGAAAAAGTTAGACTTGCATGCCATCAAAGGGTGAAAACATAAAACAACCTTTAAACAGTCCCGTAAGAGTCACGAACACCTCGCACGGGACCAATGTAACTCATAGGAACCGACCGCGTAGTCACGGCGCTCCCGGTTGGAGTGTACGACATAAATTTGCAAAAAATTAGACTTAAGAATAAAAGCATGCTATCGAAGGGTGAAAACTTAAAAATCCACAAAACGGTACCGTAAGAGTCACGAACACCTCGCACGGGACCAATGTTAATAGTAGGAACCGAACTGGTAGTCACAGGGATCCCGACTTGAGTGTACGGCGTAAATTTGCAAAAAGTTAGACTTGAGAATAAAAAAGATGCCATCGAAGGGTGAAAATGTAAAACACCCACAAAATGGTCCCGCAAGAGTCACGAACATCTCGCAAGGGACCAATGTAAGTCGTAGGAACCGATCGTGTAGTCAGGGCGCTCCCAGCTTGAGTGAACAACATAAATTTGCAAAAAGTTAGAATTAAGCATAAAAACATGCCATCGAAGGGTGAAAATGAAAACACACACAAAATGGTCACGTAAGAGTCACGAACACCTCGCACGAGACCAATGCAACTCGTAGGAATCGATCGCGTAGTCACGGGGCTCCCGGTTTGAGAATACTTTCTAAATTTGCACAAAATTGGACGTGTGCATAAAAAGATGCCATCGAAGGTTAAAAACATAAAACAATCACAAAACGGTCCCGTAAAAATCACGAACACCTCCCACGGGACCCATGTGAATCGTAGGAACCGACCACGTAGTCACGGGGCTCCCGGTTTGAGTGTACGACATAAATTTGCAAAAAAATAAACTTAAGCATAAAAACATGCCATCGAAGGGTGAAAATATAAAACAGCCTTAAAACGGTCCCGTAAGAGTCACGAACCTCACGCACGGAACTAATGTCACTCGTAGGAATCGACCACGTAGTCACGGGGCTCCCGATTTGAGTGTACGACGTAAATTTGTAAAATAATGAACTTAAGCATAAAAACATGCCATCAAAGGGTGAAAATGTAAAACTTCCTTAAAACGGTCCCGTAAGAGTCACGAACCCTTGCACAGGACTAATGTGACTCGTAGGAACCGACCCCGTAGTCACGGGGCTCCCGATTTGAGTGTATGACGTAAATTTGCAAAAAGTTAGGCTTAAGCATAAAAACATGCATCGAAGGGTGAAAACGTAAAATAGCCATAAAACGGTCCGGTAAGAGTCATGAACACCTCGCACGGGATTAATGTAACTCATAGAAACCGACCGCGTAGTCACGGGGCTCCCGGTTAGAGTGTACAACTTAATTTGAAAAAAAAATAGACTTGAGCGTTAAAACATGCCATCGAAAGGTGAAAATGTACAACAAGCACAAAACAATCCCGTAAGAGTCATGAACACCTCGCACGGGATCAATGAGACTCGTAGGAACTCACTGCGTAGTAACGGGGCTTCCGAGTTTAGTGTATGATGCAAATTTGCAAAAAAATAGACTTAACCATAAAAACATGCCGTCGAAGGGTGAAAACCTAAATTAGCAGTAAACGGTTCGGTAAGAGTCATGAAGACCTCGCACGGGACCAATGTGACTTGTAGGAAATGACGAAATAGTCACGGGGCTCTCGGTTTGAGGGTATGATGTAAATTTGCAAAAAGTTAGACTTGCATGCCATCGAAGGGTGAAAATATAAAAGAACCTTAAAACGGTCCCGTAAGAGTCACGAACCCCTCGCACGGGACCAATGTAACTCGTAGGAACCGACCGCGTAGTCCCGGCGCTCCCGGTTGGAGTGTATGACATAAATTTGTAAAATATTAGACTTAAGCATAAAAGAATGCCATCGATGGGTGAAAACATAAAAAAGCCATAAAACGGACCCGTAAGAGTCACGAAGACCTCGCACGGGACCAATGTTAATATTAAGAACCGAACGTGTAGTCATAGTGATCCCGGTTTGAGTGTATGACGTAAATTTGCAAAAAGTTAGACTTGAGAATAAAAAAGATGCCATAGAAGGGTGAAAACACGAAACACCCACAAAACGGTCCCGCAAAAGTCCTGAACATCGCGCACGGGACCAGTATAAGTCGTAGGAACCGACCGTGTAGTCACGACGCTACCGGCTTGAGTGTACGACATAACTTTGCAAAAAGTTAGAATTAAGCATAAAAACATGCCATCGAAGGGTGAAAACGCAAAACAAACACAAAATGGTCCCGTAAGAGTGACGAATACCTTGCACGGGACCACTGCGACTCGTAGGAACCGATCGCGTAGTCACGGGGCTCTCGGCTTGAGAATACTTTCTAAATTTGCAAAAAAATTTGACCTGAGCACAAAAAGATGCCATCGAAGGTTAAAAATGTAAAACAAGCACAAAACGGTCTCGTAAGAATCACGAACACCTCCCACAGGACCCATGTGACTCGTAGGAACTGACAACATAGTCACGGGGCTCCCGGTTTGAGTGTACGACCTAAATTTGCAAAAAAAATAAACTTAAGCATAAAAACATGCCATCGAAGGGTGAAAATTTAAAATAGACTTAAAACGGTCCCATAAGAGTCACGAACCCCTCGCACGGGACTAATGTCACTCGTAGGAACCGACGGCATAGTCACGGGGCTCCCGATTTCAGTGTACGACGTAAATTTTTTAAAAAATAAACTTAAGCATAAAAACATGCCATCGAAGGGTGAAAATGTAAAACTGCCTTAAAATGGTCCCGTAAGAGTCACGAACCCCTCGCACGGGACTAATGTGACTCGTTGGAACCGACCGCGTAGTCACGGAGCTCCCGATTTGAGTGTACGACGTAAATTTTCAAAAAATTAGACTTAACCATAAAAACATGCCATCGAAGGGTGAAAACACAAAATAGCCATAAAACGGTCCGGTAAGAGTCACGAACACCTCGCACGGGATTAATGTAACTCATAAAAACCGACCGCGTAGTCACGGGGCTCCTGGTTAGAGTGTACGACGTAAATTTGCAAAAAAAATAGACTTGAGCATAAAAACATGCCATCGACGGGTGAAAATGTACAACAAGCACAAAACGGTCTCGTAAGAGTCATGAACACCTCGCACGGGATCAATGTGACTCGTAGGAACCGACTGCGTAGTAACTGGGCTTCCGAGTTTAGTGTAGACTTGAGCATAAAAACATGCCATCGAAGGGTGAAAACCTAAATTAGCCACTAAACGATTTGGTAAGAGTCACGAACACCTGGCACGGGACCAATGTGACTTGTAGGAACCGACGAAATAGTCACGGGGATCCCGGTTTGAGGGTACGACATAAATTTGCAAAAAGTTATACTTGCATGCCATCGAAGGGTGAAAACATAAAAGAACCTTAAAATGGTCCCGTAAGAGTCACGAACCCCTCGCACGGGACCAATGTAACTCGTAGGAACTGACTGTGTAGTCCCGGCACTCCCGGTTGGAGTGTATGACATAAATTTGCAAAATATTAGACTTAAGCATAAAAGAATTCCATCGAAGTGTGAAAACGTCAAAATGCCACAAAATGGTCTCGTAAGAGTCACAAACACCTCGCTCGGAACTAATGTTAATAGTAAGAACCGGACGGGTAGTCACCGGGATCCCGGTTTGAGTGTACGATGTAAATTTGCAAAAAGTTAGACTTGAGAATAAAAAAGATGCCATCGAAGGGTGAAAACATAAAATACCCACAAAAGGGTCCCGCAACAGTCACGAACATAGCGCACGGGACCAATATAAGTCGTAGGAACCGACCGTGTAGTCACAACGCTACCGGCTTGAGTGTACGACATAAATTTGCAAAAAGTTAGAATTAAGCATAAAAACATGCCATCGAAGGGTGAAAACGCAAAACAAACACAAAATGGTCCTGTAAGAGTCACGAATACCTCGCACGGAACCAATGCGACTCGTAGGAACCGATCGTGTAGTCACGGGGCTCTCGGTTTGAGAATTCTTTATAAATTTGCAAAAAATTCGACCTGAGCATAAAAAGATGCCATCGAAGGTTGAAAATGTAAAACAAGCACAAAACGGTCCCGTAAGAATCATGAACACCTCCCACGGGACCCATGTGACTCGTAGGAACCGACCACGTAGTCACGGGACTCCCGGTTTGAGTGTATGACATAAATTTGGAAAAAAATACACTTAAGTATAAAAACATTCCATCGATGGGTGAAAACGTAAAATATCTGTAAAACGGTTCTGTAAGAGTCACGAACCCCTCGCACGGGATAATGTGACTCGTAGGAACCGACCGCATTGTAACGGGGCTTCCGATTTGAGTGTATGACATAAATTTGTAAAAAAATAAACTTAAGAATAAAAACATGCCATTCAAGGGTGAAAATGTAAAAGTGCCTTAAAATAGTCCCGTAAGAGTAACGAACCCCTCGTACGGGACTAATGTGACTCGTAGGAACCGACCGCGTAGTCACGGGGCTCCGGATTTGAGTGTATGACGTAAATTTGTAAAAAGTTAGACTTAAGCATAAAAATATGCCATCGAGGGGTGAAAATGTCAAATAGCCATAAAACGGTGTGGTAAGAGTCACGAACACCTCGCACGGGATTAATGTAACTCATAGAAACCGACCGCGTAGTCACGGGGCTCCCGGTTAGAGTGTATGACGTAAATTTGCAGAAAAAATAGACTTGAGCATAAAAACATGCCATCGAAGGGTGAAAATGTACAACAAGCAGAAAACAGTCCCATAAGAGTCATGAACACCTCGCACGGGACCAATGTGACTCGTAGGAACCGACTGCGTAGTAACGGGGCTTCCGAGCTGAGTGTATGATGCAAATTTGCAAAAAATTAGACTTGAGCATAAAAACATGCCATCAAAGGGTGAAAACCTAAATTAGCAAATAAACGGTTCGGTAAGAGTCACGAACCCCTCGCACAGGAGTAATGTGACTCGTAGGAACCGACCGCGTAGTCACGGGGCTCCTGATTTAAGTGTATGACGTAAATTTGCAAAAAGTTAGACTTGCATACCATCGAAGGGTGAAAATGTAAAACAGCCTTTAAACGGTCCCGTAAAAGTCACGAACCCCTCGCACGGGACCAATGTAACTCTTAGGAACCGACCGCGTAGTCACAGCAGTCCCGGTTTGAGTGTACGACATAAATTTGCAAAGTATTAGACTTAAGCATAAAAGAATGCCATCAAAGGTGAAAACATAAAAAAACCACAAAACGGTTCCCTAAGAGTCACGAACACCTCGCACGGGACCAATGTTAATAGTAGGAACCGAACGGGTAGTCACATGGATCCCGGTTTGAGTGTACGACGTAAAGTTGCAAAAAGTTAGACTTGAGAATAAAAAAGATGCCATCGAAGGGTGAAAACATAAAACACCCACAAAACGGTCCCGCGAGAGTCACGAACATCGCGCACGATACCAATGTAAGTCGTAGGAACTGACCGTGTAGTCACGGCACTCCCGGCTTGAATGTATGACATAAATTTGCAAAAAGTTAGAATTAAGCATAAAAACATGCCATCGAAGGGTGAAAATGAAAAAAGAACACAAATTGGTCCCGTAAGAGTCACGAACAACTCGTACAGGACCAATGCGACTGGTAGGAAATATTGCATAGTCACGGGGCTCTCGGTTGAGAATACTCTCTAAATTTGCACAAAATTCGACGTGAGCATAAAAAGATACCATCGAAGGTTGATAACGTAAAACAAGCTCAAAATGATCCCGTAAGAATCACGAACACCTCCCACGGGATCCATGTGACTCGTTGGAACCGACCACGGAGTCACGGGACTCCCGATTTGAGTGTACGACGTAAATTTGGAAAAAAATAAACTTAAGCATAAAAACATTCCATCGATGGGTGAAAACGTAAAATATCTTTAAAACGGTCCCGTAAGAGTCACGAATCCCTCGCACGGGATAATGTGACTCTTAGGAACCGACCGCATTGTCAAGGGGCTTCCGATTTGAGTGTACAACGTAAATTTGTAAAAAAATAAACTTAAGCCTAAAAACATGCCATCGAAGGGTGAAAATGTAAAACTGCTTTAAAACAGTCCCGTAAGAGTCACGAGCCCCTCGCACGGGACTAATGTGACTCGTAGGAATCGACCGCGTAGTCACGGGGCTCCCGATTTGAGTGTATGACTTAAATTTGCAAAAAGTTAGACTTAAGAATAAAAACATGCCATCGAGGGGTGAAAATGTGAAATAGCCATAAAACGGTCCGGTAAGAGTCACGAACACCTCGTACGAGATTAATGTAACTCATAGAAACCGACCGCGTAGTCACGGGTCTTCCGGTTAGAGTGTACGACGTAAATTTGCAAAAAAAAATAGACTTTAGCATAAAAACATGCCATCGAAGGATGAAAATGTACAACAAGTACAAAAAGGTCCCGTAAGAGTCATGAACACCTCGCACGGGACCAATGTGACTCGTAAGAACCGACTGTGTAGTAACGGGTCTTCCGAGTAGAGTGTATGATGTAAATTTGTAAAAAATTAGACTTGAGCATAAAAACATGCCATCGAAGGGTGAAAACGTAAATTAGCCACTAAACGGTTCGGTAAGAGTCGTGAACACCTCGCACGAGACCAATGTGACTTGTACTAACCGATGAAATAGTCACGGGGCTCCCGGTTTGAGTGTGCTGCGTAAATTTGCAAAAATTTGGATTTGCATGCCATCGAAGGGTGAAAACATAAAAGAACCTTAAAACGTTCCTGTAAGAGTCACGATCCCCTCGCACGGGACCAATGTAACTTGTAGGAACCGACCGCGTAGTCCCGGCGCTCCTGGTTAGAGTGTACGACATAAATTTGTAAAATATTAGACTTAAGCATAAAAGAATGTCATCGAAGTGTGAAAACGTAAAAAAACCACAAAAAGGTCCCGTAAGAGTCACTAACACCTCGCACGGGACCAATGTTAATACTAGGAACCGAACGGGTAGTCACAGGGATCCTGCTTTGAGTGTACGGCGTAAATTTGCAAAAAGTTAGACTTGAGAATAAAAAAAATGCCATCGAAGGGTGAAAACATAAAACACCCACAAAACGGTCCCACGAGAGTCCCGAACATCTCGCACGGGACCAATGTAAGTCGTAGGAACCGACCGTGTAGTCACGACGCTCCCTGCTTGAGTGTACGATATAAATTTGCAAAAATTTAGAATTAAGCATAAAAACATGCAATCGAAGGGTGAAAAATCAAAACAAACACAAAATTGACCCGTAAGAGTCACGAACACCTCGCACGGGACCAATGCGACTCATAGGAACTGATCGCTTAGTCACGGGGCTCCCGGTTTGAGAATACTTTCTAAATTTGCAAAAAATTCGACCTGAGCATAAAAAGATGCCATCGAAGGTGGAAAACATAAAACAAGCACAAAACGGTCGCGTAAGAATCACGAACACCTCCCACGGGACCCATGTGACTCGTAGGAACCGACCACGTAGTCACGGGACTCCCGATTTGAGTGTACGACATAAATTTGTAAAAAAATAAACTTAAGCATAAAAACATGCCATTGAAGGGTGAAAATGTAAAATATCCGTAAAACGGTCCCCTAAGAGTCACGAACCCCTCGTACGGGATAATGTGACTCGTAGGAACCGACCGCGTTGTCACGGGGCTTCCGATTTGAGTGTACGACGTAAATTTGTAAAAAAGTAAACTTAAGCATAAAAACATGCCATCAAAGGGTGAAAATGTAAAACTGCTTTAAAACAGTCCCGTAAGAGTCACGAACCCCTCGCACGGGACTAATGTGACTCGTAGGAACTGACCGCGTAGTCACGGGGCTCCCTGTTTGAGTGTATTACGTAAATTTGCAAAAAGTTAGACTTAAGCATAAAAACATGCCATCGAGGGGTGAAAATGTAAAATAGCCATAAAACGGTCTGTTAAGAGTCACGAACACCTCGCATGGGATTAATGTAACTCATAGAAACCGACCGCGTAGTCACGGGGCTCCCGATTAGAGTGTACGACGTAAATTTGCAAAAAAAAATAGACTTGAGCATAAAAACATTCCATCGAAGGGTGAAAATGTACAACAAGCACAAAACGGTCCCGTAAGAGTCACGAACACCTCGCACGGGACCAATGTGACTCGTAGGAACCGACCGCGTAGTAACGGGGCTTCCGTGTTGAGTTTACGACGCCAATTCGCAAAAAATTACACTTGAGCATAAAAACATGCCATCAAAGGGTGAAAACATAAAACAACCTTAAAACGGTCACGTAAGAGTCACGAACACCTCGCTCGGGACCAATGTAACTCGTAGGAACCGATCGCGTAGTCACGGCACTCCCGGTTGGAGTGTACGACATAAATTTGCAAAAAATTAGAGTTAAGCAAAAAAGCATGCCATAAAAGGGTGAAAACGTAAAACACCCACAAAACGGTCCCGCAAGAGTCAAGAACATCTCGCACGGGACCAATGTAAGTCGTAGGAACCGACCTTGTAGTCACAGCGCTCCCGGCTTGAGTGTATAACATAAATTTGCAAAAAGTTGGAATTAAGCATAAAAACATGCCATCGAAGAATGAAAATGCAAAACACACACAAAATGGTCCCGTAAGAGTCACGAACACCTCGCACGAGACCAATGCGACTCATAGGAACCGATCGTCTAGTCACGGGGCCTCCGATTTGAGTGTACGATCTAAATTTGCACAAAATTCGACCTAAGCATAAAAAGATGCCATCAAAGGTTGAAAACATAAAACAAGCACAAAACGGTCCCGTAAGAATCACGAACACCTCCCACGGGACCCATGTGACACGTAGGAACCGACCACGTAGGAACCGACCACGCAGTCACGGGGCTTCCGTTTTGAGTGTACGACATAAATTTGAAAAAAAAACTTAAGCATTAAAACATGCCATCGAACAGAGAAAACGTAAAATAGCCTTAAAATGTTCCCGTAAGAGTCACTAACCCCTCTTACGGGATAATGTGACTCGTAGGAATCGACCGCGTAGTCACGGGGCTCCCGATTTGAGTGTACAGCGTAAATTTGTAAAAAAATAAACTTAAGCATAAAAACATGCCATCGAATGGAGAAAATATAAAACTGCCTTAAAACAGTCCCGTAAGAGTCAGGAATGCCTCGCACGGGACTAATGTGACTCGTAGGAACTGACCGCATAGTCACGGGGCTCCCGATTTGAGTGTATGACGTAAATTTGCAAAAAGTTAGACTTGCATGCCATCGAAGGGTGAAAATGTAAAACAGCCTTAAAACGGTCCCGTAAGAGTCACGAACCCCTCGCGCGGGACCAATGTAACTCTTAGGAACCGACCGCGTAGTCACAACGGTCCTGATTAGAGTGTACGTCACAAATCTGCAAAATATTAGACTTAAGCATAAAAGAATTCCATCGAAGGTGAAAACATAAAAATACCACAAAACGGTTCCCTAAGAGTCACGAACACCTTGCACGGGACCAATGTTAATAGTAGGAACCGAACGGGTAGTCACATGGATCCCGGTTTGAGTGTACGGCGTAAAATTGTAAAAAGTTAGACTTGAGAATAAAAAAGATGCCATCGAAGGGTGAAAATGTAAAACACCCACAAAATGGTCCTGCAAGATTGACGAACATCTTGCACGGGACCAGTGTAAGTCGTAGGAACCGATCGTGTAGTCACGACGCTCCCGGCTTGAGTGTACGACATAAATTTGCAAAAAGTTAGAATTAAGCATAAAAATATGCCATCGAAGGGTGAAAATGCAAAACAAACACAAAATGGTCCCGTAAGAGTCACGAACACCTCGCACGGGACCAATGCGACTCGTAGGAACCGATCGCATAGTCACGGGGCTCCCGATTGGAGAATACTCTCTAAATTTGAACAAAATTCGATGTGAACATAAAAGATGCCATCGAAGGTTGATAATGTAAAACAAGCACAAAACGGTCTCGTAAGAATCACGAACACCTCCCACGGGACCCATGTGACTCGTAGGAACTGACCACGTAGTCACGGGGCTCCCGATTTGAGTGTACGACATAAATTTGCAAAAAACTAGACTTAAGCATAAAAATATGCCATCAACGGGTTAAAATGTAAAACAACCTTAACACAGTCCCGTAAGAGTCACGAACCCCTCGCACGGGACTAATGTCACTCGTAAGAAGCGACCGTGTAGTCACGGGGCTACCGATTTGAGTGTACGACGTAAATTGGTAAAAAAATAAACATAAGAATAAAAACATACCATCGAAGGGTGAAAATGTAAAATGCCTTAAGACGGTCCCGTAAGAGTCACGAACCCCTCTCACGGGACTAATGTGACTCGTAGGAACCGACCCCATAGTCACGGGGCTCCCGATGTTAGTGTATGACGTAAATTTGCAAAAAGTTATACTTAAGCATAAAAACATGCCATCGAAGGGTGAAAACATAAAATATCCATAAAACGGTCCGGTAAGAGTCATGAACACCTCGCACGGGTTTAATGTAAGTCATAGAAATCGACCGCGTAGTCACGGGGCTCCCGATTAGAGTGTACGATGTAAATTTACAAAAAGAATAGACTTAATCATAAAAAAATGCCATCGAAGGGTGAAAATGTACAACAAGTCCAAAACGGTCCCGTAAGAGTCAAGAACACCTCGCACGGGACCAATGTGACACGTAGGAACCGATTGCGTAGTAAGGGGGCTTCCGAGTTGAGTGTATGATGCAAATTTTCAAAAAATTAGACTTGTGCATAAAAACATGACATCGAAGGGTGAAAACCTAAATTAGCCACTAAACGATTCGGTAAGAGTCACGACCACCTCGCACGGGACCAATGTGACTTGTAGGAACTGACGAAATAGTCACGGGGCTTTCGGTTTGAGTGTACGACATAAATTTGCAAAAAGTTAGACTTGCATGCCATCAAAGAGTGAAAAGATAAAAGAACCTTAAAATGGTCCCGTAAGAGTCACGAACCCCTCGCACGGGACCAATGTAACTCGTAGGAACCGACCGCGTAGTCCCGGCACTACCGGTTGGAGTGTATGACATAAATTTGCAAAATATTAGACTTAAGCATAAAAGAATGCCATAGAAGGGTGAAAACATAAAAAAACCACAAAACAGTCCCGTAAGAGTCACGAACACCTCACACGAGACCAATGTTAATAGTAGGAACTGAACGGGTAGTCACAGGGATCCCGGTTTGGGTGCACGGCGTAAATTTGCATAAAGTTAGACTTGAGAATAAAAAAGATGCCATCGAAGGGAGAAAATGTAAACCACCCACAAAACAATCTCGCAAGAGTCACAAACATCTCGCAGGGGACCAATGTAAGTCGTAGGAACCGACCGTGTAGTCACGACGCTCCCGGCTTGAGTGTACGATATAAATTTGTAAAAAGTTAGAATTAAGCATAAAAACATGCCATCGAAGGGTGAAAATGCAAAACAAACACAAAATGGTCCCGTAAGAGTCACGAACGCCTCACACGGGACCAATGCGACTCGTAGGAACCGATCGCGTAGTCACGGGGCTTCCGATTTGAGAATACTTTCTAAATTTGCAAAAAATTTAACCTGAGCATAAAAGGATGCCATCGAAGGTTGAAAACATAAAACAAGCACAAAACGGTCCCGTAAGAATCACGAACACCTCCCACGGGACCCATGTGACTCGTAGGAACCGACCACGTAGTCACGGGACTCTCGGTTTGAGTGTACGACGTAAATTTGTAAAAAATAAACTTAAGCACAAAAACATGCCATCAAAGGGTGAAAATGTAAAACTGCCTTAAAACAGTCCCGTAAGAGTCACGAACCCCTCGCACGGGACTAATGTGACTCGTAGGAACCGGCCGCGTAGTCACGAGGCTCCCGATTTGAGTGTATGACGTAAATTTGTAAAAAGTTAGACGTAAGCATAAAAACAAGCCATCGAAGGGTGAAAACGTAAAATAGCCATAAAACGGTCCAATAAGAGTCACGAACACCTCGCACGGTATTAATGTAACTCATAGAAATTGACCGCATAGTCACGGGGCTCCCGGTTAGAGTGTATGACGTAAATTTGCAAGAAAAATAGACTTGAGCATAAAAACATGCCATCGAAGAGTGAAAATGTACAACAAGCACAAAACGGTCCCGTAAGAGTCACGAACACCTCGTACGGGACCAATGTGACTCGTAGGAATCAATCGCATAGTAACGGGGATTTCGGGTTGAGTGTACGACGCAAATTTGCAAAAAAATTGACATGAGCATAAAAACATGCCATCGAAGGGTGAAAACCTAAATTAGCCACTAAACGGTGCGGTAAGAGTCACGAACACGTCGTACGGGACCAATGTGACTTGTAGGAACTGACGACATAGTCACGGGGCACCCGGTTTGAGTGTACGATGTAAATTTGTAAAAAGTTGACTTGCATGCCATCTAAGGGTGAAAACGTAAAACAACCTTAAAACGGTCCCATAAGAGTCACGAACAACTCGCACGGGACCAATGTAACTCGTTGGAACCGATGGCGTAGTCACGGGGCTCCCGGTTTGAGTGTACGACGTAAATTTGCAAAAAGTTTGACTGAAGCATAAAACATGCCCTCGAATGGTGAAAACGCAAAACGAACACACAATGGTCCCGTAAGAGTCACGAACATCTCGCACGGGATCAATGTGAGTCGTAGGAACCGACCGCGTATATATATATATATATATATATATATATATATATATATATATATATATATGTACAGTATATGTATACTACTGTTGTGTACAATGTATATATATGCAGTATATAGTATATGCAATATATAGTATATATATATATATATATGTATATATATATCCATATAATAAGATAGGATGGTTTTTGAATTGGGAAAAATGTAAAAGCACAATAAGGGTCTTGATTTTGCCACGTCTCCCCTCAACAAATCAATGGTTAAGATCCACTCCCCAAATCAATTATCCCGCCCAGATATTTCACCAACCCGCCCACAAAGAACAATACCCTTTTTTTCTCTATTCCTAAAATTTCACCTAACACTCTCTCTCTTCTCTCACCGTCCCTTCCTCGAAATCCATACTCGAACACACTATCTCTTATCCTCTCTCTCTCACGGGCTGGTACTCTAGTCTATCTCTCATACCCATTTCACTTTATTTCTATGATTTTGTGGGTTTTGATTCTGATGTTTATTTTGGTTTTGTAAGTATCGATTTGCCTATATTTTGTGTTTATTTGGATCCCATCAGGTATTACTCCCCCACTTCTATGGATATATATACTTTTTTTTACAGATTTATAGGTTTCTATATTTATTATGCTCCATCCCTCCTAATATTTAGGGATTTTGTATGTAAAAGGAAAAACTCAGTGTTGAAAGTGATTATCCAGTTTCATTATTATTTTTATGAGTTTATTGTTGGTTTATGCACTTGACTTGATATATACATTTACATATTTTTCTGTGTTTATCTATTTTTTTTACTTGGATGTCGTACCTGGGATTATCACATTCAAGATCACATCCAAAGGAGCTCTTCCAAAGTGAGTATTTTCTCACTTTTCACCAATATCCATTTTTTGAGAAACAATACTATTACATTTATGGGATTATCACACCTTTTGTTTTTGATTAACTGACTTTCTATTAATATTTTCATCAAGTATGTCTACTAAAATGTGTTCTTTTCACCAGTTCTGAAAACATCTCACTTGGAAGGCATTAGGTGGATTTACAGGTATGTATTTGCTACAAATTTGAGTATGTATTTGCTACAAATTTGCTAAAAAATAAAAAATGCGTGCAGTAATTGATTTGAGTATCACTTGATACAAATTCAAGTATGTTTTAGCTTTTTGTGTTTTATAAACTGCTGCTAATGTCTGTTTATGTTCACCGAAAGAAATAATATAAAAAGTCAATATGATATGAGATTGATGGGTAAACATCCTACAATGTACTCTATAGATACTCTTACGTTTTAATTTCAAATTGCAATAGGGGATTCTGATATAACTAAACTGATGTTTTATAAGTAAATTTTAACCTCACGGATCATATAGTCTTTGTTCGGTGTAGGCCTCATCTCAAAGATTTCATGGATAGAGTAGTTGGCCTTTTCGAGATTATTATATTTACTGCCAGCCAAAGCATTTATGCTGAGCAACTCCTGAATGTGCTTGATCCGAAGAGCAAAGTATTTCTCCATCGTGTTTATATTGTGAGTCCTTTGTTTTAGTCAAGCGAGGAATTATCTCAAAGATCTATCTGTTCTTGACCGTGATTTAGCACATGTCATAATGATTGACAACTTCCCACAAGTACTGTTATGATTTTGGTCTTGATTATTTTTATTTGGATGTAATCTGCCATGTATGTGACTCTCATATTGTAGGTAATTAAGCGGTGATGCAACAGATGTAAATATCCTATTATAGGTAAACCACCACGCACCTTCTCTTGCAATTATAACACATGGAAATTATAAGCTTTCATTTTACAATCATTTCATTTACTACGTGAATTCTTTCTTAATACAAAAGTATGAACCTACTTGCATTTTTTTGGGCATTTCCCTCTTTTTCCTTTTTTGACACCCCAATTTGCTTTTTTTGTGTCATGGTAGGAGGTTTTGAGTTGTGATCTAATGTCAATAGCATGTCTATTTCGATTGGAGCTAATATCGGATGCAAGGTCCATTCAATTTTATGGATGCTTTGGGTTTACAAGGAGGTTACATGCTTTTGATTTTCAATGGTTCTTCTAATGAAATGATTTTTTTCCCAATAGATAAGCATTTTCAATGATCTGTGCAGGCTTCAATAGGTAATTAGGCTTCAATGATTTGTAATTGTTATCTGAATTATTTATTCTTAAAATAATTTTTTGTAGTACTCACATGCCTTAGTTTCTTAATTTTGAGTTCGTAAATGCGGGGTTTCACTTTCTATTCAGTTATGTAAACAAAAATCTTGCAATTGACTTAATATTCCAAACAGCAAGTTGGGATACTTTTTTAATATAAAGTTAATGGGTATTTGTGTACATTTAATTCAATGTGTATATTGTTATGAGTTGTGGAATTGTTATATGTTATGCTAATGTTTTATGCTCTCTCGGCAGATCAATTGGGTGGTAACAAACAATTGTTGGCCATATGGATGAAAAAGGAATCCTAGAAAGCACGGAAGTCAAGTCTCCACAATCTTTGTTTCCACAAGAAGTTAAAATTTCTTTGGTGGTTGATGACCTTATTGCTCCTGCGATCCACTTGACACCAATGAAAAAATATTCAACTAAGATGCCAACAATTTTGAGAATGAAGAGACCTTGGAGAACATTTATCCAAGTGGAAGAAAACTGGTGCTTACTATAGAGAAGGGAATGAAAGCAAAGAAAGAAAATGGGATAAATTATTCGAGTCCAAGACAGTTGGTGAAGATGTTGAAAGAAAAGTTGCAGATTACAGATAGTAATGTGAACTATGTGGAAGAAAAGAATATTGCAAAGGTGGCAAAGATAATACCAACATAGTAGAAACTGACTAACAATCAACTTGAAATGTATAATTGAAGTTGCAGTTAAAGACCACTTTGTTGTGTGGTATATTTTTGGTTGAGTTTTGATATTTAGATGAGGAGTTTAAAGCCTTGGTTTACTCTTACAACAACGTGATAAGTTATAAAGTTTTTATATTTAGTTGTATAGGTACGTACTATAGAGAAGTCTGGATAAATGTTATTTATGATAAACATAGGCGCCAAATGTAGACAAATATTAAGTTGTGCAATTGTCAAAATGATTGAGTATCCCATTGTTAAGCTAAGTGTTTATATACGATGAAAGTTATGTAAGTTCTTCCATTCCCGTATTGAAATGTTCTTTATATAAATAGTAAAAAACTGGTCTTTATAATCAAGTTTCTATTGTACTTAATTTTACATTGTTTTTTATCCATGATTAATATTAATAAGATCTTATACTTTTGTATCTTTGGGGGCAATAGTTTTGGCATTTGTCAAATTCACTCAATTTTATATCTATCCAACATTAGGGAAGTCTGATTCTACCCAATTTTCTTGGTAATTAATTTATTTTAGTAAATAAAAAATGTGATAGTATTTTTAATTATAAAATTTGGGATGAAAAAAGCAAAAAAAATATTTATATTTTTATTATATAAAAACTTGGATGAAAAAAAGAACAAAATAATATTGTGTTGTTGATTTTACTTGAGTTGTGTTGCATTTTAAGTGAGTCATGTTGGTATTTTCGTCGTGCCTTCAGGCACGGGTATCCGCTAGTATATGTATATGCAGTATATATATATATATGCAGTGTACTGCTACATATATATACTAGCGTATGCCCGTGTGTGAAGACACGACGAAATTTTCCAAAGTACGTAATCGCGAAACGGCGACAATTTTTCAAAGTATATAATTGCGAAACGCAAAAATTTTGAAGTGTAATTTTAAAACAATGTCAAATAGTCCAATAACATTCAAATAATATAGATTCATCAAATAAATTCAAATGTAATACGAAATATACAGTATTCATCCATCGAATTCACATTGTGTCTCAAAAAAACAAAGTGTCGAATTTTTAAAAAAATTTGGCATAATCTCCTTGCTTTATGGAACTATTCACCCTACTTAACAAATAACAAATAGTGCAACATCCAAATTATCTAAATTCTTCAAATAGCGTTACATATAAAATGAAATATACAATATTCATCACTCAAATTAATTGTGTCTCAAAACAATAAAGTGTCAAATTTTTAAAAAAATTGGGCATAGTCACCTTTGTTTATTGGATTATCCACCTTATTTAAGGGGTGACAACAAATCCAACGAATCCAAAAAATTAAAAAAAAATCCCAAATTCAGCAGATTTAGGCAGCGGGCTACAGCGACGAAAGTTTCAGGCAGGTTGAGGCAGTGGGCTACAGCGACGATGGAAGATTAAGTCCCTGTTTGATTGGTCTTAAATTAAAACCTGAAATGAAAAGAAAAAAGTCAGTTTGTTCCCAAAAACATTGTACATTAGCAATTCAACTTTCGAGTACCCAAAAACATTGTACGTTAACCTAACTACCATAGCTGGTACACAATGATCATATGTGGCATGGAGTCTATAAATCTCATCCTCACATGGGGAAGGAGGAGGAGACATCTGTGAGTGGGGAAGGGGGGAGGGGACAGGGCAGGGGTTCGTGTGTGTGTGTGTGCATATATGAAGTGCATATATGCATATTACAGCATGTGTGCTTGTGTGCGCGTGTGTGCGTGTGTGAGTGGGGAAGGGGGGAGGGGACGGGAAGGGGCGCGTGTGTGCGTGTTTGTGTGCGCGTGTGTGAGTGAGGAAGTGGGGGGGGGGGGACGGGGTAGGGGGCGTGTGTGTGCGTGTGTGCATGTATGCAATGCAAATATGCATATTACAGCGCGTGTGCGTGTGTGCGTGCGCGTGTGTTGTGTGCGCGTGTGGGCGTGTGTGAGTGGGGTAAGGGGAGGGGACGGGGCAGGGGGCGCGTGTGTGCGTGTATGCATATAAGCATATTGCAGCGTGTGCACGTGCATTTGTGTTTGTGCGTGTGTTTGTGTGTTTGTGTGTGCGTGTGAGTGGGGGAGGGGAGGGGATGGGCAGGGGGCACTTGTGTGCGTGTTTGTGTGCGCGTGTGTGAGTGGGAAAGTGGGGAGGGGACGGGGCAGGGGGCGCATATGTGCGTGTGTTAGTGTATGCATATATACAATTCATATATGCAATCTACATATATGTAGAGCATATATTCATCTGCATATATTCAATCTGCATATGCAGTGCATTTATTATCAAAGATTATGGATCTATCTCGCAAGCCTCGAGTACCTGATTTCTTCCTATTATTGATGTACAACAAAAAAATTGGAAGAACAGTTGCTATTGATGTACAACAAAAAAGACTTTTTACAGTAAAAAAGTTGATCTATATCACAAAACACATTCTGTAGAACAAACAAAAATATGATTAACAGTTCTGATTGATCTATCTCGCAAAAAAAAATCGTACAATAAAAATAGGAACAGCAAAAAGGATTTCGAATCTATCTCTCAAGTTGTTATTGATGTACAAAATAAATCATTGTTTAGTTAAAAGACATATAGAAAAAATGACTACCATAGTTAATGGGTGGCTGAACATTTTCTCTTTTACAGAACAAAGAACAAAACGATTAGAGAAGGGAAGAAAAACGATGAAAAATGATTAGAGCAGTCGGAATAATCACCCGTTTTGCTGGCTCACCGGCATGGGTAGGTGTTTCTGGTGGTAGGTCGATTTTAGGTTGGAAGGTCACGGTTATGGATAAAACAAATTCACCATACACGATCCTTGGCGATACATGCAACTGCATATATGCAATGTGCATACATGCAACTTCATTTAATGTGAATATATGCATATGCATATATGCAGTTGCATCCAACTACTGACCTGTTAAATTCAGCGGAAGAAAATATATACCCTCACCTAACCTTGGCTCAGAATGTTGGCAAGTACAAAAACTACCACCAACTTGAAGCTCGGACTGTAAAAAATGAATAGAAACTTAAGGACATGTTAATCATCTTAAAAAAATAGTATACCTTCACGGGAATCAACATAAGCAAGGGATAAGTTATGTCTTACCTCTTTCATCTTTCATCTGAGGAGAACAAACAAACTCAATCTTGTTTGTTCTTATAGATGTGCAGCCTTAGCATGATAAGACAAATATGCATAAGCTGGAAAAAGGTTTTTCGCAGTATTGATATGACGGGGCTCTTATCGGGGGCATCTAAGATAGTTATGGATCCATACTCGAATCATTTTTGGGCCTCGAACTATGCATAATCGCTCCACACTTGCCACGAACAGTGCACAAAACTTATCATAAAATTGAAGACAAAATGAGAAGAGCGTCTGAATAACAGAACTGCTATTATAAATTAACATGCCATGCATACACAGAGCAAATGGAATACCTTTATCGCTCCATACACTGGATATATGATCTTGCTCATAGATTACTTCCTATAACACGAACAAATGAATATCCCAGCGCTGCCTATCCTACCTTCACCCCACCTGCCTATCCCACCTTTATTTAGCATCCTCTACATAGTTGTTTCAATAATTCTACCTATAAAAGAAAATGCAAGTGTGTTAAGAGGAGTTATAGATTCATATTATAATACACAAAATGCAACTTCAGTAACAATATCAAAAAAAATAATTTGCCCATAAACATACAATAATGTAATTTTTGTATAATTCAATTTGTTGTTTAGTTATACTTCAAGTTCATCTATCAAGTGGGGGTGTTTTTGGGAAACCCAAAACTGAGATAAGTATGCCCAAAACCATTGTAATGCAGTTTCAATATCATGAGTAATATATAATGAACTTTGAATTTCAAAAACATATAACTCAATTTGAAATGTAACCTATTTGAAATTCAATTGCATTATATGCATATAATACACTTTCAATTGAAATTGAAATTATATGTAGTATATGCTTCATTATATGGAATTATAAATTTATACGCAATTTAAATAGGTGACATATAACTCATTATAGAAATTGTATGTTCAATTTCAAATTGACATTCTAAAAACCTGAGCACATCAAGTTATATAAGGCAGTTTAGTTGCAAAAAAACATGGACCTCAAAAAACAATACCGAACAAAACGGACATTACACTAAGGAGACATACATTACCAACACTAAACATACATAGATTACCAATGCTAAATTGGCATACATTAGTTCCCATTAGTGCATACGCATTGATGATCACTCGGATAACTTTTTAAGAAAGTCGGATAACGTTTCATAAGTTGATATGTTGTTATATATAATCTGAAACAATCAATAAACATCCATATAATAAGATAGGACGGTTTTTGAATTGGGAAAAATGTAAAAGCACAATAAGGGTCTTGATTTTGCCACATCTCCCCTCAACAAATCAATGGTCGAGATCCACTCCCGAAATCAATTATCCCACCCAAATATTTCACCAACCCGCCCGAAAAGAACAATACCCTTTGTTTCTTTATTCCCAAAATTTCACCTGACACTCTCTCTCTCTTCTCTCACCGTCCCTTCCTCGAAATCCATACTCGAACACACTATCTCTTATCCTCTCTCTCTCTCACGGCCTGGTACTCTATTCTATCTCTCATACCCATTTCACTTCATTTCTATAATGTTGTGGGTTTTGATTATGATGTTTATTTTGGTTTTGTAGGTATCGATTTGCCTATATTTTGTGTTTATTTGGATCTCATCAGGTATTAGTCCCCCACTTCTATGGATATATATACTTTTTTTTACTGATTTATAGGGTTCTATATTTATTATGCTTCGTCCCTCCTAATATTTAAGGCTTTTTTATTTAAAAGGAAAAACTCAGTGTTGAAAGTGATTATCCGGTTTCATTATTATTTTTATGAGTTTATTGTTGGTTTATGCACTTTACTTGATATATACATTTACATATTTTTCTGTGTTTATCTATTTTGTTGTGTTGAATGTTGCTTTATAATTCCAAGTACCATTTGTAGTTTTTCAATTTTCTTGATTTCTTTTGTTTATTTTATTTCTAATCATATTTGTAATTTTGGGTATTTTTGCATTTTTAATCATATTATTTTTAATCATATTTGTAATTTTGTGTGTTTTTGCATTTTTAGGTATTTTTGAATTATGGATTTTTCAATAGAACAGATCTCTTAAAAGGTAGGTGTGATATTATCTTGAGTGAAGTTTGCAGTTTTTATAGTATTAACTTTGGTTAACAAATATGAAGTTTGTAATAATTTTATTGCCTGAATATGAATGGAGGGGGATGGGATAAGGGGTGTTTTCATTTTATTTTATAATCCATTCAATAGTTTATGCATAATTTAATTATTTCTCTTTATTATTAATGCAATATGAGGGTTGGTGTCTAATAAATTTAATTTCACACTTGACTTGACTATGTAATGTTAACATGGAATTGTTTGTGGTTACTCTTTACATTCTATAGGTGAGTGAATCATATTTCTGGTAGCATTGGATGTAACACATTATTGGTGTTCATGTTTTCAGTGAGGGAAGGAGGAGGAACCATGGGTGTCAAGGGACGAACTTTATACAAAAAGGTGGTAAGAACCTTTTATTTTATGTTTAATCGTTGCCAAATTTTCCTACAATTGGTGATTAACTATAAGTCTATAACTAATGGGTGATTTAAAAAGCCTAACAAGGTTATGCGTGATATTTCCAACATTTTGAGTTTATTATGTGCTTATGGATTCTATATACTTTTATCCGTTTAGCATTATCTGAGTGCAGTCTTCTATTCTAAATTAGGAGATACTATAAACTAATCATTCGATAAATTAATTGAATTTATTTGCTCGAGATCAAGGATACAATTGTGGTTCTGTTTTAACTTCTTACGGACCTCTATTTTTGAATTTTTTTATTAAGTTTAGTGTAAACTATGGATTGATTTTATAACAAACCCTTGCTTTTTAGTCCTCAAAGTTGTAGGTGGAAAATAAAGGAAAATGTAAGTTTTTCCGTGATTGAGCCATCAAGTTATGTTTTATTTTTTATGGTTAGTGAGACTATAATTTGCATTATGCGTTACGTCAACACATGCATTTCATTATTATATTTTATATCGGGAAGATATCTATATTTGAATCTCCCATGCTATGGAAGTTAAATCTTGGAAGTTCCTAATTGGGAAGACAATTGAGGCTATGAATTTTGTTTTCCTGCATACTTGGGTGTTATTTCATTTGCTCCAGTTTGTTTCCTATAGGGGCTTCTTCTAACCAAGTATGTTTTCTAACTTTGTCTTTTGATCAAACTCATAATTTGTGTTTGATAAACTCTTACCATTTTTTCCAATTTGTTCCTAATTTGTGAGTTTTGATGTTTTAGACCTGTGGCGTTCTTTCATTTAAACCTAAATGAGATAAAATTTTCTCCTATATGTTATCTATTGAATGGCCTTGATCTATATTTACTTACAGTACACTCTTAGGCATAACAGAGTTTAGATGTATGTTGAAATGCCTTTGATATTATGCCAATGTCAAGTTATTTTGTTATAAACCTTCTTAGTATGTTATAATTGATTATTTTATTAATTTGGGGTTTGGAATTCATTTTATTGTGGGGTTTATATCCTTGAAATTTATTCAGGTCTGTTATAATATTATCATTAAGAAAATATGTATTCTGCAGAAGTTTAATTTTAATTGGCGTACGGGAGATTAGTTTACAGTTTTTTTGGTTTCATACTTCTAATGCCTATCTTTTGATTTGTGTTTTGAGTTCTTTTTCTAGTGGGATTTGAAATTTTTAAATAAATTTTCTAACTTGATGTATTTCTTTATGCATCACAGATTAGCATTGAATCACTGCACCCGACCCCGCACTGAATCACGACACCCATGCCATAATTTATGGGATATATGCACTCATACTCCGCACCCGTGATTTATAGGTATTTATTTGATCTCCAATAGACCATAAGGTTGAGCTTGATCCTTCTATTTGGCGTTCTTAGGATTTCACTTGCAAAAGTTGTATTGATGCCAATTAGCTTTTGTATTGTTTACACACTTCTTTGTTTATTTTGATTTTTAGATGTGAAGAAAATGGCATCCATCAATAATGTTTCATCATTAGTAGCTTACAATATTTTATTCTTCGCAATGAGCTTCAAATAGGTATACTTCTTTGGCAGATGACTAATTTTCAACATGGATTTGAATATCATAAAGTTGCTTTAATGGGTAATAGTGCATATAACTCTCCCAATTAAATCTTTTGATAACACTCCATATTTGTACTCATTTAAGAAAATGTGGTTCGGACTTCAAATAGATCTTTAGATAATATTACTTTTTTTTATTGTATGAATCTATATTTGTTGTATGAATCTATATTTGGAAATAAGGAAACAAGGTGTTTCACATTTGTCGGATTTGGAAATCAGGAGAATTCTTTGTTTAAGTACTACATTATGTTTTAGCACTACATCCCATTCCATTACATTATGTTTTACTTGGTGTTTAAGTACTACATTAAAACATAATGCAATACTGTAAAACATTACTATGAGAATTCAGTGGGATGTTTAAAAATAATGCAAGAATTACTGTAATGAGTTCTTGGTGTTTTACGTTACTGTGAGAATGCATTAATGTACTTACATGGATTTGGAAATAAGGATAATTATAGGTGTTTATAAATAATGTAGTACTTAAACACCAAGAGTGCCTATTTAATGGAATATTCAACTATGTCTTTTCCTATTTAATGGAAGATTGGGTGGTAACTGTTGCCCTTGGTGTGCCCTTAGTGTCCACTTCAATAATCAAGGAAAAAAATCATGGATATGGTGAGCTTAATGCATTTTGGGCACCTTTTTGTTGTTTCACCTTGGTGATCCAAATACCATTACTGCCTACGCCTTAGCTGATAATGAGCTATGGTTACAACACTTGCTCGGACTATTTTTCCAAGTCGGCGTATCTCTTCTTATTGGTCTTTTGTCTTGGTGGGGCACTTGGATGTCGTACCTGGGATTATCACATTCAAGATCACATCCAAAGGAGCTCTTCCAAAGTGAGTATTTACTCACTTTTCACCAATATCCATTTTTTTTAGAAATAATACTATTACATTTATGGGATTATCACACCATTTGTTATTGATTAACTGAATTTCAATTAATATTTTCATCAAGTATGTCTACTAAAATGTGTTCTTTTCACCAGTTCTGAAAACATCTCACTTGGAAGGCATTAGGTGGATTTACAGGTATGTATTTTCTACAAATTTGAGTATGTATTTGCTACAAATTTGCTAAAAAATAAAAAATGCATGCAGTAATTAATTCGAGTATCACTTGATAAAAATTCAAGTATGTTTTAGCTTTTTGTGTTTTATAAACTGCTGCTAATGTCTGTTTATGTTCACCAAAAGAAATAATATAAAAAGTCAATATAATATGAAATTTATGGGTAAACTTCCTACAATGTACTATATAGATACTCTTACGTTTTAATTTCAAATTGCAATTGGGGATTCTGATCTAACTAAACTGATGATTTATAAGTAAATTTTAACCTCACGGATCATATAGTCTTTGTTCGGTGTCGGCCTCATCTCAAAGATTTCATGGATAGAGTAGTTGGCCTTTCGAGATTATTATATTTACTGCCAGCCAAAGCATTTATGCTGAGCAACTCCTGAATGTGCTTGATCCGAAGAGCAAAGTATTTCTCCATCGTGTTTATATTGTGAGTCCTTTGTTTTAGTCAAGCGAGGAATTATCTCAAAGATCTATCTGTTCTTGACCGTGATTTAGCACATGTCATAATGATTGACAACTTCCCACAAGTACTGTTATGATTTTGGTCTTGATTATTTTTATTTGGATGTAATCTGCCATGTATGTGACTCTCATATTGTAGGTAATTAAGCGGTGATGCAACAGATGTAAATATCCTATTATAGGTAAACCACCACGCACCTTCTCTTGCAATTATAACACATGGAAATTATAAGTTCTCATTTTACAATCATTTCATTTACTACGTGAATTCTTTCTTAATACAAAAGTATTAACCTACTTGCATTTTTTCGGGCATTTCCCTCTTTTTCCTTTTTTGACACCCCAATTTGTTTTTTATGTGTCATGGTAGGAGGTTTTGAGTTGTGATCTAATGTCAATAGCATGTCTATTTCGATTGGAGATAATATCGGATGCAAGGTCCATTAAATTTTATGGATGCTTTTGGTTTACAAGGAGGTTACATGCTTTTGATTTTCAATGGTTCTTCTAATGAAATGATTTTTTTCCCAATTGATAAGCATTTTCAATGATCTGTGCAGGCTTTAATAGGTAATTAGGCTTCAATTATTTGTAATTGTTATCTGAATTATTTATTCTTAAAACATTTTTTTGTAGTACTCACATGCCTTAGTTTCTTGATTTTGAGTTCGTAAATGCGGGGTTTCACTTTCTATTCAGTTATGTAAACAAAAATTTTGCAATTGACTTAATATTCCAAACACCAAGTTGGGATACTTTTTTAATATAAAGTTAATGGGTATTTGTGTACATTTAATTCAATGTGTATATTGTTATGAGTTGTGGAATTGTTATATGTTATGCTAATGTTTTATGCTCTCTCGGCAGATCAATTGGGTGGTAACAAACAATTGTTGGCCATATGGATGAAAAAGGAATCCTAGAAAACACGACAGTCAAGTCTCCACAATCTTTGTTGCCACAAGAAGTTAAAATTTCTTTGGTGGTTGATGACCTTATTGCTCCTGCGATTCACTTGACACCAATGAAAAAATATTCAACTAAGATGCCAACATTTTTGAGAATGAAGAGACCTTGGAGAACATTGATCCCAGTGGAAGAAAACTGGTGCTTACTATAGAGAAGGGAATGAAAGAAAAGAAAGAAAATGGGTAAATTATTCGAGTCCAAGATAGTTGGTGAAGATGTTGAAAGAAAAGTTGCAAATTACAAATAGTAATGTGAACTATGAGGAAGAAAAGAATATTGCAAAGGTGGCAAAGATAATACCAACATTGTAGAAACTGACTAACAATCAACTTGAAATGTATAATTTAAGTTACAGTTAAAGACCACTTTGTTGTGTGGTATATTTTTGGTTGAGTTTTGATATTTAGATGAGGAGTTTGAAGCCTTGGTTTACTCTTCCAATAAGGTGATAAGTTATAAAGTTTTTATATTTAGTTGTATAGGTAGGTACTATAGATAAGTCTGGATAAATGTTATTTATGATAAACATAGGTGCCAAATGTAGACAAATATTAAGTTGTGCAACTGTCGAAATGATTGAGTATCCCATTGTTAAGCTAAGTGTTTATATACGATGAAAGTGATGTAAGTTCTCCCATTCCCGTATTAAAATGTTCTTTATATAAATAGTAAAAAATTGGTCTTTATAATCAAGTTTCTATTGTACTTAATTTTACATTGTTTTTTTATCCATTATTAATATTAATAAGCTCTTATACTTTTGTATCTTTTGGGGCAATAGTTTTGGCATTTGTCAAATTCACTCAATTTTATATCTATCCAACATTAGGGAAGTCTGATTCTACCCAATTTTCTTGGTAATTAATTTATTTTAGTAAATAAAAAATGTGATAGTATTTTTAATTATAAATTTTGGGATGAAAAAAAGAAAAAAATATATTTATATTTCTATTATATAAAAACTTGGATGAAAAAAAGAACAAAATAATATTGTGGTTTTGATTTTACTTGAGTTGTGTTGCATTTTAAGTGAGTCATGTTCGTATTTTCGTCGTGCCTTCAGGCACGGGTATCCGCTAGTATATATATATGCAGTATATAGTATAAATATATATATATGCAACTGCAGTATATATATATATATATATATATATATATATATATATATGTAATATTTATATACATATATGCAGTGTACTGTTATATATATATACTAGTGTATGCCCGTGTCTGAAGACACGACGAAATTTTCCAAAGTACGTAATCGCGAAACGGCGACAATTTTTCAAAGTATATAATAGCGAAACGCAAAAATTTTCAAGTGTAATTTTAAAACAATGTCAAATATTCCAATAACATTCAAATAATCTAGATTCATCAAATAAATTCACATATAATATGAAATATACAGTATTCATCCATCGAATTCACATTATGTCTCAAAAAAACAAAGTGTCAAATTTTTAAAAAAAATTGGCATAATCTCCTTGCTTTATGGAACTATTCACCCTACTTAACAAATAACAAATAGTCCAACATCCAAATTGTCTAAATTCTTCAAATAACTTTACATATAAAATGAAATATACAATATTCATCAATCAAATTAATTGTGTCTCAAAAAATAAAGTGTCAAATTTTTAAAAAAATTGGGCATAGTCACCTTTGTTTATTGGATTATCCACCTTATTTAAGGGGTGACAACAAATCCAACGAATCCAAAAAATTAAAAAAAAATCCCAAATTCGGCAGATTTAGGCAGCGGGCTATAGCGACAGAAGTTTGAGGCCGATTTAGGCAGTGGGCTATAGCGACGATGGAAGATTAAGTCCATGTTTGATTGGTCTTAAATTAAAACCTGAAATGAAAAGAAAAAAATCAGTTTGTTCCCAAAAACATTGTACATTAGCAATTCAACTTTCGAGTACCCAAAAACATTGTACGTTAACCTAACTACCATAGCTGGTACACAATGATCATATGTGGCATGGAGTCTATAAATCTCATCCTCACATGGGGAAGGGGGAGGAGACATGTGTGAGTGGGGAAGGGGGGAGGGGATGGGGCAGGGCCACGTGTGTGCGTGTGTGCATATATGCAGTGCATATATGCATATTGCAGCATGTGTGCGTGTGTGCGTGTGTGAGTGGGGAAGGGGGGAGGGGACGGGCAGGGGCGCGTGTGTGCGTGTTTGTGTGTGCGTGTGTGATTGGGGAAGTGGGGAGGGGACGGGGCAGGGGGCGTGTATGTGCGTGTGTGCATGTATGCAATGCATATATGCAATCTGCACATATCATATTACACCGCTTGTGCGTGTGTGCGTGCGTGTGTGTTGTGTGCACGTGTGGGCGTGTGTGAGTGGGGTAGGGGGAGGGGACGGGGAAGGGGGCGCGTGTGTGCGTATATGCATATAAGCATATTGCAGCATGTGCACGTGCATGTGTGTTTGTGCGTGTGTTTGTGTGTGCGTGTGAGTGGGGGAGGGGGAGGGGATGGGCAGGGGGCGCTTGTGTGCGTGTTTGTGTGTGTTTGTGTGCGCGTGTGTGAGTGGGAAAGGGGGGAGGGGACGGGGCAGGGGGAGCATATGTGCGTGTGTTCGTGTATGCATATATACAATGCATATATGCAATCTGCATATATGCATCTGCATATATTCAATCTGCATATGCAGTGCATTTATTATTAAAGATTATGGATCTATCTCGCAAGCCTCGAGTACCTTATTTCTTCCTATTATTGATGTACAACAAAAAAATTGGAAGAACAATTGTTATTGATGTACAACAAAAAAGACTTTGTACAGTAAAAAAGTTGATCTATATCACAAAAAACATTTCGTACAACAAAAAAATATGATTAACAGTTCTGATTGATCTATCTCGCAAAAACAAATCGTACAACAAAAATAGAAACAACAAAAAGGATTTCGAATCTATCTCGCAAGTTGTTATTGATGTACAAAATAAATCATTGTTTAATTAAAACCCATATAGAAAAAATGACTACCATAGTTAATGGGAGGCTGAACAGTTTCTCTTCTACAGAACGAAGAACAAAACGATTAGAGAAGGGAAGAAAAACGATGACAAACGATTAGAGCAGTCAGAATAGTCACCGATTTTGCTGGCTCGCCGGCATGGGTAGGAGTTTCTGGCAGTAGGTCGGTTTTAGGTTGGAAGGTCACGGTTATGGATAAAACAAATTCACCATACACGATTCTTGGCAATACATGCAACTGCATATATGCAATGTGCAAACATGCAACTTCATATAATTTTCATATATGCATAAGCATATATGCAGTTGCATCTAACTACTGACATGTTAAATTCGGCGGAAGAAAATATATACCCTCACCTAACCTTGGCTCAGAATGTTGGCAAGTACAAAAACTACCACCAACTTGAAGCTCGGATTGTAAAAAATGAATAAAAACTTCAGGACATGTTAATCATCTTAAAAAAAATAGTATACCTTCACGGGAATCAACATAAGCAAGGGATAAGTTATGTCTTACCTCTTTCATCTTTCATCTGAGGAGAACAAACAAACTCAATCTTGTTTGTTCTTATAGATGTGCAGCCTTAGCATGATAAGACAAACATGCATAAGCTGGAAAAAGGTTGTTCGCAGTATTGATATGGAGGGGCTATTGTCGGGGGCATCTAAGATGGTTATGGATCCTCACTCGAATAATTTTTGGGCCTCGAACTATGCACAATCGCTCCACACTTGCCACGAACAGTGCACAACACTTATCATAAAATTGAAGACAAAATGAGAAGAGCGTCTGAATAACAGAACTGCTAATATAAATTAACATTCCATTCATACACGGAGAAAATGGAATACCTTTATCGCTCCATACACTGGATATATGATCTTGCTCATAGATTACTTCGTATAACACGAACAAATGAATAACCCAGTGCTTCCTATCCCAGCGGTGCCTATCCTACCTTCACCCCACCTGCCTATCCCACCTTTATTTAGCATCCTCTACATGGTTGTTTCAATAATTCTAAAAAAAAGTCAAGTGTGTTAAGAGGAGTTATAGATTCATATTATAATACACAAAATGCAACTTCAATAACAATATCAAAAAAAAAAATCCCATAAACATAAAATAATGTAATTTTTGTATAATTCAATTTGTTGTTTAGTCATACTTCAAGTTCATCTATCAACTGGGGATTTTTTTGGGAAAACCAAAACTGAGATAAGTATGCCCAAAACTATTGTAATGCAGTTTCAATGTCATGAGTAATATATAATGAACTTTGAATTTCAAATACATATAACTCAATTTGAAATGTAACCTATTTGAAATTCAATTGCATTATATGCATATAATGAACTTTCAATTGAAATTGAAATTATATGTAGTATATGCTTCATTATATGGAATTATAAATTTATACGCAATTTAAATAGGTGACATATAACTCATTATAGAAATTGTATGTTCAATTTCAAATTGACATTTTAAAAACCTGAGCACATCAAGTTATATAAGGAAGTTTAGTTGCAAAAAAGCATGGACCTCGAAAAACAATACCGAACAAAACAGACATTACACTAAGGAGACATACATTACCAACACCAAACATACGAAGATTACCAATGCTAAATTGGCATACAGTAGTTCCCATGATCACTCGGATAACTTTTCCAGAAAGTCAGATAACGTTTGATAAGTTGATATGTTGTTATATATAATCTGAAACAATCAATAAACATCCATATAATAAGATGGGATGGTTTTTGAATTGGGAAAAATGTAAAAGCACAATAAGGGTCTTGATTTTGCCACATCTCCCCTCAAGAAATCAATGGTTGAGATCCACTCCCCAAATCAATTATCCCGCACAAATATTTCACCAACCCGCCCACAAAGAACAATACCCTTTGTTTCTCTATTCCCAAAATTTCACCTGACACTCTCTCTCTCTTCTCTCACCGTCCCTTCCTCGAAATCCATACTCGAACACACTATCTCTTATCCTCTCTCTCTCACGGGCTGGTACTCTATTCTATCTCTCATACCCATTTCACTTCATTTCTATGATTTTGTGGGTTTTGATTCTGATGTTTATTTTGGTTTTGTAGGTATCGATTTGCCTATATTTTGTGTTTATTTGGATCTCATCAGGTATTACTCCCCCACTTCTATGGATATATATACTTTTTTTTACGGATTTATCGGGTTCTATATTTATTATGCTCCATCCCTCCTAATATTTAGGGCTTTTTTATTTAAAAGAAAAAACTCAGCATTGAAAGTGATTATCCAGTTTCATTATTATTTTTCTGAGTTTATTGTTGGTTTATGCAGTTGACTTGATATATACATTTACATTTTTTTCTGTGTTTATCTATTTTGTTGTGTTGAATGTTGCTTTATAATTCCAAGTACCATTTGTAGTTTTTCAAGTTTCTTGATTTCTTTTGTTTATTTTATTTCTAATCATATTTGTAATTTTGGGTATTTTTGCATTTTTAATCATATTATTTTTAATCATATTTGTAATTTTGTGTGTTTTTACATTTTTTGGTATTTTTGAATTATGGATTTTTCAATAGAACAGATCTCTTAAACGGTAGGTGTGATATTATCTTGAGTGAAGTTTGCAGTTTTTATAGTATTAACTTTGGTTAACAAATATGAAGTTTGAAATAATTTTATTGCCTGAATATGAATGGAGGGGGATGGGATAAGGGGTGTTTTCATTTTATTTTATAATCCATTCAATAGTTTATGCATAATTTAATTATTTCTCTTTATTATTAATGCAATATGAGGGTTGGTGTCTAATAAATTTAATTTCACACTTGACTTGACTATGTAATCTTAACATGGAATTGTTTGTGGTTACTCTTTACATGCTATAGGGGAGTGAATCATATTTCTGGTACCATTGGATGTAACACATTATTGGTGTTCATGTTTTCAGTGAGGGAAGGAGGAGGAACCATGGGTGTTAGGGGGCGAATTTTATACAAAAAGGTGGTAAGAACCTTTTATTTTATGTTTAATTGTTGCCAAATTTTCCTACAATTGGTGATTAACTATAAGTCTATAACTAATGGGTGATTTAAAAGGCCTAACAGGGCTATGCGTGATATTTCAAACATTTTGTGTTTATTATGTGCTTATGGATTCTATATACTTTTATCCGTTTAGCATTATCTGAGTGCAGTCTTCTATTCTAAGTTAGGAGATACTATAAACTAATCATTCGATAAATTAATTGAATTTATTTGCTCGAGATCAGGGATACAATTGTGGTTTTGTTTTAACTTCTGACGGACCTCTATTTTTAATTTTTTTTATTAAGTTTAGTGTAAATTATAGATTGATTTTATAACAAACCCTTGCTTTTTAGTCGTCAAAGTTGTAGGTTGAAAATGAAGGAAAATGTAAGTTTTACCGTGATTGAGCCATCAAGTTATGTTTTATTTTTTATGGTTAGTGAGACTATAATTTGCATTATGTGTTACGTCAACACATACATTTCATTATTATATTTTATATAGGGAAGATATCTATGTTTGAATCTCCCGTGCTATGGAAGTTAAATCTTGGAAGTTCCTATTTGGGAAGACAATTGAGGCTATGAATTTTGTTTTCCTGCATACTGGGGCATTATTTCATTTGCTCCAGTTAGTTTCCTATAGGGGCTTCTTCTAAACAAGTATGTTTTCTAACTTTGTCTTTTGATCAAACTCATAATTTGTGTTTGATAAACTCTTACCATTTTTTCCAATTTGTTCCTAAGTTGTGAGGTTTGATGTTTTAGACATGTGGCGTTCTTTCATTAAAACCTAAATGAGATTCAATTTTTTCCTATATGTTATCTATTGAATGGCCTTGATCTATATTTACTTACAACACACTCTTAGTCATAACAAAGTTTAGATGTATGCTGAATGGCCTTTGATATTATGCCAATGTCATGTAATTTTGTTATAAACCTTCTTAGTATGTTATAATTGATTATTTTATTAATTTGGGGCTTGGAATTCATTTTATTGTGGGGTTTATATCCTGGAAACTTATTCAGGTCTGTTATACTATTATCATTAAGAAAATATGTATTCTGTAGAAGTTTAATTTTAATTGGTGTATGGGAGATTAGTTTACAGCTTTTTTGGTTTCATTCTTCTAATGCGTATCTTTTGTGTTTTGAGTTCAAATCAGGTATACTTCTTTGGCAAATGACTAATTTTCAACATGGATTTGAATATCATAAAATTGCTTTAATGGGTAATAGTGAATATAACTCTCCTAATTAAATCTTTTGATAACACTCCATATTTTTACTCATTTAAGAAAATGTGGTTCAGACTTCAAACAAATATTTAGATAATATTAATTTTTTTATTGTATGAATCTATATTTGTTGTATGAATCTATATTTGGAAATAAGGAAACAAGGTGTTTCACATTTGTCGGATTTGGAAATCAGGAGAATTCTTTGTTTAAGTTATACATTATGTTTTAGCACTACATCCCATTCCATTACATTATATTTTACTTGGTGTTTAAGTACTACATTAAAACATAATGCAATACTGTAAAACATTACTATGAGAATTCAGTAGGATGTTTAAAAATAATGCAAGAATTACTGTAATGAGTTCTTGGTGTTTTACGTTATTGTGAGAATGCATTAATGTACTTACATGGATTTGGAACTAAGGATAATTGTAGGTGTTTATAAATAATGTAGTACTTAAACACCAAGAATGCCTATTTAATGGAATATTCAAATATGTCTTTGCCTATTTAATGGCAGATTGCGTGGTAACTGTTGCCCTTGGTGTGCTCTTAGTGTCCTCTTCAATAATCAAGGAAAAAAATCCTGGATATGGTGAGCTCAATGCATTTTGGGCACCTTTTTGTTGTTGCACCTTGGTGATCCAAATACCATTACTGCCTACGCCTTAGCTGATAATGAGCTATGGTTACAACACTTGCTCGGACTATTTTTCCAAGCCGGCATATCTCTTCTTATTAGTCTTTTGTCTTGGTGGGGCACTTGGATGTCATACCTGGGATTAACACATTCAAGATCACATCCAAAGGAGCTCTTCCAAAGTGAGTATTTTCTCACTTTTCACCAATATCCATTTTTTTAGAAACAATACTATTACATTTATGGGATTATCACACATTTTGTTTTTTATTAACTGACTTTCTATTAATATTTTCATCAAGTATGTCTACTGAAATGTGTTCTTTTCACCAGTTCTGAAAACATCTCACTTGGAAGGCATTAGGTGGATTTACAGGTACGTATTTGCGACAAATTTGCTAAAAAATTAAAAATGCCGACAGTAATTGATTCGAGTATCACTTGATAATTATTCAAGTATGTTTTAGCTTTTTGAGTTTTTTAAACTGCTGCTAATGTCTGTTTGTGTTCACCAAAAGAAATAATATAAAAAGTCAATATAATATGAGATTGATGGGTAAACTTCCTACAATGTACTGTATACATACTCTTACGTTTTAATTTCAAATTGAAATAGGGTATTCTGATCTAACTAGACTAATGTTTTATAAGTAAATTTTAACCTCACGGATCATATAGTCTTTGTTCGATGTCGGCCTCATCTCAAATATTTCATGGATAGAGTAGTTGGCCTTTTCGAGATTATGATATTTACTTCCAGCCAAAGCATTTATGCTGAGCAACTCCTGAATGTGCTTGATCCGAAGACCAAAGTATTTCTCCATCGTGTTTATATTGTGAGTCCTCTGTTTTAGTCAAGCGAGGAATTATCTGAAAGATCTATCTGTTCTTGACCGTGATTTAGCACATGTCATAACTATTGACAACTTCCCACAAGTACGGTTATGATTTTGGTCTTTATTATTTTTATTTGGATGTAATCTGCCATGTATGTGACTCTCATATTGTAGGTAATTAAGCGATGATGCAATAGATGTAAATATCCTATTATAGGTAAACCACCACGCACCTTCTCTTGCAATTATAACACATGGAAATTATAAGTTTTCATTTTACAATCATTTCATTTACTACGTGAATTCTTTCTTAATACAAAAGTATTAACCTACTTGCATTTTTTTGGGCATTTCCCTCTTTTTTCCTTTTTTGACAACCCAATTTGTTTTTTATGTGTCATGGTAGGAGGTTTTGAGTTGTGATCTAATGTAAATATCATGTCTATTTCGATTGGAGCTAATATCGGATGCAAGTTCCATTCAATTTTATGGATGCTTTGGGTTTACAAGGAGGTTAAATGCTTTTGATTTTCAATGGTTCTTCTAATGAAATGATTTTTTTCCCAATAGATAAGCATTTTCAATGATCTGTGTAGGCTTCAATAGGCAATTAGGCTTCAATGATTTGTAATTGTTATCTGAATTATTTATTCTTGAAATAATTTTTTGTAGTACTCACATGCCTTAGTTTCTTAATTTTGAGTTCGTAAATGCGGGATTTCACTTTCTAATCAGTTATGTAAACAAAAATCTTGCAATTGACTTAATATTCCAAAGACCAAGTTGGGATACTTTTTTAATGTAAAGTTAATGGGTATTTGTGTACATTTAATTCAATGTGTATATTGTTATGAGTTGTGGAATTTTTATATGTTATGGTAATGTTTTATGCTCTCTCGGCAGATCAATTGGGTCGTAACAAACAATTGTTAGCCATATGGATGAAAAAGGAATCCTAGAAAACACGGCAGTCAAGTCTCCACAATCTTTGTTGCCACAAGAAGTTAAAATTTCTTTGGTGGTTGATGACCTTATTGCTCCTGCGATTCACTTGACACCAATGAAAAAATATTCAACTAAGATGCCAATAATTTTGAGAATGAAGAGACCTTGGAGAACATTGATCCAAGTGGAAGAAAACTGGTGCTTACTATTGAGAAGGGAATGAATGGAAAGAAAGAAAATGGGCTAAATTATTCGAATCCAAGACAGTTGGTGAAGATGTTGAAAGAAAAGTTGCAGATTACAAATAGTAATGTGAACTATGAGGAAGAAAAGAATATTGCAAAGGTGGCAAAGATAATACCAACATTGTAGAAACTGACTAACAATCAACTTGAAATGTATAATTGAAGTTACAGTTAAAGACCACTTTGTTGTGTGGTATATTTTTGGTTGAGTTTTGATATTTAGATGAGGAGTTTGAAGCCTTGGTTTACTCTTCCAACAAGGTGATAAGTTATAAAGTTTTTATATTTAGTTGTATAGGTAGGTACTATAGATAAGTTTGGATAAATGTTATTTATGATAAACATAGGTGCCAAATGTAGACAAATATTAAGTTGTGCAACTATCGAAATGATTGAGTATCCCATTGTTAAGCTAAGTGTTTATATATGATGAAAGTGATGTAAGTTCTCCCACTCCCGTATTAAAATGTTCTTTATATAAATAGTAAAAAACTGGTCTTTATAATCAAGTTTCTATTGTACTTAATTTTACATTGTTTTTTTATCCATTATTAATATTAATAAGCTGTTATACTTTTGTATCTTTTGGGGCAATAGTTTTGGCATTTGTCAAATTCACTCAAGTTTATATCTATCCAACATTAGGGAAGTCTGATTCTACCCAATTTTCTTGGTAATTAATTTATTTTAGTAAATAAAAAATGTGATAGTATTTTTAATTATAAAATTTGGGATGAAAAAAGAAAAAAATATAATTATATTTTTATTATATAAAAACTTGGATGAAAAAAATAACAAAATAATATTGTGTTGTTGATTTTACTTGAGTTGTGTTGCATTTTAAGTGAGTCATGTTCGTATTTTCGTCGTGCCTTCAGGCACAGGTATCCGCTAGTATTATATATAACAACTAATATGTTGTTATATATAATCTGTATAACAGCACCTGTTATACATATTATATATAACAACATATTAGTTGTTATATATTATATGTATAACAATAGGTGCTTGGTCATAGAGAAAAAAAATAGAAAAAATGCAGCTCCAAACTCAAGAATAAGGGTACTACTAGAACTTTGAATTAGGATGGATAGGGCTTCAGAAAACAGAGGGGATGGAATTTGTAATATAGGGTATAGTTTTGAATAAATATGATCCATAAGGACTCTAGTCTCACTAATATAGGGTCTTTTTTCTTTACCAATGTCATAAGTAACATGAGATAGAAAAATACATTGCTAAGATCACTATTTTATCAATTGATCATATATAGTAACAAATAATGATAACAGTGGAACTTTAACTAATATTAAGTGCTCAAGTGGAATCAAGTGTTTAACATTAGAATTATAAATCCCACCATCAAAGAGGTACAAAAAAAAGTGAATGATATGGTCAGTAAAATATTTTAAGGGAGAATTAGAACATTTCAAACAAATAATGATATGGTCAGTAAAATAAAGTGAATGATATGGTAAGTAAGAGAATGAATGCTAGATTCCAAAAAAATAATGATATGGTCAGTAAAATAATGTTGGTGTAGAATGACATAAAGTCAAACCCCTATCAATATAAAAAATTCCCAAACGTATCATAGCTCACGTTATTAAAAAAGACAAATAAACCTAGATGAGAATATTGAGCAGGTTCAACAAAGTTAGGATGGTATATGGGCACTATTAGAAAAGTTAAGAGCCAATGATACCGATGGAGTCACAGGCCCATTATCTCTGCAATTTCTCCTTGCAGGTTCAACACTCTACTCAATTGTATGGTCCCTACAAACAGGGAAATGCAGTGACCTCAACGGCAGCCATTGATCAATAAAATCTTTGTGAAACATGTGCTTACACCTGAGCAGAACCATCAATCTGTCTCCGCTCCTAAACTCATCCAAGAATATTGAGCAGTTGTATGAATCAGGTAACGGAGGTGAAGAAGAAGGCAATGGTGAGGATGATTCGAGTTCTACATAGATGATGACTGGAATACCCGTAAGAATATCGGTTGTGGATGATTAGAGTTTGGCTACTAGGCCTGACTCGGATGTTGTAGGTGCACTTCGATCCATCGAATGGTGCCGGTGAAAACAATAGAAAAAAGAGTGAAGAAAGAAGAAGATGAAAGTTATAATGACATAAGAAGATGATGGATACAAAACAGAGAACAAAACTCAACTGTGCGTGCCACTTACAAAAGTTTGCGCATGCTGTTTAAGACATGTGCTTTTGTGTCTCCTCCCGTATCAAGAGCTGGACCATGAAGTTACTATCTAAGACATCTGCTCACCCCATTTATTTTCAACACGCCGAAATGTCAAAAATCCAATCAATGCTAAGAACCGTATTTAAATTTCAACAAATAAGGGAAGGAGAAAATTAAATTTCAACAACCGTATTTAAAAGTAAAGGTATATGTTCATGGGTATTACCAATTTGACCAACTCCAATCTCATCTTTGAGGCTAAGATGCACTAAAATATCTTTCAAGAACACTGTTACTTGATATATTGATTTTCAGTATCCATATCTGATAAGGAACAAAAGAACCAAATAAAAATAGATTATAAAAAGTAGTGCCTAAAAACCAAGAGCAAATGCTCAGTATCCATATCTGCTATTATTGTTTTTTGGATTGTGGATTGTGGAACTGTACATTTTTGCAACACTGAGTTTGAGTAATCTTCCATTACTGATAAGGAACAAAAAAATGGACTAATGAAACCAACAATCCAAAAAATATATAGTTCAAGGAATAAACTAATGTCGATATTGGTGAATATACTAAGTTCAATTTTTTGAAACATCATGTTCTTTTAATCAACATGCACACAATAAAAATCAACTCATTTGAACATTTTGTCAAACAACTAATATGCAACAAAGGAATATAGAGATTTGAAACCCTTAAAATTACCTCAAACCCTTCGGAATATTGTTGTTGTCCACAAATCCATACCTAGAAAAAAATTGATATACCAAATTAAATACAAAAAGCCACAAAACATGTTAAACGATGCTATTGAGAGTGGATCTGAAAATGATACTCAAATCCGTGGAATTCATGAAACAGACATGTATTGAAAGACTCCCATACAAATCTCCAAACTACTATACAAATCAACAAATCTGATAGACAACCATACAAATTTAGAACAGTATTATACAAATCAAAACTCATAACTAACATACATGAGGGGATGTGTGTGTGAGGTTACCTGATGGCGTGGGAACTCAGTTCTCGAAGAATGAGGGGATGCATTTTTAGAAATGAGCTTAAGATAGAGAGAGGGGGGGGGGGGGCTCCGTGGGTAAAGTATGAGATTGTTACCAAAATACCCCTCTTTTTGAATTGAAGGGTAAATTTGATGAGTAAAAAAGGGGGGAAACCAAATAAATGAGGGATAGATTTGTAAAAAATAAAAAGATGTGATATCAGCCTTTAAAATGTGTAAGGAGGTGGCATTCATCCACGCCGTTAAAAATGTGTACATTTTCAAAAACCAAGCGCCCATATTATATGGATATATATATATATATATATATAGCTGCTATAACAACATTATAGCAGCTATAACAGTGGCTATAATGATGTTATAGTATCTATAACAGCTGCTACACATACAAATCTGTATCTCAAAATGTAAACATGGTTAGAAGGAATATGATCCATTTTAAAATAGAGAAGGTGAAATCAGACCTGCTCAGGAGAGCCATATGTAATGATTTCCAGATCTTCATTCTAGTATGTGGGACCAATTGCAGGAGAAAGCGTCTGAGGAATCGGATGTGTCTCCATCCGAAGCTCAGTATGGCCATAATATTCCCTAAGAAGACAATATTAGTGTACCAAAGCAATGCCAAGAAAAATGAGTACATAGGTCAAGATATCGATGTACTAACTAAAAAAGGGAACACATAAATTAAAAATTTAAACCAACAAACACATGTTAATCAATACCTACTAAAGATTGGGCCAGATATAGACCTGGAAACTTCACAATATTCTTAAATCAAGTACTTACCGCATAAAGTGCCATTAACTGAGAGTTGTTCCACAATATTTCCAGAACTGTTCTATAGGTTTCCCACAAGAATTTAAACCATGGGGTCGCAATCCCACAATCAGACCAATCCTTCCCTTTTTCACATCTTCCAAATCATCAACGTCGAGAGCTTCTTCTAGGGCCTTGTCCAATTAAATTTCCAAATTTGTCACAACTAACATACCTTAACAAGGCATGCTAAACTGTTGATGTATTAAGGACTTATGCAGTTGTTGCTATGTGCCATGCACACACACTCATGACATTCATTGGACAAACAAATATTCAAGTCAGAACTTCCATATATAAACTAGTTATTTGATTCAGTTTAATCTGCACTAGTTCAGTCACTAAGTCATTTGAGACCGATTCTAATGGCAGATGCTGATAGTGAAGCAATTCATATCAATTCTACATTACTGACTTTATATTAGCATTTCAGTCACCAATTTGTTCTAGACCAATTCTAATATAAACGATGGAAACAGTTTAGTCCAATTAATTATCTATTTGGGATTTGTGCAGCTTGATCTGAACTAGTTCACTGCCATCAGCAGCCACTCGCCTTTTAACCACGACTGATGGCTCTGTGGTGGCACGTCTCATTATCTATAGCGCTTCCTTAAAATTCTTATTCCTTAATTCCATTTCAACTCATTCCCACCAAATACTGGCCATATTATCCAAAGCCTTGTAGTAAACTTGTAGTGCCTTATCAAAGATTACTCTAGCATTGGCAATATCCATGTGGTTCTCATATATTGAAAATTACATCGAAATCCCTCACCGTGACAACCGTAGGCATCCCCTCATCGAAAATACCCCTTGCCTTCTCAACTAACTTCCTTATGATATAATAGTCGGTCAACGAAGTCCACAACCACCCAACTTCATTCGTGAACTTCCTGATCCCGCCACGAATTATATCATCCACATTCAACCCTGAAATTTCAGTAGCATGCTGGGAGAGCAAATCACACAATTCCATTAAACCTCTGCCTCCTTTTATGTGAAGCTTATTGGTAATCATGTTAATACTTATAACACTATATAAAATAAGTGAAAAGGCCTTATTTTATAAATATAAATAAATATAGCACATATGTAAATATAGCCATTGTGTAAGAAAAGTGAAAAGGCCTTATTTCATGATTCTTATTATTGGGATGAGGCTTATTTTATAAATAAATATAACACATATGTAAATAACTACTAGGAACTGACCCCGCAGCCGCGGGCCCGATTTGAGAATACGACGATAATTTGCATATTTCTGGACTTTGGTTTCAAAACATGGCGTTAGAGGGTGAAAACTCGAAACAGCCCCCGAACGTCCCCGTGGGTGGCACCAACACCTCCCACGGGACCAATTTAACTCATAGGAACTGACCCCGCAGCCGCGGGACTCACGGTTTGAAAATACGACGAAAATTTGCATATTTTTAGACTTGGGCTTAAAAACATGGCATTAGAGGGGGAGAACTTGAACCACCCCTCTAACGGCCCCGTGGGTGGAACCAACACCTCCCACGGGACCAATGTAACTCATAGGAACTGACCCCGTAGTCGCGGGACTCCCGACCGGAGAATACGACGATAATTTGTATAATTCTAGACTTAGGCTTAAAAACATGGCGTTAGAGGGTAAGAACTAGAAACAGCCCCCGAACGTTCCCGTGGGTGGCACCAACACCCCCCACGGGACCAATGTAACTCATAGGAACTGACCCCGTAGCCATAGGACTCCCAGTTTGAGAATACGATGGTAATTTACATATTTTTAGACTTAGTCAAAACATGGCGTTAAAGGGTGAAAACTCAAAACAGCCCCCGAAAGGCCCCGTGGGTGGCATCAACACCTCCCACGGGACCAACGTAACTTGTAGGAACTGACCTCGCAGTCTCGGGACTCCTGGTTTGAGAATACGACGGTAATTTGCATATTTCTTGGCTTAGGCTTAAAAACCTGGGGTTAGAGGGTGAGAACTCAAAACAGCCCTCTAGCGGCCCCGTGGGTGGCACCAGCACCTCCCACGGCACCAATGTAACTCGTAGGAACTGACCCCGAATCCGCGGACTCCCGGCTTGAGAATACGACGATATTTCCATTAGGCTTAAAAACATGGCGTTAGAAGGTGAGAACTCGAAACAGCCCCGAACGTTCTTGTGGGTGGAAGCAACACCTCCCACTGGACCAATGTAACTCGTAGGAACTGACCCCACAACCACGGGACTCCCAGTTTGAAAATACGACGGTAATTTGCATATTTCTACACTTAAGGAAAACATGGCGTTGGAGGGTGAGAACTCGAAACATCCCTCCGAACGTCCCCGTGGGTGGCACCAACACCTTCCACGGGACCAATGTAACTCATAGGAACTGAACCCGCAGCCACGGGACTCCCTGTTTTAGAATACGACGATAATTTGCATATTTCTAGACTTAGGCTTAAAAACATGGCGTTAGAGGGTGAGATCTCGAAAAATCCCCCGAACGGCCCCGTGGGTGGCACCAACACCTCCCACGGGACCAATGTAACTCGTAAGAACTGACCCCGCAGCCGCGGGTAACCCGGTTTGAGAATAGGATGATAATTTGAATATTTCTAGACTTAGGATTAAAAACATGGCGTTAGAGGGTGAAAACTCGAAACAGCCCCCGAACGACGTGGGTGGAACTAACACCTCCCACGGGACGAATGTAACTGGTAGGAACTGACCCTGCAGCTGCGGGTCTCCTGGTTTGAGAGTACGACGATAATTTGCATATTTCTAGACTTAGGTTTAAAAACATTGCGTTAGAGGGTGAAAACTCGAAATAGCCCCTGAACGGCCTCGTGGGTGGCACCAACACCTCCCACGGGACCAATGTAACTCATAGGAACAGACCACGCATCGGTGGGACCGGTTTGAAAATACGACGATAATTTGCATATTTCCGGACTTTAGCTTAAAAACATGGCATTAGAGGGTGAAAACTCAAAACATCCCCCGAACGTCCCCGTGGGTGGCACCAACACCACCCACGGGACCAATGTAACTCGTAGGAACTGACCCCGCCGCCGCGGGACTCTCGGTTTGAGAATACGACGAAAATTTGCATATTTTTAGACTTGGGCTTAAAAACATGGCGTTATAGGGGGAGAACTCGAACCACCCCTCTAACGGCCCCGTGGGTGGCACCAACACCTCCCACTGGAACAATGTAACTCGTAGGAACTGACTCCGCAGCCGCGGGACTCCCGATCGGAGAATACGACGATAATTTGCATATTTTTAGATTTAGGCTTAAAAATATGGCGTTAGAGGGTGAGAACTAGAAACAGCCCCCGAACGTTCCCGTGGGTGGCAGCAATACCCCCCACGGGACCAATGTAACTCATAGGAACTGGCCCCGTAGCTGCGGGACTCCCAGTTTGAGAATACAACGGTAATTTACATATTTCTAGACTTAGGCAAAACATGGCGTTAGAGGGTGAAAACTTGAAACACCCCCCAAACGGCCCCGTGGGTGGCATCAATACCTCCCACGGGACCAACGTAACTCGTAGGAACTGACCTCGCAGTCGCGGGACTCCTTATTTGAGAATACGATGGTAATTTGCATATTTCATGACTTAGGCTTAAAAACATGGCGTTAGAGGGTGAGAACTCGAAACAGCCCTCTAGCGGCCCCGTGGGTGGCACCAACACCTCTCACGGCACCAATGTAACTCGTAGGAACTGACCCCGCAGCCGCGGGACTCCCAGTTTGAGAATACGACGATATTTTCATTAGGCTTAAAAACACGGCGTTAGAAGGTGAGAACTCGAAACAGCCCCGATCGTTCTTGTGGGTGGCACCAACACCTCCCACAGGACCAATGTAACTCGTAGGAACTGATCCCGTAGCCGCGGGAGTCCCGATTTGAAAATACGACCGTAATTTGCATATTTCTAGACTGAAGCAAAACATGGCGTTGGAGGGTGAGAACTCGAAACATCCCCCGACCGCCCCGTGGGTGGCACCAACAACTCTCATGGGACCAATGTCACTCGTAGGAACTGACCCCGTAGCCACGGGACTCCCTGTTTGACAATACGATGGTAATTTGCATATTTCTAGACTTAGGCTTGAAAACATGGCGTTAAAGGGTGAGATCTTGAAAAATCCCTCGAACGGCCCCGTGGGTGGCACCAACACCTCCCACGGGACAAATGTAACTCATAGGAACTGACCCCGCAGCCGCGGGACTCCCGGTTTGAGAATAGGATGATAATATGAATATTGCTAGACTTAGGCTTAAAAACATGGCGTTAGAGGGCGAAACCTCAAAATAGCCCCCGAACGACGTGGGAGGAACCAACACCTCCCACGGGACGAATGTAACTCGTAGGACCTGACCCTGCAGCCGCGGGTCTCCCGGTTTGAGAGTACGACGATAACTTGCATATTTCTAGACTTAGGCTTAAAAACATGGCGTTAGAGGGTGAAAATTCGAAACAGCCTCTGAACAGCCCCATGGGTGGCACCAACACCTCCCACGGGACCAATGTAACTCGTAGGAACAGACCCCGCATCCGCGGGCCCAATTTGAAAATACGACGATAATTTGCATATTTCTAGACTTTGGCTTAAATCATGGCGTTAGAGGGTGAAAATTCGAAACAGCCTCTGAACTGCCCCATGGGTGGCACCAACACCTCCCACGGGACCAATGTAACTCGTAGGAACAGACCCCGCATCCGCGGGCCCGATTTGAAAATACGACGATAATTTGCATATTTCTAGACTTTGGCTTAAATCATGGCGTTAGAGGGTTAAAACTCGAGACATCCCCCGAACATCCCCGTGGGTGGTACGAACACCTCCCACGGGACCAATGTAACTCGTAGGAACTGACCCCGCAGTCGCGGAACTCCTGGTTTGAGAATACGATGATAATTTACATATTTCTAAACTTAGGCTTAAAAACATGGCGTTAGAGGGTGATAACTCGAACCAGCCCTCTAACGGCCCCGTGGGTGGCACCAACACCTCCCACGGGACCAATGTAACTCGTAGGAACTGACCCCGCAGCCGCGGGACTCTCGATTGGAGAATACGACGATAATTTGCATATTTCTAGACTTAGGATTAAAAACATTGCGTTAGAGGGTGAGAACTAGAAACAGCCCCCGAACATTCCTGTGGGTGGCACCAACACCTCCCACGGGACCAATGTAACTCGTAGTAACTGACCCCGTAGCCGCAGGACTCCCGATTTGAGAATACGACGATAATTTACATATTTATAGACTTAGGCAAAACATGGCGTTAGAGGGTGAAAACTCGAAACATCACCCGAACGGCCCCATGGGTGGCACCAACACATCCCACGGGACCAACGTAACTCGCAGGAACTGACCTCGCAGTCGCGGGACTCCCGATTTGAGAATACGATGATAATTTGCATATTTCTTAACTTAGGCTTAAAAACATGGCATTAGAGGGTGAGAACTCGAAACAACCCTCTATCGTCCCCGTGGATGGCACCAACACCTCCCACAGCACCAATGTAACTCGTAGGAACTGACCCCGCAGCCGCGGGACTCCCGGTTTGAGAATACGACGATAATTTGTAGTAGGCTTAAAAACATGACGTTAGAGGGTGAGAACTCGAAACAGCCCCCGAACATTCTCTTGGGTGACACCAACACCTCCCACGGGACCAATGTAACTTGTAGGAACTGACCCCGCAGTCGCAAAACTCCCGATTTAAAAATACAACGGTAATTTGCATATTTTTAGACTTGAGCAAAACATGGAGTTGGAGGGTGAGAACTCGAAACATCCCCCGAACGTCCCCGTGGGTGGCACCAACACCTCTCACAGGACCAATGTAACTCGTAGGAACTGACTCCGCAGCCTCGGGACTCCCTGTTCAAGAATACGACGGTAATTTGCATATTTCTAGGCATAGTCTTAAAAACATGGCGTTAGAGGGTGAGATCTCGAAACAGCCCCCGAATTTCCCCGTGGGTGGCACCAACACCTCCCACGGGACCAAATAACTCGTAAGAACTGACCCCGCAGCCACGGGACTCCCGATTTGAGAATACGACGATAATTTGCATATTTCTAGACTTAGGCTTAAAAACATGGAGTTAGAGGGTGAGAACTAGAAACATCCCCCGAACGTTACCGTGGGTGGCACCAACACCTCCCACGGGACGAACGTAACTCGTAGAAACTGACCCCGTAGTCGTGGGTCTCCCGGTTTGAGAATACGACGATAATTTGCATATTTCTAGACTTAAGCAAAACATGGCGTTAGAGGGTGAAAACTCGAAATAGCCCCCGAACGGCCCCGTGGGTGGCACCAACACCTCTCACGGGACCAACGTAACTCGTTGGAACTGACCTCGCAGTCGTGGGACTCCTGGTTTGAGAATACGACGGTAATTTGCATATTTCTTGACTTAGGCTTAAAAACATGGCGTTAGAGGGTGAGAACTCGAAACAACCCTCTAGCGGCCCCGTGGGTGGCACAACCACCTCCCACAGCACCAATGTAACTCGTAGGAACTGACCCCGAAGCCGCGGGTCTCAAAACGATGGTAATTTTCATATTTCTACTTGGTTTCTGATAATTTTAAATCATATATGCAATTTTTCAGCTTGATTAAATTTTTTGTAAAACTACTTGGTTACTGATATTTTTTTTTATGTATCCTATCATTTGTAGGATTTTTAGCCCCGGAACAAACGAAGAAGGCAATGGTCTACATCATGAAGATTGTTTATATGTTGTGGACATTCAGGATTTTGTTTTTTATGTGTTACAGCCGTGCGGGCTTTTATTGTTTAGTTTTATGGCCGTGCGGGCTTTTATAATTTGATTGTTGAATTTTATGGCCGTGTGGGCTTTATAATAAGCAGGTTTTACATTTACACGTTTTGGAATGTCAAGAAAATAGCGAAAATTCTGCCCAATTTTTTTCTGGTCGGTGAATTATTAAGACGTGTAATATTTTTAAGTTGTATATATATTTATTTATTAACAATCTTCTCCATTCGCAATTTGTGATTTTTTTATTGTTTCGCCAATAATAAATATTTCTAACACCTCGTACCTGTCCAACGTTACACGTAGCAACACACGGTGTACTCATAGGACCCCCAATTTTAGGATTGGACCAAAAAAATATTTTTTTTAAAAAAAATTATAGTTAAATATGGTCATGGACTTTGTCCGCGACCATTTTTATTTTTTTCGTCACGGTAGTGGGTCACGGACTTGGGCCGCGACCATTTATTTTTATTTTTTTTGTCACGGTTATGGGTCGCGGACTTTGGCCGCGACCAATTTGTCATGGTTGTGGGTCACGGATGAGGACCGTGACCAATAGTTTTTTTTATTTTTTTGTCACGGTCGTGGGTCGCGGACTTTGGTCGTGACCAATTTGTCACGTTTTTGGGTCATGGATGAGGATCGCGACCAATTTTTTTTTTTTTTTTTCACTGTCGTGGGTCGCGGAATTTGGCCGCGACCAATTTGTCACGTTTGTGGGTCACGGATGAGGGCCACAACCAATTTTTTTTTTTATTTTTTTGTCACGGTCGTGGGTCGCGGCCAAAGTCCGTGACCAATTTGTCACGGTTGTGGGTCGCGGATGAGGGCCGTGACCCGTCACGGCATGGATCATGGCCTAAGTCCGCGACCATCTGTCGTGACCCTCTCTCGGCCGTGACCATTTTTTGGTCACGGACTTCGGCCATGACCCACGAAAATTGATGAAAATGGTCACTCCCGAAATGGTCGCGGCCCAAGTCCGTGACCCACAACTTTGGTCAGGGATTTTGGCCGTGACCAATCGCCGATTTTGGTGTAGTGAGGACTAAGGTCAATTCTAACCTAACTGAGGTGACGATCCATGATCGAGGTAAATTCCATCCTAACAGAGGTGACGATTGAGGATGAGTCTGACCTAACTGAGGTGACGATCCAAGACCGAGGTTAATTTTGCCCTAAAAGAGGTGACGACTGAGGACCGGGGTCAATTCGGACGTAATTGAGGTGATGATTCATGATCGAGGTCAATTCTGACCTAAAAGAGGTGATGATTCATGACCGAGGTCAATTCTGACCTAGAAGAGGTAACGACAGAAGACCGAGGTCAATTATGACCTAATTGGGGTGACGATCCAAGACGGAGGTCAATTCTGACGTAAAAGATATGTCAACCGAGTACCGAGATCAATTATGAACTAACTGAGGTGATGATCCAAGACCGAGGTCAATTCTAACCTAAAGAGTTGACGAGTGAGGATCGAGGTCAATTCTAACCTAACTTTGGTGACAATCCGAGATCGAGGTCAATTCTGACCTAAAAGAGTTGACGAGCGAGGACCGAGGTCAATTCTGACCTAACTAAGGAAATGATTCAAGAATGAGGTCAATTATGACCTAACTGAGGTGACTATCCAAGACCGAGGTCAATTTTGACCTAAAAGAGGTGTTGACGAAGGACCGAGGTCAATTCTAACCTAACTAAGGTAACAATCCATGACCGAGGCAATTATGACCTAAACGAGGTGATGAATGAGGACCGATGTCCATTCTGACCTAACAGAGGTGATGATTCAAGACCGAGGACAATTCTAACCTAAAAGAGGTGATGACCGACTACCGGGATCAATTCTGACCTAATTGAGGTGACAATCCAAGACCATGGTCAATTCTGACTAAAAAGAGTTGATGATCGAGGACAGAGGTCAATTTTGACCTAACTTGTGTGACGATCGAAGAAGGGGGTAAATTCCAACCTAAAAGAGGTGAGGATCGAGGACCACGGTCAATTACGATCTACATAAGGTGACAATCCACGACCGAGGTTAATTTTGACCTAAAAGAGGTGAAGACTGAGGAATGAGGTCAATTATGACCTAACTGAGGAGACTATCTAAGACCGAGGTCAATTCTAACCTAAAATAGGTGATAATCAAGGATCGAGGTCAATTTTGACCTACCTGAGGTGATGATCCATGACCGAGGTCAATTGTTACAAAAAAGAGGTGATGATTAAGGACCGAGGTCAATTCTGACCTAACTGAGGTGACAATCCAATACCGAGGTCAATTCTAACCAAAAAGAAGTGAAGATTGAGGCCCCATGTCAACTTTGTCCTACTTGAGGTATCGATCCAAGTCTGAGGTCATTTTTTACCTAAAAGGGGTAACCACCGAGGAACGAGGTCAATTTTGACCTAACTGAGTTGACGATCTAAGATTGATGTCATTTCTGACCTTAAAGAGGTGACAATCGATAACCGAGGTCAATTATGACCTGATCGAGGTGATGATCCAAGGTTGAGGTTAATTATAACCAAGAAGAGGTGATGATCGGGGAATGACATTAATTTTGACCTAATTGAGGTGAAGATCCATGATCAAGGTCAATTCTAACTTAAAAATGTGATGATTGAGGAACGAGGTCAATTCTAACCTAACTGTGGTGAGGATCCAAGACCAAGGTCAATTTTGACCTAAAAGAGGTAACGACTGAAGACCGAAGTCAATTCTAACCTAACTGATGTGACGATCCAAAATCGAGGTCAATTTTGATCTAAAAGCGGCGACGATCGAGGGCCGAGGTCAATTCTGACCTAACTCAGGTGATGATCCAAGACAAAGGTCAACTCTATACGAAAAGAGGTGACGATCGAGGACCGAGGTCAATTATGACCAACCTAAGGTAACATTCCAAGACCGAGGTCAATTTTTACCTAAAAGAGGTGACTCTCGAGGAACGAGGTCAATTATAACCTAACTGAGGTGACACTCCAAGATCGAGGTCAATTCTGACCTAAAAAGGTGATGTTCGAGGATCGAGATCAATTCTTACCTAACTGTGGTGACGGTCCTAGACCAAGGTCAATTACGACCTAAAAAGTGAGACGATTGAGGATTGAGGTCAATTGTGACCTAACTGAGGTGACGATCTAAGACCAATATTAATTCTGCTCTAAAAGATAAGAGGATCGAGCACCGAGGTCAATTATGACCTACCTTAGGTAAAGATCCAAGACCGAAGTCAATTTTGACCTAACTGAGGTGATGATCTAAGACCAAGGTCAATTATGACCTAAAAGAAGTTTCGACTGATGATAGAGATCAATTCTGACCTAACTGAGGTTACGATTTAAGACCGAGGTCAATTCGGACCTAAAAGGGTTGAAAATCATGGACCGGGGTCAATTCGAACCTAACTGAGGTGACGATCTAAGACCAATGTCAATTCTGACCTAACTTAGGTGACGATCTAAGACCAAGGTCGTTTCTGACATAAAATAGGTGACGATCGAGGATTGAGATCAATTCTAACCTAACTGAGGTGAAGATCCAAGAACGAGGTTAATTTTGATGTAGAAGTGGTGGTGATCGAGGATCGAGGTCAATTCGGACCTAATTGGGATGACGATCTAAGACCGATGTTAATTCTGATAAAAAATAACTGACGACCGATAACTGAGGTCAATTATGACCTACCTAAGGTTTCGATCCAATACTGAGGTCAATTTTTACATAAAAGAGGTGATGACCGAGGACCGAGGTCAATTCTGACCTAAACGAGGTGACGATCTAAGATCGAGGTCAATTCTGACCTAAAAGAGCTGCGGTCGAGGATCGAGGTCAATTTTGACCTGACCGAGGTGACGATCCAAGGGATGGTCAATTTTGACATAAAAGAGGTGACGATCGAGAACCGACATCAATTCTGACCTAACTGAGGTGATGATCCAAGACCAAGGTCAATTCTTACCTAAAAGAGGGGACGGTCGAGGATCGAGGTCAATTTTGACCTGAGTAAGGTGACGATCCAAGGAGATGGTCAATTCTGACATAAAATAGGTGACGATCGAGAACCGACATTAATTCTGACCTAACTGAGGTGATGATCCAAGACCAAGGTCAATTCTGACCTAAAAGAGGCGACGACTGAGGAACGAGAAAAATTCTAACCTTACTGAGGTGATGACCCAAGACCGAGGTCAATTTTGACCTAAAAGAGGTGACGACTAAAGGCCGAGTTCAATTCTGACCTAACTCACATTAGGATCCAAGACGAAGGTCAGTCCTAACCTAAATGCGGTGACGACCGAGGATTGAGATCAATTATGACCTAACTTAGGTGACAATCTAAGATCGAGGTCAATTTTGAACTAAAAGGTGTGACGATTAAGGATTGAGGTCAATTCGGACCTAACTGGGGTGATGATCAAAGACCGAGGTCAATTTTGATAAAAAAGAATTAACGACCGAGGATCGAGGTCAATTATGACCTAGTTAAGGCATCGATCCAAGACCGAGGTCAATTTTTCCTAAAAGATGGGACAATTGAGGAACGAGGTCAATTCTAACCTAATTGAGGTGACAATCCAAGACTAGGGTCAATTCTGAGCTAAAAGAGGTGACAACTGAGGATCGAGATCAATTCTGAACAAACTGAGTCGACGATGCAAGACCAAGGTCAATTTTGACCTAAATGGGGTAACAATCGTGGACCGAAGTCATTTCTGACCTAACTGAGGTGACGATCCAAGACTGAGGTCAATTCTCACCTATAACACGTGAGGATCGAGGACAGAGTCAATTATGACCTACCTAAGGTGACAATCAAAGATTGAAGTCAATTTTGACCTAAAACAGGTGACGACCGAGGAGCGAGGTCAATTCTGACCTAACTGAGGTAAAGATCCAAGACCAAGGTCAATTATGACATAAAAGTGGTGACGATCGAAGATTGAAATCAATTCTAAACAAATTAAGGTGATAATCCAAGATCGAGGTCAATTCTGACCAAACTGTGGTGACGATTCAAGATCGAGGTCAATTATGACCTAACAGAGGTGATGAATTAGGACTGAGGTCAATTATGACCTACCTAAGTTGACGATCCAAGACTGAGGTCAACTTTTATCTTAAAGCGGTAACGATCGAGGAACGATATATTTTCTAACCTAACTAAGGTGATGATCTAAGATCGAGCTCAATTTTCACCTGAGAGAGGTGAGGACCGGGGACCGTGGTCAATTTTGACCAAACTGGGGTGACGATCCAAAAATGAGGTCCATTATGACCTACAAGAGGTGACGATCGAGGACTAAGGTCAATTCTTACCTAACTGAGGTGACGATCCAAGATCGAGGTCCATTCTATCCTAATAGAGGTAACGATCGAAGATGAGGTTAATCTAACTGAGGCGACGATCCAAGATTGAGGTTAATTTTGACCTTAAAAGGGTGACGACTGAGGACCGAGGTCAATTCTGACTTAATTGAGGTGACGATATATGACCGAGGTTAACTTTGACTTAAAAGGGGTGACGACAGAAGACCGAGGTCAATTATGACCTAACTGAGGTGACGATTAAAGACGGCGGTCAATTCTGACATAAAAGAGGTGACGATCGAGTATCGAGTTCAATTTTGACCTAACTGAGGTGACGATCCAAGACTAAGGTCAATTCGGACCTGAAAGAGTTGACGACCGAGGACTGAGGTCAATTCTGACCAAACTTTGGTGACCATCCAAGACCGAGGTCAATTCTGACCTAAAAGAGTTAATAAGAGAGAACCGGGGACAATTCTGACCGAACAGAGGTGACGATCGAGGAATGAGGTCAATTATGACCTAACTGAGGTGACTATCCAAGACCGAGCTCAATTTTTACCTAAAAGAGGTGACGACTGAGGACCGAGGTCAATTCTAACCTAACTAAGGTGACAATCCCTCATCGAGCTCAATTATTACCTAAAAGAGGTGATGACTGAAGATCGAGGTCAATTCTGACCTAAGAGAGGTGATAATCCAAGGCCTAGGTGAATTATGACCTAAAAGGGGTGATGATGGAGTACAGAGATCAATTCTGACCTAACTAAGGTGATGATCCAAGACCGAGCTTAATTCTAACCAAAAAGAGTTGACGATCGAGGATCGAGGTCAATTCTAACCTAACCTGGGGACGATCGAAGAACGGGGTCAGTTCCAACCTAAAAGAGGTGAGTATCGAGAACTGAGGTCAATTATGACCAACCTAAGGTGACGATTCGAGACCGGGGTCAATTTTGACCTAAAAGAGGTGACGACCAAGGAATGAGGTCAATTCGGACCTAGCTGAGGAGACTATCTTAGACTGAGGTCAATTCTAACCTAAAATTAGTGACGATCGAGGATCGAGTTCAATTCTGACCTAACTGAGGTGACGATCCAAGACCGAGGTTAATTGTAATAAAAAAGAGGTCACGATCAAGAACCGAGGTCAATTCTGACCTAACTGAGGTGACAATCCAATACCGACGTTAATTCTGACTAAAAAGAAGTGACGATCGAGGATCGAAGTCAATTATGACTTACCTAAGGTATCGATCCAAGACTGAGGTCAATTTTTACCTAAAAGAGGTGACCACCGAGGAACGAGGTCAATTTTAACCTAACTGAGGTGACGATCCAAGATCGATATCAATTTTGACCATAAAAAGTGACGATCGATGACCGAGGTCAATTCTGACCTGATCGAGCTGACGTTCCAAGTCTAAGGTCAATTCTAACCTAGAAGAGGTGACAATCGGGAACCGACGTCAATTCTAACCTAATTGAGGTGACGATCTAAGACCCAGGTCAATTCTAAGTTAAAAGTGGCGACTACCAAGGACCGAGGACAATTCTAACCTGACTGAGGTGACAACCCAAGATCGGGGTCAACTCTTACCTAAAAGAGGTGACGATGGAGAACCAAGGTCAATTATGACCTACCTAAGGTATCGATCCAAGACTGAGGTGAATTTTTACCTAAAAGAGGTCGCCACCGAGGAACGAGGTCAATTTTGAGCTAACTGGGGTGACGATCCTAGATCGAGGACAATTTTGACCTAAAAGAGGTGACGACTGAGGACCGAGGTCAATTCTAACCTAACTAAGGTGACAATCCATGACCGAGGTCAATTATGACCTAAACGAGGTGATGAATGATTACCGATGTCAATTCTGACCAAACAGAGGTATTGATCCAAGACCGAGGTCAATTCTGACCTAAAAGAGGTGATAACCAAGTACCGAGATCAATTCTGACCTAACTGAGGTGGCGATCCAAGACCAAGGTCAATTCTGACCTAAAAGAGTTAACGACCGAGGACTGAGGTCAATTTTGACCTAACTTTAGTGACGATCCAAGACCGAGGTCAATTCTAACCTAAAAGAGTTGACGAGCAAGGACCGAGGTCAATTCTGACCTAACTTAGGAGACGATCCGAGAATGATTTCAATTCCAACCTAAAAGAGCTGACGACCAAGGAATGAGGTCAATTATGACCTAACTGAGGTGACTATCCAAGACCGAGTTCAATTTTTACCTAAAAGGAGTGACGACTGAGGATCGAGGTAAATTTTAACCTAACTAAGGTTACAATCCATGATCGAGGTTAATTATGACCTAAACGTGGTGATGAATGATGACCGAGGTCAATTGTTACCTAATAGAGGTGGTGATCTAATATCGAGGTCGATTTTAACCTAAAAGAGGTGATGACCGAGTACCGAGATCAATTCTGACCTAACTGAGGTGAAGATCCAAGACCGAGGTCAATTATGAGCAAAAAGAGTTGACTACCGAGTATAGAGATCAATTGAGACCTAACTTGGGTGACGATTGAATAACGGGGTCAATTCCAACCTAAAAGTGGTGAGGATCGAGGACCGATGTCAATTATAACCTACCTAAGGTGACGATCCGCGACCGAGGTCAATTTTGACCTAAAAGAGGTGACGACCGAGGAATGAGGTCAATTCTGACCTAACTGAGGAGACTATCCAAGGCCGAGGTCAATTCTAAACTAAAATAGGTGATAATCGAGGAAAGAGGTCAATTCTGACCTAACTGAGGTGACGATCCAAGACCAAGGTCAATTGTAACAAAAAAGAGGTGACGATCAAGGACCGAGGTCAATTTTGACCTAGCGGAGGTGACAATCCAATATCGAGGTCAATTTTAACCAAAAAGAAGTGAAGATCGAGGGTCGAGGGTCGAGGTTAATTATGACCTACCTAAGGTATCGATCCAAGTCTGAGGTCAATTTTTACCAAAAAGAGGTGACCACCGAGGAACGAGGTCAATTTTGACATCAGTGACGTGACGATCTAAGATCGATGTCAATTATGACCTTAAAGAGGTGACGATCGATGACCGAGGTCAATTCTGACCCGATCGAGGTGACGATCCAAGGTTGATGTCAATTCTAACCAAGAAGAGGTGACGGTAGGGGATCGATGTTAATTTTGACCTAATTGAGGTGAAGATCCATGACCAAGGTCAATTCTAACCTAAAAGATATGACGATCTAGTAATGAGGTCAATTCTAACCTAACTGAGGTGAGGATCCAAGACCAAGGTCAATTTTGACCTAAAAGAGGTGACGACTGAAGTTCGAGGTCAATTCTGACCTAACTGATGTGATGATACAAAATGGACGTCAATTCTGATCTAAAAGCGGCGACGATCGAGGGCCAAGGTCAATTTTAACCTAACTGAGGTGATGATCCAAGACAAAGGTCAATTCTAAACTAAAAGAGGTGACGATCGAGGACCAAGGTCAATTATGACAAGCTTAAGGTGACATTCCAAGACCGAGGTCAATTTCTGCCTAAAACAGGTAACTCTCGAGGAACAAGGTCAATTATAACCTAACTGAGGTGACAATCTAAGACCAAGGTCAATTCTGACCTAAAAAGGTGATGTCCGAGGATCGAGATCAATTCTGACCTAACTGAGGTCACGATCCAAGACCAAGGTCAATTAAGACCTAAAAAGGGAGATGATCGAGGATCGAGGTCAATTATGACCTAACTGAGATGACGATCCAAGACCGATATTAATTCTGACCTAAAGATATGAGGATCGAGGATCGAGGTCAATTATGACCTACCTTAGGTAAAGATCCAAGACCAAAGTCAATTTTGACCTAACTGAGGTGAAGATCTAAGACCAAGGTCAATTCTGACCTAAAAGAGGTAAGACTGAGGATCGAGATCAATTCTGACCTAACTGAGGTGACTATCTAAGACCAAAGTCAATTAAGGCCTAAAAGGTCTGACAATCATGGACCGAGGTCAATTCGGACCTAAATAAGGTGACAATCCAAGACCAATGTCAATTCTGACCTAACTTGGGTGACGATCCAAGACCAAGGTCAATTATGACCTAAAAAAGGTGACGATCGAGGATTGAGACCAATTCTAACCTAACTGAGGTGATGATCCAGGAACGAGGTTAATTTTTACATAGAAGGGGTGGCGATCGAGGATCGAGGTTAATTCGAACCTAACTGGGATGAAGATCTAAGACCGAGGTCAATTTTGATCAAAAAGAACTCACGACCGAGGACTAAGGTCAATTATGACCTACCTAAGGTATCGATCCAATACTGATGTCAATTTTTACATAAAAGAGGTGATGACCGAGGACCGAGGTCAATTCTGACCTAAATGAGGTGACGAACCAAGATCGAGGTTAATTCTAACCTAAAAGAGTTGACGGTCGAGGACTGAGGTCAATTTTGACCTGATTGAGGTGATGATCTAATGTCGTGGTCAATTCTAACATAAAAGAGGTGACGATCGAGGACCATAGTCAATTCTGACCTAACTGAGGTGACGATCCAAGTCCAAGGTCAATTCTGACCTAAAAGAGGTGACGATCGAGGAACGAGGACAATTCTAACCTTACTGAGGTGACAACCCAAGACCGAGGTCAATTCTAACCTAAAAGAGGTGACGACTAAAGGCCGAGTTCAATTCTGACCTAACTGACATGAGGATCCAAAACGAAGGTCTATCCTAACCTAAATGCCGTGACGATCGAGGATCGAGATCAATTATGACCTAACTGAGGTGACAATCCAAGATCGAAGTCAATTTTGACCTAAAAGGGGTGACGATTAAGGATCGAGGTCAATTAAGACCTAACTGGGGTGCCGATCAAAGACCGAGGTCAATTCTGGTAAAAAAGAATTAACAAACGATGATCGAGGTCAATTATGACCTACTTAAGGCATCGATCTAAGATCGAGGTCAATTTTTACCTAAAAGAGGTGACAACTGAGGAACGAGGTCAATTCTAACCTAACTGAGGTGACGATCCAAGACTGAGGTCAATTCTGAGCTAAAAGAGGTGACAGCTGAGGATCGAGATCAATTCAGAACAAACTAAGATGACAATCCAAGACAAGGTCAATTTTTACCTAAATGGGGTAATAATCAAGGACCGAAGTCATATCTGTCCTAACTAAGGTGAAGATCTAAGACTAATGTCAATTATGACCTATAATGGGTGAGGATCGAGGACCGAGTCAATTATGACCTACCTAAGGTGATGGTCCAAGAACGAAGTCAATTTTGACCTAAAACAGGTGACGATCGAGGAATGAGGTAAATTCTGACCTAACTGAGGTGACGATCCAAGACCAAGGTCAATTCTGACATAAAAGTGGTGACGATCAACGATCATGATCAATTCTGAACTAATTGAGGTGATGATCCAAGATCGAGGTCAACTCTGACCAAACTGTGGTGACGATTCAAGATCAAGGTCAATTATGACCTAAAAGAGGTGACGACTTAGGACTGAGGTCTATTATGACCCACATAAGTTGACGACCCAATATTGAGGTCAACTTTTATCTTCAAGCAGTTACGACCGAGGAACGAGATATTTTCTAACCTAACTGAGGTGACGATCCAAGATCGAGATCAATTTTCACCTGAAAGAGGTGATGACTGGGGACCGAGGTCAATTTTGATCAAACTGGGGTGATGATCCAAAAATGAGGTCAATTATAACCTATAAGAGGTGACGGTCGAGGACTGAGGTAAATTCTTACTGAATTGAGGTGACGATCCAAGATCGAGGTTAATTTTTACCTTAAAAAAGTGACGACTGAGGATCGAGGTCAATTATGACCTAACTGAGGTGACGATCAAAGATGGAGGTAAATTCTGACGTAAAAGAGGTTATGATCGAATACCGAGATCAATTCTGACCTAACTGAGGTGACGATCCAAGACCGAGGTCAATTCTGACGTAAAAGAGGTGACGACCAAGTACATTCTGACCTAAAAGAGTTGACGACCGAGGAATGAGGTCAATTCGGACCTAACTTTGGTGACGATCCAAGACCGAGGTCAATTCAGACCTAAAATAGTTAATGAGCGAGGATTGAGGTCAATTCTCACCTAATTGAGGAGACGATCCAAGAATGAGGTTAATTCCGACCTAAAAGAGGTGACAACCGAGGAATGAGGTCAATTATGACCTAACTGAGGTGACTATATAATGGTGAGCTCAATTTTTACATAAAAGAGGTGGCAATTGAGGATCGAGGTCAATTCTAACCTAACTAAGGTGACAATTCATGATCGAGGTCAATTATGACCTAAAAGAGGTGATGACTGAAGACTGAGGTCAATTCTGACCTAAAAGAGGTGATAATCTAAGGTCGAGGTCAATTTTGACCTAAAAGAGGTGATGAGTGAGTACCGAGATCAATTGTGACCTAACTGAGGTGATGATCTAAAACTGAGGTTAATTCTTACCAAAAATAGTTGACGATCGAGGATCGAGGTCAATTCTGACCTAACCTGGGGACTATCAAGGAACGGGGTCAATTCCAACCTAAAAGAGGTGAGGATCGAGGACTGAGGTTAATTATGACCTACCTAAGGTCACGATCAGAGACCAAGGTCAATTTTTACATAAAAGAGGTGACGAACGAGGAATGAGGTCAATTCAGACCTAACAAAGGAGACTATCCAAGACCGAGGTCAATTCTAACATAAAATAGGTAACGATCGAGGATCGAGGTCAATTCTTACCTAATTGGGGTGACGATCCATGATCGAGGTCAATTGTAAGAAAAAAGAGGTCTCGATCAAGGATTGAGGTTAATTCTGACCTAACAGAGGTGACAATCCAATACCGACGTCAATTCTGACCAAAAAGAAGTGATGACCAAGGACCGAGGTCAATTATAACTTACCTAAGGTATCTATCCAACACTGAGGTCAATTTTTACCTAAAAGAGGTGACCACCGAGGAACGAGGTCAATTTTGACCTAACTGAGGTGACGATCCAAGATCGATGTCAATTTTGACCTTAAAAAGTGATAATCGATGACGGAGGTCAATTCTGATCGGATCGAGGTGACGATCCCAGGCCGAGGTCAATTCTAACCTAGAAGAGGTGATGATCGGGAACCGACGTCAATTCTGACCTAATTGAGGTGACGATCCAAGACCCAGGTCAATTCTAACTTAAAAGAGGCGACGACTAAGGAACGAGGACAATTGTAACCTAACTGAGGTGACGACCCAAGATCGGGGTCAAATCATACCTAAAAGAGGTGACGATCGAGGACCGAGGTCAATTATGACCTACCTAAGGTATTAATCCAAGACTGAGGTGAATTTTTACCTAAAAGAGGTGACCACCGAGGAACGACGTCAATTTTGACCTAACTGGGGTGACGATCCAAGATCAAGGTAAATTTTGACCTAAAAGAGGTGACGGCTGAGGAATGAGGTCAATTCTAACCTAACTAAGGTGACAATCAATGACCGAGGTCAATTATGACCTAAACGAGGTGATGAATGAAGACCGATGTCAATTCTGACCTAATAGAGGTGATGATCTAAGACCTAGTTCACTTCTGACCTAAAAGAGGTGATGATCGAGTACCGAGATCAATTCTGACCTAACTGTGGTGGTGATTCAAGACCAAGGTCAATTATGACCTAAAAGAGTTGACGAAAGAGGACTGAGGTCAATTCTGACCTAACTTTGGTGACAATCCAAGGTCGAGGTCAATTCTGACCTAAAAGAGTTGACGAGCAAGGACCGAGGTCAATTATGACATAACTGAGGAGACGATCCAAGAATGAGGTCAATTCTAACCTAAAAGAGGTGACGACCGAGGAATGAGGTCAATTATGACCTAACTGAGGTGACTATCCAAGACCGAGGTCAAATTTGACCTAAAAGAGGTGACAACTGAGGACCGAGGTCAAATCTATCCTAACTAAAGTGACAATCCATGACCGAGGTCAATTATGACCTAAACGAGGTGATGAATAAGACCGAGGTCAATTCTGACCAAACAGAGGTTATGATCCAAGACCGAGGTCGATTCTGACCTAAAAGAGGTGATGACTGAGTACCGAGATCAATTCTGACCTAACTGAGGTGACGATCCAAGACCGAGGTCAATTCTGACCAAAAAGAGTTGACGACCAAGGATAAAGATCAATAGCGACCTAACTTGTGTGGCAATCGAAGAACGGGGTCAATTCCAACCTAAAAGAGGTGAGGATCAAGGACCGGGGTCAATTATGACCTGCCTAAGGTAATGATCCGCGAATGAGGTCAATTTTGACCTAAAAGAGGTGACGGTCGAGGAATGAGGACAATTCTGACCTAACTGATGAGACTATCCAAGACTGAGGTCAATTATAACCTAAAATAGGTGATGATCAAGGATCGAGGTCAATTCTAACCAAACTGAGGTTACGATCCAACACCGAGGTTAATTGTAACAAAAAAGAGGTGACGATCAAGGACCGAGGTCAATTCTGACCTAACTAAGGTGACAATCCAATACCGAGGTCAATTCTAACCAAAAACAAGTGAAGATCAAGGGCCGAGGTTAATTATGACCTACCTAAGGCATCGATCCAAGTCTGAGGTCAATTTTTACCTAAAAGAGGTGACCACCGAGGAACGGGGTCAATTTTGACCTAACTGAGGTGACGATCTAAGATCAATGTCAATTCTGACCTTAAAGAGGCGACGATCGATGATTGAGGTCAATTCTGACCTAATCGAGGTGACGATCCAAGGTTGAGGTCAATTCTAACCAAGAAGAGGTGATGATTGGGGACCCACGTTAATTTTGACCTAATTGAGGTCAAGATCCATGACCAAGGTCAATTTTAACCTAAACGATGTGAAGATCTAGGAAAGAGGTCAATTCTATCCTAACTGAGGTGAGGATCCAAGACCAAGGTAAATTGTGACCTAAAAGAGGTGACGACTGAAGACCGAGGTCAATTCTTACCTAACTGATGTGACGATCCAAAACCGAGGTCAATTTTGATCTAAAAGCGGCGACGACCAAGGGTCGAGGTCAATTCTGACCTAACTGAGGTGATGATACAAGACAAATGTCAATTCTAAACTATAAGAGGTGACAATCGAGGACCAAGGTCAATTATGACCAACCTAAGGTGACGTTCCAAAACTGAGGTCAATTTTTGCCTAAAAGAGGTAACTCCCGAGGAACGAGGTCAATTATAACCTAACTGAGGTGATAATCCAAGACCGAGGTCAATTCTTACCTAAAGAGGTGATGTTTGAGAATCGAGATCAATTCTGACCTAACTGAGGTGACTATCCAAGACCAAGGTTAATTACGACCGAAAAAGGGAGACGATCGAGGATTGAGGTCAATTATGACCTAACTGAGGTGATGATCCAAGACCGATATTAATTCTGACCTAAAAGATATAAGGATCGAGGACCGAGGTCAATTATGACCTAACTTAGGTAAAGATCCAAGACCGAAGTCAATTTTGACCTAACTGAGGTGACGATCTAAGAACAGGGTCAATTATGACCTAAAAGAGGTGACGACTGAGGATCGAGATCAATTCTGACCTAACTAAGGCGATGATCCAAGATCGAGGTCAATTTGGACCTAAAAGGGCTGAAAATCATGAATCGGGATCAATTCAGACCTAACTGAGGTGACGATCCAAGACCAATCTCAATTCCGACCTAACTTGGGTGACGATCCAAGACCAAGGTCAATTCTGACATAAAATAGGTGATGATCGAGGATTGAGATCAATTCTAACCGAAACTGAGGTGATGATCAAAGAACGAGGTTAATTTTTATGTAGAAGGGGTAGCGATCGACGATCAAGGTTAATTCGAACCTAACTAGGTTGATGATCCAAGACCGAGGTCAATTCTGATAAATAAATAGAACTGAAGACCAAGAACTGAGGTCAATTATGACCTACTTAAGGTATCGATCCAATACTGAGGTTAATTTTTACATAAAAGAGGTCATGACCGAGGACCGAGGTCAATTCTGACCTAAATAAGGTGACGATCCAATATCGGGGTCAATTCTAACCTAAAAGAGGTGACGAACGAGGACTAAGGTCAATTTTGACCTGACTGAGGTGACGTGACAATCAAAGGTCGTGGTCAATTCTGACATAAAAGAGGTTACGATCGAGGATCGACATCAATTCTGACCTAACTGAGGTGACGATCCAAGACCAAGGTCAATTCTGACCTAAAAGAGGTGACGACTGAGGAACGAGGAGAATTCTAACCTTAATGAGGTAAAGGCCCAAGACCGAGGTCAATTCTGAACTAAAAGAGTTGACAACTAAAGGTCGAGTTCAATTCTGACCTAACTTACATGAGGATCAAAGATGAAGGTCAATCCTAACCTAAATGCGGTGACACCCTAGATGAAGGTCAATCCTAACCGAGGATCGAGATTAATTATGACCTAACTGAGGTGACAATCTAAGATTTAAGTCAATTTTGACATAAAAGGGGTGACGATTAAGGACCGAGGTTAATTAGGACCTAACTAAGGTGATGATCTAAGACCAAGGTCAATTCTGATAAAAAAGAATTAACGACCGAGGATCGAGGTCAATTATGACCTACATAAGATATCGATCCAAGATTGAGGTCAATTTTTACCTAAAAGAGGTGAAAACTGAGGAACGAGGTCAATTCTAACCAAATTGAGGTGACGATCCAAGACCGAGGTCAATTCTGAGCTAAAAGAGGTGACAACTAAGAATCGAGATCAATTCTGAACAAACTGAGTTGATGGTCCAAGACTAAGGTCAATTTTGACCTAAAAGGGGTAACAATCGAGGACCGAAGTCATATCTGACCTAACTGAGGGGAAGATATAAGACTGAGGTCAATTCTGACCTATAACAGGTGAGGATCGAGGACTAAGTCAATTATGACCTACCAAAGGTAACGATCCGAGACCGAAGTCAATTTTGACACAAAACAGGTGACGACCAAGGAACGAGGTCAATTCTGACCTAACTGAGGTGACGATCCATGGCTAAGGTTAATTCTGACATAAAAGTAGTGACGATCGATGATCGAGATCAATTGTGAACTAATTGAGGTGATGATCCAAGATTGAGGTCAATTCTGACCAAACTGTTGTGATGATTCAAGATCGAGGTCAATTATGACCTAAAAGAGTTGACGACTTAGGAGTGATATCTATTATGACCCACCTAAGTTTACGATCCAAGACAAAGGTAAACTTTTATCTTAAAGCGGTTACGATCAAGGAACGAGATATTTTCTGACCTAACTGAGCCGACGATCCGAAACCGAGGTCAATTTTCATCTGAAAGAGGTGAAGACCGAGAACCGAGGTCAATTTTGACCAAACTGGGGTGATAATCCAAAAATGAGGTCAATTATAACCTACAAGAGGTGATAATTGAGGACTCAGGTCAATTCTTACCTAACTGAGGTGACGATCCAAGATCGAGGTCCATTCTATCCTAATAGAGGTGACGATCGAAGATGAGGTTAACCTAAATCCAAGATCAAGGTTAATTTTGACCATAAAAAGGTGACGACTGAAGACCAAGGTCAATTATGACCTAACTGAGGTGACGATATACGACCGAAGTCAACTCTGACCTAAAAGAGGTGATGACAGAAGACCGAGGTCAATTATGACCTAACTGAGGTGACAATCAAAGACGAAGGTCAATTCTTACATAAAAGAGGTGACGACCGAGTACCGAGATTAATTCTAGCCTAACTGAGGTGAAGATCCAAGACCGAGGTCAATTCTGACCTAAAGGAGTTGATGACCGAGGACTGATGTCAATTCTGACTTAATTTTGGTGACGATCCAAGACCGAGGTCAATTCTGACCTAAAATAGTTGACGAGCGAGGACCGAGGTCAATTCTGACCTAACTGAGGAGACGATCCAAGAATGAGGTCAATTTTGACCTAAAAGAGGTGACCACCGAGGGATGAGGTCAATTATGACCTAACTGAGGTGACTATCCAAGACCGAGCCCAATTTTACCTAAAAGATGTGAAATTTGAGGACCAAGGTCAATTCTAACATAACTAAGGTGACAACCCATGATCGAGGTCAATTATGACCTAAAAGAGGTGATGACTGAAGACCAAGGTCAATTCTGACCTAAGAGAAGTGATAATCCAAGGCCGAGGTCAATTGTAACCTAAAAGAGGTGATGACCGAGTACCGAGATCAATTCTGACCTAACTAAGGTGATGATCCAAGACCAAGGTTAATTCTGACCAAAAAGAGTTGATGATCGAGGACCAACGTCAATTCTGACCTAACCCGGGGACGATCAAAGAACGGGGTTAATTCCAACCTAAAAGAGGTGAGGATCGAGGACTGAGGTCAATTATGACCTACCTAAGGTGACGATCCGAGACCGAGGTCAATTTTGATCTAAAAGAGGTGAAGACCGAAGAATGAGGTCAATTCGGACCTAACTGAGGAGACAATCCAAGACCAAGGCCAATTCTAACCTAAAATAGGTGATGATCGAGGATCGAGGTCAATTCTGTCCTAACTGAGGTGACGATCCAAGATCGAGGTCAATTGTAACAAAAAAGAGGTCATGATCAAGGACCGAGGTCAATTCTGACCTAACTGAGGTGACAAGCCAATACCGACATCAATTGTGACCAAAAAGAAGTGACGATTGAGAACCGAGGTCAATTATGACGTTCCTAAGGTATCAATCCAAGACGGAGGTCAATTTTTTACCTAAAAGAGGTGACCATCGAGGAACGAGGTCAATTTTGACCTAACTGAGGTGACGATCCAAGATCGATGTCAATTTTTACCTTAAAATGTGACGATTGATGACCGAGTTCAATGCTAACATAGGCCGAAGTCAATTTTAACATAGAAGAGGTGACGATCAGGAACCGACATCAATTCTGACGTAATTGAGGTGACAATCCAAGACCCAGGTCAATTCTAACTTAAAAGAGGTGACGACCAAGGAACGAGGACAATTCTAACTAACTGAGGTGACGACCCAAGATTGGGGTTAACTCTTACCTAAAAGAGGTGACGATCGAGGACCGAGGTCAATTATGACTTACCTAAGGTATCGATCTAAGACTGAGGTCAATTTTTACCTAAAAGAGGTGACCACCAAGGAACGATGTCAATTTTGACCTAACTGGGGTGACGATTCAAGATTGAGGTCAATTTTGACCTAAAAGAGGTGACGACAGAGGACCGAGGTCAATTCTAACCGAAATAAGGTGACGATCCAAGACCGAGGTCAATTCTAACCTAACTGAGGTGACGATCTAAGATCGATGTTAATTCTTACCTTAAACAGGTGACGATCGATGGCCGAGGTTAATTCTGACCTGATCGAGGTGACGATCCATGGTTGAGGTAAATTATAACTAAGAAGAGGTGACGATTGGGGACTAACGTTAATTTTGAGCTAATTGAGGTGAAGATCCATGACCAAGGTCAATTCTAACCTAAACGATGTGACGATCGAGGAATGAGGTCAATTCTATGCTAACTGAGGTGAGGATCCAAGACCAAGGTCAATTTTGATCTAAAAGCTGCGACGACCGAGGACCGAGGTCAATTCTGACCTAACTGAGGTGATGATCCAAGACAAAGGTCAATTCTAAACTAAAAGAGGTGACGATCGAGGACAAAGGTCAATTATGACCAACCTTAGGTGACATTCCAAAACTGAGGTCAATGTTTGCCTAAAAGAGGTAACTCCCGAGGAACGAGGTCAATTATAACCTAACTGGGGTGACAATCCAAGACCGAGGTCAATTCTTACTTAAAAAGGTGATGTCCGAGAATCGAGGTCAATTCTGATCTAACTGAGGTGACTATACAAGACCAAGGTTAATTAAGACCTAAAAAGGGAGACGATCGAGGATTGAGGTCAATTATGACCAAACTGAGGTGATGATCAAAGAACGATATTAATTTTGACCTAAAGGATATGAGGATCGAGGACCGAGGTCAATTATGACCTACCATAGGTTAAGATCCAAGACCGAAGTCAATTTTGAACAAACTAAGGTGACGATCTAAGAACAAGGTGATGACCTAAAAGAGGTGGCGATCGAGGAATGAGGTCAATTCCGACCTAAAAGAGGTGATCACCGAGTAATGAGGTCCATTATGACCTAACTGAGGTGACTATCCAAGACCGAGGTCAATTTTGACCTAAAAGATGTGACGACGTAGGATCGAGGTCAATTCTATCCTAACTGAGGTGAAAATCCATGATCGAGGTCAATTATGACCTAAATGAGGTGATGAATGAAGACCGAGGTCAATTCTGACCTAAGAGACGTTATGATCCCAGACCGCGATCGATTCTGACCTAAAAGATGTGATGACTGAGTACCGAGATCAATTCTGACCTAACTGAGGTGACGATCCAAGACCGAGGTCAATTCTGACCAAAAAGAGTTGACGACCGAGGATAAAGATTAATTGCGACCTAACTTATGTGACAATCGAAGAACGGGGTGAATTCCAAACTAAAAGAGGTGAGGATCGAGGATCAGAGTCAATTATGACCTACCTAAGGTGATGATCCGCGACCGAGGTCAATTTTGATCTAAAAGAGGTGACGATCGAGGAATGAGGATAATTCTGACCTACCTGAGGAGACTTTCCATAACCGAGGTCAATTCTAACCTAAAATAGGTGATGATCAAGGATTGAGGTCAATTCTAACCTAACTGAGGTGATGATCTAAGACCGAGGTCAATTGTAACAAAAAAGTGGTGACGATCAAGGATCGAGGTCAATTCTGACCTAATAGAGGTGACAATCCAATATCGAGGTCAATTCTAACCAAAAAGAAGGGAATATTGAGGCCCGAGGTTAATTATGACCTACCTAAGGTATCGATCCAAGTCTGAGGTCAATTTTTACCTAAAAGAGGTGACCACCAAGGAACAAGGTCAATTTTGACCTAAATGAGGTGACGATCTAAGATGAATGTTAATTCTGACCTTAAACAGGTAATGATCGATGGCCGAGGTCAATTCTGACCTAATCGAGGTGATGATCCATAGTTGAGGTAAATTCTAACCAAGAAAAGGTGACGATTGAGGGTCGACATTAATTTTGACCTAATTAAGGTGAAGATCCATGACCAAGGTCAATTTTAACCTAAACGATGTGACGATCGAGGAACGAGGTCAATTTTATCCTAACTGAGGTGAGGATCTAAGACCAAGGTCAATTTTGACCTAAAAGAGGTGACGACTGAAGACCGAGGTCAATTCTGACCTAACTGATGTGACGATCCAGAAATGAGGTCAACTCTGATCTAAAAGCGACGACGACCGAGGGCCGAGGTAAATTCTGACCTAACTGAGGTGATGATCCAAGACAAAGGTCAATTCAAAACTAAAAGAGGTGACGATCGAGGACTAAGGTCAATTATGACCAACCTAAGGTGAGATTCCAAAACTAAGGTCAATTTTTTGCCTAAAAGAGGTAACTCCCGAGGAACAAGGCCAATTATAAACTAACTGAGGTGACAATCCAAGACCGAGGTCAATTCTTACCTAAAAAGGTGATGTCCGAGAATCGAGATCAATTTTGACCTAACTGAGGTGACTATCTAAGACAAAGGTTAATTACGACCTAAAAAGGGAGACGATCGAGGATTGAGGTCAATTATGACCAAACTGAGCTGATGATCTAAGACCGATATTAATTCTGACTTGAAAGATATGAGGATCGAGGACTGAGGTCAATTATGACCTACCTTAGGTAAAGATCCAAGACCGAAGTCAATTTTGACCTAATTGAGGTATCGATCTAAGACCAAGGTGGTGACCTAAAAGAGGTGATGACCAAGGAATGAGGTCAATTCCGACCTAAAAGAGGTGACGACCGAGGATTGAGGTCAATTATGACCTAACTGAGGTGACTACCCAAGACCGAGGTTAATTTTGACCTAAAAGAGGTGACGACTGAGGACCGAGATCAATTATATCCTAACTAAGGTGACAATCCATGACCGAGGTCAATTATGACCTAAACGAGTTGATGAATGAAGACCGAGGTCAATTCTGACCTAAGAGAGGTTATGATCCAAGACCGAGGTTGATTCTAACCTAAAAGAGGTGATGACTGAGTACCGTGATCAATTCTGACCTAACTGAGGTGATGATCCAAGACCAAGGTCAATTCTGACCAAAAAGAGTTTACGATCAAGGATAAAGATCAATTACGACCTAACTTTCTTGACAATCGAAGAACGGGGTCAATTCCAATCTAAAAGAGGTGAGGATCGAGGATCGGGGTCAATTATGACCTACCTAAGGTGACGATCCACGACCGAGGTCAATTTCGACCTAAAAGAGGTGACGATCGAGGAATGAGGACAATTCTGACCTAACTGAGGAGACTATCTAAGACTGACATCAGTTCTAACCTAAAATAGGTGATGATCGAGGATCGAGGTCAATTCTGACCAAACTGAGGTGATGATCCAAGACCGAAGTCAATTGTAACAAAAAAGAGGTGACGATCAAGGACCGAGGTCAATTCTGACCTAACTAAGGTGACAATCCAATAACAAGGTCAATTCTAACCAAAAAGAAGTGAACATCGAGGGCCTAGGTTAATTGTGATCTACCTAAGGCATCGATCCAAGTGTGAGGTCAATGTTTACCTAAAAGAGGTGACCACCAAGGAACGAGGTCAATTTTGACCTAATTGAGTTCACGATCTAAGATCGATGTCAATTCTGACCTTAAAAAGGTGACGATCGATGACCGAGGTCAATTCTGACCTGATCGAGGTGACGATCCAAGGTTGAGGTCAATTCTAACCAAGAAGAGGTGCCGATCGGGGACTGACATTAATTTTGACCTAATTGAGGTGAAGATCCATGACTAAGGTTAATTCTAACCTAAAAGATGTGACGATCGAGGAACGAGGTCAATTCTAACCTAACTGAGGTGAGGATCCTAGACCAAGGTCAATTTTGACCTAAAAGAGGTGACGACTGAAGACCGAGGTCAATTCTGACCTAACTGATGTGATGATCCAAAACTGAGGTCAATTCTGATCTAAAAGCTATGACGACCGAGGTCAATTCTGACCTAACTGAGGTGATGATCCAAGACAAAGATCAATTCAAAACTAAAAGGGGTGATGATCGAGGACCGAGGTCCATTATGACAAACCTCAGGTGACATTCCAAGATCGAGGTTAATTTTTGCCTAAAAGAGGTGACTCCCGAGGAACAAGGTCAATTATAACCTAACTGGGGTGAAAATCCAAGACCGAGGTCAATTCTGACCTAAAATGGTGATGTCCAAGGATCGAGATCAATTCGGACCTAATTGAGGTGACGATCCAAGACCAAGGTCAATTACGACCTAAAAAGGGAGACAATCGAGGACCGAGGTCAATTATGACCTGACTAAGGTGATGATCCAAGATCGATATTAATTCTAACCTAAAAGATATAAGGATCGAGGATCGAGGACCGAGGACCGAGGTCAATTATGACCTACCATAGTTAAAGATCCAAGACCGAAGTCAATTTTGACCTAAAAGAGGTGACAACCGAGGAACGTGGTCAATTTTGACCTAACTGAGTGGACGATCTAAGAACAAGGTCAATTCTGACCTAAAAGCGGTGACGACTGAGGATCGAAATCAATTCTGACTTGACTGAGGTGACGATCCAAGACCGAGGTCAATTCGGACCTAAAAGGGCTGACGATCATGGACCGAGGTCAATTCGGACCTAACTGAGGTGACGATCCAAGACCAATGTCAATTCCCACCTAACTTGGGTGACGATCCAAAACCAAGGTCAATTATGACCTAAAATAGGTGACGATCGAGGATTGAAATCAATTCTAACCTAATTGAGGTGACGATCTAATACCAAGGTCAATTTTTACATAGAAGGGGTGGCGATCGAGGATTGAGGTCAATTCGTACCTAACTGGGCTGACGATCCAAGACCGAGGTCAATTTTGATCAAAAGGAACTGACGATCGAGGATTGAGGTCAATTATGACCTACCTAAGGTATCGATCCAATACTAAAGTCAAATTTTACATAAAAAAAGTGATGACCGAGGACTGAGGTCAATTCTGACCTAAATGAGGTGACGATCCAAGATCGAAGTCAATTCTGACCTAAAAGAGGTGACGGTTGCGGACTGAGGTCAATTTTAACCTGACTGAGGTGACGATCCAAAACCAAGGTCAATTATTACCTAAAAGAGGCGACGATCGAGGTACGAAGACAATTCTAACCTTACTGAGGTGACGACTTAAGACTAAGGTCAATTTTGACCTAAAAGAGGTGACAACTAAAGGCTGAGTTCAATTCTGACCTAACTGATGTAAGGATCCAAGACGAAGGTCAATCCTAACCTAAATGCAGTGACGACCAAGGATCAAGATCAATTATGGCCTAATCATGCGACCACAAATGTGTTCTAGTGTGCATGATATCTAGGCTCAAGTGCAAGACTGTCGCTCAAGTAATAAACCCAGTAAGTCGAGATCGTATCCACAGGGAGAAAAGGACAATAAGTAAGAATAGCTAAATTAACCCTCAAGTGATCCAAGAAGAAATGAAAAGATATTTGTTGGTGATCTTTGAAACTATTATAAACTAACAGCAATAATTGACGCTATGAATAAACTAAGTGCTCAAGAACACAAATTAAAGAGAGTGAATATAAAGATGGAAAAAATATAGGTTAGGAAACAATCCCCCAAACCCTAGTAATTTATCACATAGAATGCTAGAATTATAAATTATAAATTGGAATGAATCCAATCTTTATAGATCCAAAGCATTACATATATGAGGGTACTAGCCCGCATCATATGAAATCAAAGGTAAATATAAAGAGGTGTAGGACAATTATGCTCGCATCGTATTCTTAAACATCCGAGGTACCTAGGGTAAGAGAGATTAAAAGATCTACCATGGTTGTAGAATTATCTTAAACGATTCGTCCAATTATTTAATTTAAATTCTATTTCCTATATTGATAAATTATATCGGGATGGGTTCATGCATCCCAACCCTTAAAAATTAGCTAAACATGATGAAAGCAAAATAAAAATCCCGAATTAAAGTGCAGAAATTCATAATTAGATCAAAAAATTTGAGAACAAGACTTGGGAATGGAAAACGAGAAAGCAATAATTAATAACACTAACTACGAAAGCTATAAAAATAGAGAATTTAAAATTACTTGGAGAATGAATAAATCTAAAACTAAAACTTGAATATTTAATTGAACTTCAATCTTGAATAGTAGCAAAATTTCCAAACTAGAGTTCTTGGTTACAAGAACCCTTTAAAACTGAAAATAAGGCTAAACTAACTCTAAAACTTGTCTAAGAACAACTCCCCTTGGAATGACATAGGGCTTGGCCTTTTATACACATAAAAAATGACTTTTCCCATGCCTCTCCACGTTTTACAACTAATAAAAACGAATTAAATAAGAAATTTCAAGAGTTGTCTCTTTAGCTTCCAGAATTAATTTCAACTTTTGACTTTCTGTCTCAAACTTTAAATGGGCATAACTTCTTCACCGTAGCTCGGATTGGGGTGCCGTTTTCTCTAATTTTCTTGTAATTTAGATCTCTTCAACTTTCTAGTTTACCCCAACTCCTTGCTAAGGCTGGAAAATTATGAAAATGCCCTTCAACTCTCCATTTCTTGGGTTCTTTCAATGTTTTGAGTTCTCCTTCGTACTAACTTGAATGAAATACCTATAAAGCATATGAGAAATACACAAAACACAAAATACTTGCCAAAAGAGGTTAGTAGCATAAATACGAGACAAATCCAAGCTATTTACACTTCATGGGATCATAAAAATACTGAAATTAAGGGAATAAATGTGAAGAATATGTGCCTAATCACCAAACTAAGGTGGCAATCCACGATCGAGGTCAATTTTGACCTAAAACGGGTGAAGATTAAGGATCGTGGTCAATTCAGACCTAACTGGGGTGACGATCTAAGACCGAGGTCAATTCTGATAAAAAAAAATTGTCGACCGAGGATCGAGGTAAATTATGACCTACTTAAGGCATTGATCTAAGACTGAGGTTAATTTTTACCTAAAAGAGGTGAAAACTGAGGAACGAGGTCAATCATAACCTAATTGAGGTGACGATCCAAGGCCGAGGTCAATTTTAGGCTAAAAGAGGTGACAACTGAGGATCGAGATCAATTCTGAACAAACAAAGTTGACGATCCAAGACCAAGGTCAATTTTAACCTAAAAGGGGTAACAATCGAGGACCGAAGTCATTTCTGACCTAACTAAGGTGACGATCTAAGACTGAGTTCAATTATGACCTATAATAGGCGAGGATCGAAGACTCGGTCAATTATGACCTACCTAAGGTGACGATCCAAGGCCAAAGTCAATTTTGACCTAAAATAGGTGACGATCGAGGAACGAGGTCAATTCTGACCTAACTAAAGTGACAATCCAAGACCAGGGTCAATTCTGACATAAAAGTGGTGACGATCGATGATCGAGATCAAATATAAACTAATTGAGGTGATGATCCAAGATCGAGGTCAATTCGGACAAAATTGTGGTGACGATTCAAGATCGAGGTCAATTATGACCTAAAAGAGGTGACGACTTAGGACTAAGGTCTATTATGACCTACCTAAGGTGAATATCCAATACTGAGGTCAACTTTTATCTTAAAGCGATTACGACAGAGGAACGAGATCAATTCTGACCTAACTGAGGTGACGATTCAAGATCGAGGTCAATTTTAACCTAAAAGAGGTGACGACTGGGGACCAAGGTCAATTTTGACCAAGCTGGGGTGACGATCTAAAAATGAGGTCAATTATGACCTACAAGAGGTGACGATCGAGGATTGAAGTCAATTCTGACCTAACTGAGGTGACGATCCAAGATCGAGGCCCATTTTATCCTAATAGAGGTGACGATCGAAGATGAGGTTAACCTAACTGAGGTGACGATCCAAGATCGAGGTTAATTTTGTCCTAAAAAAGGTGATGACTGAAGATTGAGGTCAATTCTGACTTAACTGAGGTGACGATATATAACCGAGGCCAATTCTGACCTAAAAGAGGTGACGACAAAAGATCGATGTCATTTATGACCTAACTGAGGTGACGATCAAAGACGAAGGTCAATTCTGACCTAAAAGAGTTGACGACTGAGTACTGAGGTCAATTATGACCTAATTTTGGTGACGATCCAAGATCGAGGTCAATTCTGACCTAACTGAGGAGACGATCCAAGAATGAGGTCAATTTCGACCTAAAAGAGGTGATGACTGACGAATGAGGTCAATTATGACCTAACTGAGGTGACTATCCAAGGCCGAGCTCAATTTTTACCAAATAGAGGTGACAACTGAGAACCGCTGTCAATTCTAACCTAACTAAGGTGACAATCCATGACCAAGGTCAATTGTGACCTAAAAGAGGTGATGAGTAAAGACCGATGTCAATTCTGACCTAAGAGAGGTGATGATCCAAGACCGAGGTGAATTCTGACCAAAAAGAGGTGATGATCGAGTACCGAGATCAATTCTAACCTAATTGATGTAAAGATCCAAGATGGAGGTTAATTCTGACCAAAAAGAGTTGACGACCGAGAACTGAGGTCAATTCTGACCTAACTTGGGGACGATCAAAAAACGGGGTCAATTCCAATCTTAAAGAGGTGAGGATCGAGTACCGAGGACAATTATGACCTACCAATGGTGACATCCGAGACCGAGGTAAATTTTAACCTAAAAGAGGTGACGACCGAGGAATGAGGTCAATTCGGACCTGAGTGAGGAGACTATCTAAGATCAAGGACAATTCTAGCCTAAAACAGGTGACGATCAAGGATCGAGGTCAATTCTGACCTAACTGAGGTGACGCTCTAAGACCGAGGTCAATTGTAATAAAAAAGAGGTCACGATCAAGGACCAAGGTCAATTCTGACCTAACAGAGGTGCCAATCTAATACCGACGTCAATTATAACCAAAAGAAGTGACGATCGAGGACCGAGGACCGAGGTCAATTATGACCTACCTAAGGTATCGATCCAAGACTGAGGTCAATTTTTACCTAAAGGAGGTGACCACCGAGGAACGAAGTCAATTTTAACCTAACTGAGGTGACGATCCAAGATCGATGTCAATTCTGACATTAAAGAGGTGACGATCGATGACCGAGGTCAATTCTAACTTGATCGAGGTGACGATCCAAGGCCGAGTTCAATTCTAACCTAGAAGAGGTGACGATCGGGAACCGACGTCAATTCTGACCTAATTTAGGTGACGATCTAAGACCCAGGTCAATTCTAACTTAAAATAGGCGACAACGGATGAATGAGGACAATTCTAACCTAACTGAGGTGATGACCCCAGATCGGGGTCAACTCTTACCTAAAAGAGGTGAAGATCGAGGACAGAGGTCAATTATGACCTAACTATGGTATCGATCTAAGACTAAGGTCAATTTTTACTTGAAAGAGGTGACCACCGAGGAATGATGTCAAATTTGACCTAACTGGGGTGACGATCCAAGATCGATGTCAATTCTAACCTTGAAAAGGTGACGATCGATGACAGAGGTCAATTCTGACCTGATTGAGGTGACGATCCAAGGTCAAGGTCAATTCTAACCTATAAGAGGTGACTATCGGGAACCGACATCAATTCTGACTTAATTGAGGTGAAGATCCAAGACCAAGGTCAATTCTAACTTAAAAGAGGCGACGACCAAGGAACTAGGAAAATTCTAACCTAACTGAGGTGACGACCTAAGATCGGGGTCAACTCTTACCTACAAGAGGTGACGATCGAGGACCGAGGTCAATTATGACTTGACGATGGGATGATCCACAGTAGAGGTTAATTCTGATCTCAAAGCGGCGACGGTCGAGGACCGAGGTCAATTCTGACCTAACTGAGGTGATGATCCAAGGCAAAGGTCAATTCTGACCTAAAAGAGGTGACGATCGAGGACAGAGGTCAATTATGACCAACCTAAGGTGACATTCCATGACCAAGGTCAATTTTTACCAAAAAGAGGTGACGACCGAGGCACGAGGCCAATTTTGACCTAGGTGAGGTGACCATCTAAGACCAAGTTCAATTCTGACCTAAAAGAGGTGACGACCGAGGATCGAGATCACTTTTGAGCTAACTGAGGTAACGAGCAAGACCGAGGTCAATTCTGACCTAAAAGAGATGACGATTAAGGACTAAAGTCAATTTTGACCTAACTGAGGTGAAAATCCAAGACCAGGGTCAATTCTGACCTAACTTGGGTGACGATCGAAGAACAGGGTCAATTCGTACCAAAAATAGGGGAGGACTGCGGACCGAGGTCAGTTATGACCTACCAAAGGTGACGATCCAAGACCGAGGTCAATTTTGACCTAAAATAGGTGAAGAGTGAGGAACGAGGTCAATTTTGTCCTAACGGAGGTGAGGATCGAAGACCACGGTCCATTATGACCTAAAAGAGGTAATGATCAAGGATCGAGATCAATTCTTGCCTAACTGAGGTAATGATCCAAGATGAGGCTAATTCTGACATAAATGAGGTGACGACCGTGGACTGAGATCAATTATGACCTAACAGAGGTGACGATCCAAGATGGAGGTTAATTCTTATGTAAAAAGGTGACGACTGAGAACCGAGGTCAATTATGACCCACCTATGGTGACAATCCATGACTGAGGTCAATTTTTACCTAAAAAGGTGACGACAGAGGAACGAGGTCAATTCTGATAGTAATAAGGTGATGATCAAAGATCGAGGTCAATTCTAACCTGTAAGAGATAACGATCGAGGATCGAGGTTAATTCAAACCTAACTGAGGTGAGGATCCAAGACTGTGGTCAATTCTGACCTAGAAGATGTGACAAACGAGTACTGAGGTAAATTAGGACCTAACTAAGTTAACGATCCAAGATCGAAGTCAATTATGACCTAAAAGAGGTGACGACTAAGGACAGAGGTAAATTGTGACCTAACTGAGGTGAGGATCCAAGATCGAGGTCAATTCCGAGCTAGAAGAGGTAAGGACTGAAGACCAAGGTCAATTCTGACCTAATTTAGGTGAGGATCTAAGACCCAGGACAATTCTGACCTAACTGAGTGGATGATCCAATGCCTACATTAATTTTGACATAAAAGAGGTGACGATCGAGGACCAAGATTAATTCTGACCTAACTGAGGTGACGATCTAAGATTGAGGTCAATTCTAACCTAAAACAGGTGATGATCATGGACCGAGGTCAATTCTAAGGTCACAATCCAAGACCGATGTCAATTTTGACCTAAAATTGGTGAAGACAAAGGATGGAAGTCAATTCTGACCTAACTAAGGGGATAATCCAATGTCGACATCAATCATGCCCTAAAAGAGGTGACGATTGAGGATCAATGTCAATTTTGACATCACTGAGGTGATGATCAAAGACCAAGGTCAATTTTGACCTAAAAGATGTGACGATCGGGGACCGGCATCAATTCGGACCTACCTAAGGTGACGATCCTAGACAAGGGTCAATTTTGAAGTAAAAGAGGTGACGAGCAAGGAACAAGATCAATTCTGACCTAACAGAGGTGACGATCCAAGATTGATGTCAATTCTGACCTTAAAGATGTGACGATCGATGACTGAGGTCAATTCTGACCTGATCGAGGTGATGATCCAAGGTCGAGATCACTTCTAAACTAGAAGAGGTGAAGATCGGGAACCGACGTCAATTCTGACCTAATTGAGGTGAAGATCCATGACCAAGGTCAATTCTAACCTAAAAGATATGACGATCGAGGAACGAGGTCAATTCTAACCTAACTGAGGTGAGGATCCAAGACCAAGGTCAATTCTGACCTAAAAGAGGTGACGACTGAAGACCGAGGTCAATTCTGACCTAACTGATGTGACGATCCAAAATTGAGGTCAATTTTTATCTAAAAGCGGCGACGACCGAGGACCGAGTCAATTCTGACCTAACTGAGGTGATGATCCAAGACAAAGGTCAATTCTGACCTAAAAGAGGTGAAGATCGAGGATCAAGGTCAATTATGACCAACCTAAGGTGAAATTCTAAGATTGAGGTCAATTTTTGCCTAAAAAAGGTGATGACCGGGGAATGAGGTCAATTATAACCTAACTCGGGTGACGATCAAAGATCGAGGTCAATTCTAACCTAAAAAGCTGATAACCAGGGATCGAGATCAGTTCTGACCTAACTGAGGTAACTATCAAAGACTGAGGTAATTATGACCTAAAAAGGGAGACGATCGAGGATCGAGGTCAATTATGACCTAACTGAGGTGACGATCCAAGATCGATATTAATTCTGACCTAAAACATGTGAGGATTGAGGACTGAGGTCAATTATGACCTACCTTAGATAAATATCCAAGATCGAAGTCAATTTTGACCTAAAACAAGTGACGACCGAGGAACAAGGTCAATTTTTACCTAAGTGAGGTACGATCTGAGACCTAGGTCAATTCTGACCTAAAAGAGGTGAAGACCGAGGATCGAGATCAATTTTGAGCTAACTAAGGTGACGATCTAAGATTGAGGTCAATTCTGACCAAAAAGAGCTGAAGATTGAGGATCGAGGTCAATTCGGACCTAACAGAGGTGACGATCTAAGACCAATGTCAATTCTAACCTAACTTGGGTGACGATCGAAGAACGGGGTCAATTCCTACCAAAAATAGGGGACGATCGAGGACTTAGGTCAATATTGACCTACCGAAGGTGACGATCCAAGACCGAAGTCAATTTTGACCCAAAATAGGCGACGGTCGAGGAACAAGGTCAATTTTGACCTAACTGAGGTGAGGATCCAAGACCAAGGTCAATTATGACCTAAAAGAGGTGATGACCGAGGATCGAGATCAATTCTTGTCTAACTGAGGTGATAATCCAAGACCGAGGTTAATTCTGACATAAAGGAGGTGACGATGATGGACCGAGGTCAATTCTGACCTAATACAGGTGACGATCCAAGACGGAGGTCAATTCTGACGTAAAAGAGGTGACGACTGAGGATCGAGGTCAATTATGACCTACCTGTGGTGACAATCCAAGACTGAGGTCTATTTTTACCTAAATAAGGTGATGATCGAGGAACAAATTCAATTCTGACAGTACTGAGGTGACGATCCAAGACCGAGGTCAATTCTAACCTATAAGAGGTGACGATCAAAGACCGAGATGAATTCAGACCTAACTGAGGTGATGATCCAAGACTGTGGTCAATTCTGACCTATAAAAGGTGACGATCGAGAACCGAGGTCAATTAAGAACTAACTAAGGTGACAATCCAAGACTGAAGTCAATTATGACTTAAAGAGGTGACGACTGACGACAGAGGTTAATTATGACCTAACTGAGGTGACGATCCAAGATCGAGGTCAATTCGTACCTAGAAGAGGTAAGGACTGAAGACCAATGTCAATTCTGACCTAGCTGAGGTGACGATTTAAGACGGAGGTCAATTATGACCTGAAGGAGGTGATGACCGAGGACGGAAGTCAATTCTGACCTAACTGAGGGGATGATCCAATGCCGACATTAATTCTGATGTAAAATAGGTGACGATCGAGGACCGAGGTCAATTCTTCCCTAAAAGAGGTGATGATCGAGGATCGAGGATCGAGGACAGAGGTGATGATCGAGGATCGAGGATCGAGGTCAATTCTGACCTCACTGAGGTGACGATCCCAGACTGAGGTCAATTCTGACCTAAAAGATGTGACGATCGAGGACCGACATCAATTCAGACCTACCTAAGGTGATGATCCCCGACTGAGGTCAATTTTGATGTAAAATAGGTGTCGACCAAGGAACGATGTCAATTCTGACCTAACTAAGGTGACCATCTAAGACCGAGGTCAATTTTGACCTCACTGAGGTGAAAATCTAAGACCGAGGTAAATTTTGACCTAAAAGAGGTGATGATCGAGGACCGACGTCAATTCTATCCTACCTAAGGTGACGATCCCAGATCGAGGTCAATTTTGACCTAAAACAGGTGACAACCGATGAACGAGGTCAATTCTGACGTAACTAAGGTGACCATTTAACGTTGAGGTCAATTCTGACCTAAAAGAGGGGACGATCGAGGATTGAGATCAATTCTTACCTACCCGAGGTGAGGATCCATAACCGAGGTCAATTCTAACCTAAAAGAGGTGACGATCGAGGGCTGAGGTAAATTCTGACCTAATTGAGGTGACTATACAATACTGAGGTCAATTTTAACCTAAAATAGGTGACGATCGAGGAATGAGGTCAATTTGGTCCTAACTGAGGTGATGATCTAAGATCGAGGTCAATTCTGACCTAAAAGAGGTGACGATCGAGGACCGAGGTCAATTTTGACCTAATTGAGGTGACGATCAAAGATCGAGGTCAATTCTGGCCTAAAAGGGTGAGGATCAAGGACTGAGGTGAATTCTGGCTTAACTGAGGTGATTATCGAAGACCTAGGTCAATTCTGACCTAAAAGTGGTGGCGACCGAGGATCAAGATCAATTTTGACCTAACTGAGGTGATGATCTAAGATCGAGGTCAATTATCACCTCAAAGTGCAGACGATCGAGGACCGAGGACAATTATGACCTAACTGAGGTGACGATCCAAGACCAAGGTCAATTCTTACCTAAAAGAGGTGACGATCGAGGACTGAGGTAAATTATGACCTACATAAGGTGACGATCCAAGACCAAGGTCAAGTTTTATCTAAAAGAGGTGACGACCGAGGAACTAGGTCAATTCCGACGTAACTGAGGTGATGATCTAGGGCCAAAGTCAATTCTGACCTAAAAGAGGTGATGATCGAGGATCGAGGACCGAGGACCGAGGTCAATTTTGACCTAACTTTGGTGACAATCCAAGGCCGAGGTCAATTTTGACCTAAAAGGGGTGATGATCGAGAACCGAGGATGACCTAACTAAGATGAAGATCCAGAATCGAGGTTAATTCTGACCTAAAAGAGGTGACGACCGAGGATCGAGTTCAATTCTAACCTAACTAAGGTAACGATCCAAGATCTCGATCAATTTTAACCTAAAATAGGTGACGACCAAGAACAAAGGTCAATTATGACCTAACTGAGGTGACGATCCAAGACCGAGGTCAATTTTGACATAAAAGATGTGGTAACTGAGGACCAAGGTCAATTCTTACCTAATTGAGGTGATGATTCGGGGTCGAGGTCATTTCTGACCTAAAGGAGGTGTACTTTTCCCTGAGGAAATTTGAGGACTCTACTGGGGATGATTTGTTCTTCATTGGATATTGGGAAAGAGTGAATGATCTGAGGATTTGTAGCTGGGGTAAAATTTAGAGTGTCTTTTGGACATTGTCGGGGAGAATGATTCTCTGGAATTCCACGGGGGGTGTAAGAAATGTTTTCCTTTGTGAACAAGGTGTTAGAATAGAATTGGCAATTTTATGGATTTTTTGGGAATTGTTTGAGATTTTTTGGTATTTTTTTAGACTTTTTGTCTGTAATTATAAAGGGTGATCCGACTGCCATAGATGGAGGTATGCCAATAGGCATTGTCACGGTCTTTTGGGGTACCTCAAGTAGGTGAAGGATCAGTGATGATCGCTGGGTGGAGAGGACTGTTGATCGGCATGACCCTTAGCCTCCTATAAAAAGAAGAGCGAGTTCTCCTCAATTTGGATACCTTTCTGACTTCTTTTCTTCTTCTACAAACTTATGCAAATCGTCCTAATGTTCAAAATGGCTGAATTCTCAAGCAGTGCAGCCCATATGGCATGTCTTAATGCCAACGACTAGGCAGGGTTAGTGTGGAGGCCTAGGGTGCCCTTCGCATTGGGTAGTGAGAACTCTTTTGACTGGTTTGAGCCGGTGGAGGATGATCAGACTCTTCTGCATAAGCCTCCGCATCATCGCTCTTCTGGTACGGTGAACCCTGGGGGCTATGTAAGTATTTGCATGAGTCTTGGTATTCCTTTCTTATTTTCTTGACTAGATTTCTTTATTTCATGAATCTGACAAGGGTTTTCCTCATTGCTTGACAGTCTGGCATCTGCATGTTGACATATCGTGCCCATGGTACGATAGGGCTTAAGGACATTTAGGAGAACTTTCCTCTTGTGGTATGCTGGATGGTGTCCTCTGCTAGTTTGGGGAGGATCGCGTCTAATTTAGATGAGACGCCCTGCTCCACTTCGGTTCTATGTGCTGAGAGAGAGGTGGTGGAACACTACCCACACCTTCCATTTGGGATTTGGGGAGATGACAGTGACTCCCATTGATGTGCAGCAGTTGTTGGGGTTGGGCTACGAGGGTGCCCAAATTGAGGTAGACAGGACATTGAGGGTGACACCGGAGGCGGTAACGATGGATTTAGGTGATGTGGAGAGAGTGGTTTCGAGACGCTCTCTCCACTTGTCTTATTTGAGGTAGCTTTTATTGAGGAGGAGGGTTAATAAGGACGATGGGCAGTTGGTACATCAGATGGCCTGCTTGTTTATCTTATCGGTGTTGGGAGGTTTTCTGGTGGCGATGAGTGATGACGTCGTCCACTTTTGGTTTGTCATTTCTGAGGGTGTTTTTGAACATCCGCTTCTATAATTGGGGGATCCTGACTTCGGTGACCTCCTATTATTGTTTGGATACATTCATCTAGTGTTTTCACCCGACTTTTACTGGGGCCACGTATCTTCTGGAGGTATTATTTATTTTGTGCATTTTCCTTTATGCATTCGCATTTTCCATTCATGCACTTCTTTTTTATTTCTTGAATGTTGATACTTGTCCTTTATAGACGTGGTTCTATGAGGTGATTGGGTTAAACACCCAACTAATTTCTTTAAAGGATGACTTTATGGGGGACTTTTTCCAGATGTTTCGATGGCGTAGGTCTAACCGGCAATCAAAGAAGATTCTTTCTCTGGAGACAATACGTCTGGTCCAGAATGGTCCGATGAGCAAGAGGGTAAGCATTCTTTTGTCTTAAGACTGTTATTTTCCTTTGATGATCTTTTATTAATACTGATTGTTTGCTTTTATTGGGGATTTATAGGTGACCTTTTATCCTTGGGAGGAGGACATTCAGCACACCAGGGTGATTGGGGGACATAGGGGACATGCGCAAATGCGGCGCCTGCTTGTGTATGAGTTCGACAACTCCTGGTATCTTGAGGAGAAGGTAGTCCGATAGATCATGGTGGACGGGATTGAGGTGTCGCTGGTCAAGTCCCCTATGTTCATGAGGCTCATGCGGGCGATGTCTAAGGATGCCCTGGTGGCTACGATGATGGGAGAGCCATACTCTCTGTACACTGATATAGCGGTGCTGTACGATTATCTGTACTTCTTCTCGAGTTGAATGATGCCTCCTAGAATATATAATGTGATGCCTCTCCCTAGGGTGGTCTTGAGTCGACAGGTGAGGTCATCTCATAGCGCAGGTGGTGTATCCACTTCTGCGACTGCATCGATGACGTTAGGGCCTTCTTTTGTGCTGCTGCATTCCCCTAGATACAACCTTCGGCGAGATGACAGGGGTTGGTTCTTTTACAGCATCATCCTCGTGTGATGGACCTGGAGGAGTTGGGACTTACAGAGGAGGTTCTTTGGCCTGCGCCAAGTCTTTTTTTATTTCCTTAATTTCTTTCTTTTTCCCCATGCTTGACTGATTTGATCTTTTTCATTCTTCCTCGAAGCATATCAATGTTTTGACCACTTGGCTGAAGGACATCAGGGACTAGATATCTTCGGCCACTACTCATATTCGTGAGGCAATTTCGTTCCCTTCTTTCTTGGTGACGCCTTCCTCTTCCGGGGAAGGGTCGAGCTCTGGAAGTGGTGGCACATCATCTCACCACAGAGGGTTCGGGCTGAGTCCCGTTGTTTTTCTTATTTTTTTTTCCCTGCAAAATATCCATGTAATACAAAAAAATATATGCAAAATATGGAGTTTTTTTGTTAATTTTTTTGTTTAGTGATTAATACACATGATATTTTTACCTTGTTTCTAAGACTGTAAGAGAATTTGAAAATTGATTTGAGAAGGATTTTATTTAAAATGAGATTAGTAAAAGCATAAGTATAAAGAAAATTCGGATAAAAATTATTTTTGTTAGCTTTTTTTATCTTAACAAAAGAGGAAAAGGGGAATTTTCCCAAAATAGGGGGTTGCCGATCGGCATGACCCCTGTCTTGCCTATCGTCATATCAGTCCATTCCAATCAATCCAAGACTTTGATTGTACTTTCTTCAATTGCTTGGTACTTGGTGGGGCAAGTTTTACTCCGATTTCTGCAGGGTTTCTTATCCATTCTTGAGAGTTTTCAAGTATAAATAGGGGTGTGAATGGGGCATTCCTCCTCACACTTTCATTTTCTTTCTTTTTCACATTCTTACATGCTTATTACTCTTTAATTTTCAAGATGTCTCTCCCTGGTAGCATTGAGTTTGCCAACTACCTCGAAGTCTGGGAAGAAATATGTTCTTACAATGTCGATTATGACGCCTTCCACATGCGACGAGAATACGGTCCAGCAAGAAATTTAAATAGACCAAAATAATTTAAACTCTAAATCACAAAATTAAATAATTTCTCCAAATTAAATAAATTCAAAATCACCAATTTAATTAAATGCTAAATCACCAATTTAATTAAATCATATATCCTCCGAAATACAGGTATTATAACATGCAAATATAGTGTTTGAATCGATAACATTAATGATATAAAAAGGACTGGGCTCCATAAATGCAAACCCCGTGTTGGAAGTATGCAAGCTCTGATCCCATATCTTCTTGGGTACCTAGGCGCAATATCAATACCCATAAGTGTGCCCAAACCTTATAATACGTCACATGGAGTATTATAATTAGGTACGTATTCATCTCTAGTACAAACCATCTTAGACAACTCGA